>CM042833.1:34230090-34830090 GCA_009982885.2 Hyles vespertilio | reverse complement strand
GGATATATTAAGGAAACCGTTTGGCTCTGTAGAAATGACTTTTATAACAGCTAGTGAGTTAGAAAAATTGAAAGATGATGACGTGATAACAGACGTATTTGAATGTTTTGTATTTTCAATGAAAAGAAAGATAATTTACATCAATCTTAATTTCAAGGCACACTTTACGCGAGCCGAATTTGTGCAGAAATTGAGTTTGTTTTGTGATAAGTTGCGAATTGATGAAGTTTGTATGATTAAAACTGATAATAATATCGATTTTATTAAAAGCGTTTGTGATGAAATAGCAAAGTTAGAAAAATGGTCCGGACCACGCATTTGTGTTTTAAGAGGAGTAAAAAGAATAAGTGATGACGAAGAAAAAAATATTATTATGAACGATTTTCATCTACTACCATCTAGCGGACACGCTGGGGTACGTAGAATGGTGAATACTATTAAAAATAGATATTATTGGCCAAGTATAGAAAAAGACGTCCAAGCTTTTGTAAAGAAGTGTACGAAGTGTCAAAAATCGAAGTACCTACATCCGTTATATAAAAGAACCGATGGAAATAACTACGACAGCTTCCTTTTCAGAAAATTTATTTAGATCTAGTGGGACCTTTGTGTAGAGATATCGATGGTAATTGTTATATATTGACTATTCAATGCGAACTGTCTAAATTTGTACTAGCCATTCCTATAAAAAATAAAGAAACCATGTCCATAGCTGATGCATTCGTGCGACATTTTATTTTAATATTTGGTATTCCTGAAACCATAGCAACAGATCGAGGAACAGAATTTATCTCCGCAACAATGGAACAGGTTTGTAAACTTCTTCATATAGAAAAACTATCTTCAACAGCCTACCATCACCAATCGATAGGAAGTCTTGAAAATGCGCACAAAACTCTGGGTGCATTTTTAAGAATCCAATGCGAAAATCACACAGATACATGGAGCTATTGGCTACCATATTGGTGTTTTAGTTTCAGTAATACGGTCCATTCAGAAACAAATTATATGCCATTTGAACTAGTTTTTGGGAAACTCTGTCGAATACCTAGCACAATTACTGAGCCTGTAGAACCCTTGTACAATAATGATAATTATTCGTTACAATTAAAATATCGCTTACAGACAGCCCATGCCGATGCAAAGAACAATTTGCTCAATAAAAAATATAAAAGAAAACAATTGTATGATAAGTCAATAAATCCGATTAAATATCAAGTAGATGATTTGGTTTTGGTAAGAAATGAGACAGGTAGCAAACTAGATGCAATTTATGAAGGTCCCTACATAGTAATAGAAGATTTAGGTTGTAATCTTAGGATAAAGAAAAATAATAAAATAGAATTAATTCATAAGAATAGAACTAGGCCATGCTATCAGTAAAGTGATGTATTGTATGGACATTTTTTTTTAATATAATGTAATTAAGTAAGAAATCTATTAATAAATAAGTACACATTGTATTGTTGTAATACATCTATTTCGTTTAGTGTTTATTGGATATGTAATAAATATGTAACAGAAATGATTTCAATTTAATTGTGTATGTGTAAAAAAAAAAAAAGAACTGCATTTGTTCGTTTTTTTTTCTCTTTGCAATGGGAGGTGAAGTGTATGGATGCTCCCTAACTTTTAATTCTTAGTATATACACTACTTTATATCGTTTTATGCTAAGTAAGTACTTTTAATGGAATGCGCATTTTTGTATAAGTTTTATATTTTAATAATTATTGATTATACGTCATTCACTATGGTTGGTTGTCTCACTACAAAAATCCTCTAGGACCCCCAACATTTCAAGGTAAATAAGCTGCTTTTTTAATTATGTAATAATAAAATGCCCGACCCGTATTCGACTAAGTACAATTTATGTCACAATTACTATTTATCTAGTAGTATCTGTAGACGTAATTTAGTGAACACAGTTTAAAGGTAAAAGACACCGTGAGTATAGAAACACTATAGAAAATCATAATAAGATTTATATGGTACGTGAAGTCCGCCAACTCACACTAGGCTGTAGGCGTAGTGTACTAAGTTTAAGCCCTCAATCAATCTTTCGTTTGCATAGAAGTCCTGTGCCCAGTATTGAGCGATTACGTGTTATATATATACAGGGTGTATCAAGACTGCTACCGAAAACGAAGCCGGGTGGTAGTTTAAGCGACTTCAGACACAATGCAATAGAAAAAAATTCAAAAAAAAGCGTCAATTTTTTTTTTGTTATTTTTTTCCTATGACCATATTTGGGTGGTAAATTCATTTCTTCCTAAAATAATAGTGTATACCCTTTTATTTATAAATAACCTAAGGTATAAAAGTGTTTAAATTATTATTTTAGCAAAAACTATGAATTTACCACCCAAAAATGACGATATTTAAAAAATCATAAAAAATAATTGTCGCGTTTCTTTGCGAAAATTTTAGTTGCATTGTGTTTGTAGTCACTAAAACTACCACCCGGCTTCGTTTTCGGTAGCAGTCTTGAGATACCCGGTATATATATATATATATATATATATAAAACGGAATTGAAGAGTATGAGTATGGAACTTGTAGCCCAATTACAATAATTGAATGAAGATATGAATATAATAAAGATTTTTTAAATGTTGCATCGTATAAACGTGACAAGCCGCGATAAAATCCATACAAAATAGGGTTATTTCAACAAACAATATTTTTTTAAATTTCATTGCTAAATTCATCATCATTTTACTGACAAATTATTTATTTTTAACTGGGTTTCAACATCTGTTATATTTTTAACAGCATTCTGTCATACTCTCTAACCTTTACGGAAAGCCGCTGAAGTTACAAGCCAAATCCAATTCACAAGCGTATTTCAGAGACCGTTACATCGACACACGTGGGATAAAAGCTTGCATAGTCCACACATGAATATTAAGACAGTCTTGCTTTTACGCAAAGCCATAGCTCATTGGAACAGCTCCAGCTTCTATCAAACAAAGCCTTTCTATAAACCGGGCTTCAGATGCCCTGTCCGCAAAACCATTTCACTCATTCGATATGTTCGGATATTCGTGCTAAAGACCGGTTTCTATTTGCGTCTTACCTTTGAAGCCGGCCGTGTGTGTTTTGTTGGTATGTATTCACCATTATTTCCTGGTAGGACATTTGTATTCTGTTTAGACCGATATGCCTTCAAAAGGTGTGTAGAATCGTAAGGTAAACGGACACTAGCTCGACTTTAAAGTTACGTATGATATTTGGAAGGCAGGTTTTTGTAGTTTGGAAAAAACATGATATTGAATATATATGAGATGGATGGTGTTATTTTGATTTCATCAATATATCCAATCCGCATTACGCCAGCGTGCTGGACTATATGGCTTAACCACTCTCAATCGTACTTTCGATTGTAGAGGAGGCCCGTGCCCTGCAGTGGGACGTATATGGACTGATAAAGAATCCATATATCAGTATTTTATACAAACCTTGGTATATACTATCATATACAATACACAATTCACTTTATTTAGATTTAAAAAGGATGGACAATTCGTCATAGACTTTATTCGTTTTTGTTCGACTTCTGGGTATCTCGCTTTGCACTTCCTATACGACTAAATCTTCACCTAATAGGGATGTTGGCTATTTTATGGATAAACCCTGTATAAACACAAAAATACGATAAATCTCAATAACAAAATTCATAAATAAAATAGCTTGCAAAATATGGATAATTTTGCACTACAAACCTTCGTAAAGCGTACCCATAGAATACTTATAATTAATTTAAGTAACTCTTTTCCGTCACGACGCTGCCACCTCAATCAGACCCTTATCTGCAGCTTACGTTTATAACTCACCGGTAAGGCGGTAATCCCATCTACGTTTTTTTTTGTTTTTCCATATGTCTGGCAAACGACCAAACAGGTCATCTAATGGCAAGTGATCACTGCCACCCATGGACATCCTTAACGCTTGGCTTACAGTTATGCTGCCGGCCATTAAAATCTCCTGTGTATCATGCTAAGTCATGACTGACAATAGCGTGGTTCTATAACTTCCATAGACAGCCAAAGAGAAATCATTTCTTTATAAAATTTTGCGAAGGATTTGTCCGCGCTTTTCATTTTAAAGTCTTTCATTGTGATCATCTGACTAAAACTCCACTATAACAATAGTAAATTGATAACAATCAAGATAAAATGATTTGGAATGGCTCATTTCCAATAACACAACCCAAGCCTAACTATAATACTACAATCCTGCGCGGCTTAGGTCACGTGCAGATACGTTCAGGCGGGGAAACTATTGGTGCAACATTAAGAATTAGGCTAATTAACGCCAAAACAAATGTTCCATTCAAACCATAGACGTAGTATCAAAATAGATTTGACATGCATTTGACATATTATTATAGTCCATCTCACTTAGACTTATGCATAAACCATAAAAAATGAAAGTGACAAAACACAATTTATGGTCCTTGTCATAGTTCCACATAATTTTATTGGGTAGACATTGTGTATGTGTGACTGAGTATTTTACGAATATTTGCGGTCAAAAATGTTTGCACTGAAATAAACTCATTTATTATATTTAAATCATGTGTGCACTGAAATAAACTTTTTTAATCTGTTTTATAAATATTTTACTTTTGAGAGATAACTCACTTACATTTCTAGTTTACAACTTTCTAGGTATGTGATGTTTTTAAATAATATCTAGCTACATTATTTAAAGGTGCCTTTGCTTATATTTTCGTATTCGCATGTTTTAAATAGCATCATAATTTAATATAATAACATTTTATTCAGAACATCGTTGATGGAGATATGCATCTTTCACAATACGTGAAAATGAACGAGGAACTAAAGAAAAAGGTGAAGGAGCTGGAAGCTAAACTGTCTCTTTCGAATGTGAAACAAGTTCAAAGGGAGCCAGATTTGGTCAAGGAGAAAGGTTTGTTTAAAATCTATTCCTATTATTCTGACATTATTTTAGCAGATATACAATTACATTAATCATACAAGGTGTAACTTTTTTTATTGACAATAGTTTCGTAATCGTTTGAATATACAAATACGCCTTAGTCAAATTCCGAGTTCTCTACTGAGTATCTACATTTTGTTATTCGTTTCTCCAACTAGATAATTAAAAGAGTGTTGAAACTGATTATAAGACAAAAGGTATGGTGTGCTGCTTTATTGTTGGCTGTAATAGCCGATCTAAACGATAATATGAAAATATAACCTCTCATTGGTAAGTGTATTTTATTTAGTATATTGGTAAAAATAAATATAGACGTTCATTATTACTAACATCTGCAATTAGTATTTCGTAGAATACATTGAAAACTAGGATTATATTTTCATAAAAAAATACGTATTTTAAAAGTATTATCCGACCAAATTATCTTGACTTTGTTTATTATGATAATCTGTATACTACTCGAAGAGAACGCCATTTTGTACATGATTTTAAATTAGTTGGATTATATTATGTTTCGGGATACCAGCTTATAACAATTTGCATTTCCTGGTTTTATGGTAAATTAAACAATCATTCATTTTATTTCAGCTTTTCAAAAGGTTTACCTTCGCGTGTTTTGTGGATCAAATTAATAGGACGTGACGGAAAATTAGGCAGCTGGGTAAACACACTCGTTCAAAAATTGCATTCAGAAGACTAAGCATATTATAACTTTCTTAAAACCATTTTCTCTCCCGCCACTCGAAATAAAGGTAAACTATAATCTATTTAATCTAAATAATAAAAATCCAGAGTATTCATCCTTGAGACGAAAATGAATGAAACCTCTTCTATAATGAGTCTCCCGGCAGCCTGTCTTCATAAATTGTCCTCCTGTGTATTAAGTGAAGCTACAACACGCATAATATATAAATTATAAAATGTAGTTTTGAAGTCAGTTAAGTTGTATTTTTCAAATTTGAATCTGTATTCGAAAAAATTACAAAAATGTACCCTTAATACTTCTTCATTTTTTATTTATTTTATTTTAGACACAAACAGTCGTGTTCATCAACATAAACAAAGATTATATGTTTACAACTTACAGACTTTGAGTACCAAAACTTAAAGTCAATAAAATAAATACCTAATCCACACACGCCTTGACCCGAGGCGTGGCGTTACCTTACGTTATTTCAATTTATATTTTGTTCTGCACATATTAATTACATATATTTTATTCTTTCAATAATTAGATTTAATTTTTACAGATGACCGAATCCGAAACTGTGGGGAATAACAAAGAGTGCTGAAAGGACACATGAGCCTGATGTGGGTGAAAACTAAAAGTGCATAACTGTATTTTTGAAAAATCAATATTCCAGGGGAAAAAAGCCAGATGATTAAAAAAAAGTACAAGCGCTGTATTATTACACATTCGATACTTTGCTATATCATTTTATTTTAATTAAAATATAGAAAAGAACAAAATATGTAGGTATATTTTTTCTATTTTGTTACATTTGAGAAACGTTTAGGTCTATATCAATAGGTTTTCTGTACCTTTGTTATTTACGATTCGTTTGTAGAAGCTTGTTATTAGGAACTTAACTTAACTAAAATATTAAGTATATTGTAAATACTTGTTCGTAAGCTTTCTTAAAATAAATAAATAAAATAAAGTAGGATGTTATTCTATCCTTAGTAGTTACGTTACTATGAATTCTCTGATCTTCTATAATTTATAGAAAACTCGGAGATTTTGTTTATACAGGGTATAACAAGACTGCTACCGAAAACGAAGCCGGGTGGTAGTTTAAGCGACTTCAGACACAATGCAACAGAAAAAGTGGCAATAAAAAGCGACAATTTTTTTTGTTATTTTTTTCTGTGGCCATATTTGGGTGGTAAATACGTTTTTTCCTAAAATAATAGTGTATACTCTTTTATTTATAAATACTCTAAGGTATAAAAGAGTTTAAATTATTATTTTAGCAAAAACTAAGGATTTACCACCCAAAAATGACGATATTTAAAAAATCATAAAAAATAATTGTCGCGTTTCTATGCGAAATTTTTAATTGCATTGTGTTTGTAGCCACTAAAACTACCACCCGGCTTCGTTTTCGGTAGCAGTCTTGAGATACCCGGTATGTATATATTATCATCACTATGGATTATTCGAGTTACGTAAATGATATAAGTATTAATAATTATACAAAGCCATCTTTCCTTTTTTGTTTTCTAACCTTTGTGAAAATATTGCAAAACGTCACGTTGTTTAATACTGACGCCCTTCATCCGCATCATTCATCGCAGCTGGTTAGACGCCAGATGTAAAACGTGAGGCCGCGGTTTCGATGCCCGCTCAAAAAGAGAAAAATATATGAGTGGCTTGATATTTTTTTCTAATCAGGGTGTTAGTGAGACCAAAAAGTCTCTCGTAGTTTCTGATAACAATGACACAAGATTATCATTTGTAGGGTCAGGACTATGAATGTGAATGTTGTGTATATTTATTTATTTATATAAAATATTTATAGGAAAATGTATGACCTGGTATCCCTGCTTTTTTTTACTTTATATCTGTCCCTTACGGTGGAACTCGAATGTCGAGTCCATTTGATGCTACGTCCATGATTCAAACCAACGGTTCCTGACAGAAGCGCATTCAAACAAAGGAACAAATAGCTTTGTTTATTAGCATAGATTCCTTTTCAAAGGAAAATCAATATCTCGTATCGCTGTCTATAATCCGTTCCTCTTGACACTGCTAATAAAAGACCAGACGTTCTATTGTTTCTAAATCAAACTAATATTTCATTCACAGAAGTCTGTGATGAAATTCAACGCTCCCATTTCACGACGTCGGTGCCGATGCATCACAGTCCCTGGGCACACATTTCTCACTTATTACGTATTCAAAATCAAATATATTATAGCTTTGACTGTAGAGGAAAACAACACCATGAGACTTGTAAATTAAGACAAGTCTATAAGAAGTTGAAGATATCATGAGTTATTCATGATATCATGATACAATAGGCTTCGACCCAGACTTTTTAGAGCCAAAAACCAACTTTATTTTCTCACAATGCATTTTATTGGCCAAACTGAAACGAAGCGATGGAACAGTAGACTGTAAAAAAATCTGCCAAATATGGCTCCTCACAACTTGAAAAGCCCATGGTGAGATGAGCGTCGACGACAGATTGGAGGCCACGCGCTCTACCGCCCATCTTAGAGTCGCTCCTAACACCAGCGCACAGCCTCCGCTATGTGCCCAGTGACCTCTGGATAGGGTTCCGGGTCAGTCGTTGTCATTCACCCTGCACCTCCTACTTGGTAGGCGGCAGCGAGTGGAATCATTCTGCTCAGGATCCCGCTCGACGCTCTCTTTCTGAGAGATAATGTTGCAGAAGGTGAGCAAGGCCTATAGGCCCCATGACATGCTTCCCTCATCCATGGAAGGAATCACGGCCGAGAGCGAGAGGTGGCGCCTACCAATGGTCTAAGTATAGGCTGACTGTCAGGTATTCTCTGCCAGTCTAACTCGAGATGGTGCTGAGATGACAGAGGTAGGTAGGAGATGACAGAATTATCAGATCCAATTATAAACCTATGCAGAAATAAATCATTAATATTTGCGTCTTTGCTCTCTAGACACTAAAGGATACGACCATGCTATTATCTATCATGCTGTTTAAACTGAACTAAAAAGTATTATTGAAATAAAACTATTATTTACGGATTTTATCGTGAATTTAGTTTATTTTTTACATTCATGACGTTTAGATTACTTTACAGCTTTCGTGGTCACTGGGCGGACTGAAGTATTAGTCATCCGCTCTGTAACAGTTACAATTGAACTACCCTTATTTTACAATTATTAAATTAATAAGTTAATTTTAAAAGGTTTTAAAGTAATCGAAACGTCGGGAAGTCAAAAATGTAAATATTTTACCTAATTCGCGTAAAAAACAAATAAATATTAAAATATTAAAATCATAATTAATGCAAAGAATATTATTCAGACAGAAACAATGCCAAAAGAACACAAAACCTTGCCCGAAAGCCGAGTTATTCAAAACATTCCGGACGAGTTTAAACAGCACAAAAGTTTCGGCGTTTAACATAGTGTTGGCGAACTAAGGACCTAGATAGTGTAATGCGGCACTAACATTAGCGGAGTCGGATTTGCGCTATCTACGAGTACCTAACTGCTAACTAGCACCTGTTAATGTTTATGTAACCGTAACAAGTGCGCTGAATCTGTACGTTAAATTATTCTGGCTTTTTGTTACTCGCTTCCTGCGCTAATGTACCAAAGGTGGGATAATTAGGAATGCGACGTACTCTGAAATTCTTTAATATTTATAAAAATATTATGGCAAGGGGTGTATAAAGCAACTAACCATGGCTCGGTTATGAACGTTTCAGACATAAATAAAAGTTTCCCCATTATTCATAATGACGTAACAATTTTTCAAATGAAGTTAATATAAGGTGACCCAAAAATATTATTCATAGACGTCAAAAATCACTGATCGACTATTTAACAACTCATTAAATATAAAATTGTCGAAACATTTGTTGAAAAAAAAATTAAGAAGAAAATCGCGGATCTCTGTCAGCTGGACGCACAGGATGTTTGATATTATAGAGCCACAAAATTATCTGACCCGGTGAGAGAGTCGCTGTAATCGAATTTGGTGTTGCCATTAAAAATAGATATTGCAATAAATGGGGTAAAGTAAGTTTTTTCAATCCGATCAATAGTGTCGAGAAAATGACCAGTTTCATCTGCATATTATTTTTCCTTCATACGATTTCTAACAAATCGCTCCCCAAAACCCTTAAAAAAGTATATCTGTATTCTCCTCCACAATCGAGAGTACGATTGCGGGGGGTTAGGCCATATCACAGGCCATATAGCCCACCACGCTGGACTCATGCGGGTTGGTGGACTTACAAATTCTAATAAAAATTCTAATAAATCTGTGGCGGTAGCAATACGCCAACTTATATTTAGCTTATAAATTATCACGCTTATTATTTGTAATTTTAACATTATTTAAACACGCATTTCATGTTAAGATATGACTGCAGATGTTAGACCATAAAACATCTGCGAGTCGTTTTATTACAGTAAGAATTTTTGTGTACCTTATTGTATAGTATTAGTTAAAAAGATGTGCTAAATTATTGTTTCCTAATTGTAATGGCCCGTTCATACCGGGGCAATAAAACTGTATTATTATAGTTAAGTTCTTTAGTGGCGGCAATCCTTTGCAACAAATTTATGTTTTTTAGACATAGTAGTTTTGTAAACCTTTCGGTTTGGACAATAGCCCAGATGTTTGGGCCGACCTTAATTTTTAGTTGAAAGGATAGACCCTATTTTATGGCTTAAATATATTTTCTGGAAGATTTATCCCCACCGATCCTCATTCGGGTAGTCCTATAAAAGGGTCGGTTTATTTGGATGAAAGAAGACAGTCTGCCATCTCTCGTCACGAGCACATCTCGCTCCGAGTCGCATAATTATAATTTTACTCTGTCTGTGAATGTATTAAGTGTTAATTTACAAAATATACAATAGTTAGTTCCTGGAAGTGAGTGCTTATTCTAATATCTATACTTATAACCACCAAAAATCCATTCCAGTCCATTTACCAACAGGCCACCACGCACGTAACGTAAAATGAGACGAGTAAGATACATTTTAGTTTATGATATGTACTTACATATTATATTCTACTAGTACGTACATAATTCTGTTTTCGTAGAATTTATTTTATAAAGCTGACAACACAAACCTTTGGTGGCAGCTACGCGTTAATACAATTTTTCGAAGGGTATTATTGATGTCGGAAGACACTTTACATCCTGCGTAAAATTTAATACCTTAAGTATAACGTTCCTAGCATCACTTTTTAAAGCTTTCGGCATTTTTCACTAGTTTTAAATAATGCAGGAAAAATAAATACATTGAGTAAACAACCAACGGCGGATATGTCAGCGACTGGCAGCTAGATTGACAATTTCAAATGACGTCTTTGTTTCCAGTTTTGGCCACCGGGCCAGATAACTTTGTGGCTCTATACTTTCATGCAATATTAGTTTAAAATTTGTTAAAAAAAACATTATGAAACGCAAAACTTTTTGAAGGTTTTATCTCTTTTTAACATAATGTAATCAATTTACCTTTATATGGTTCATTAGCGGTTTTTTTGATAAAGGGGGTTTATTTGAATTTGATCCCCGCACCGAGACAAACGCTTGTGTATCTCGTAGTTTCTGATACCCACGACAGAAGGGCTTATCTTAGCGTGGGATCGACTTTGTATGTGACGTTAAGGTGTATTCATTTAATTATTATTAATAACTATTGTGCAGCAGCTCCACCCTCCTTGTTTTGGGTTAGATTGTAATTACAAATATAATTTGTCAGGTATTTGTGCCCGATATGGCGATAGGCTTGCACCCTGTCACATTATGGGACGGAACATACAAGACCAAGACGAAATGTAGGTGTCCTGGCATCTCTACCTACCCCTTATGGTACCCCTTATAAAAAGCGTAAGTTTATGTATGTATATCTTAATATATATAATTCACGTGTCACGTTGTTTGTCCGCGATGGACTCCTAAACCACTCAACTGATTATAATGAAATTTTGTAGATATGTGTTATTTGTTCCAACTTAAAGGTGGGATAGTTTTTATCTCGATTGAATTGACGAAAGTATAAAAAAAAGGAAAAACATTTTGCCATACAAAATGTTCATGGGTTTGTAACTGTCAAAGATTTAATGTTCATAGCGTCGATACGGTAAACTCTTCCCTAAAATTAAATAACGTATTTAAATAAAGGTTTCGAATCGACAACACATAGCCACAATATTCGATTTATGGCGTATTTTAGATTTTAAAGATGTAAATTAATGACAGTAATGAAAAGTGGTTGACATTTAAATTGATTGTCAAATATTTATGCATACGTTCAGGAATTTATTGTAAACTAAAGAGTATATTATGATGCTACATAAATATAGGACAATTAAATAAATAATATTCACATGTATTAAGTTTTACTTCTTTTCAAGATAGAATTTCACTTGAAAATGAAAAATCTTTAATAAAATAACACATAAAAATAAAAACTGAACTGAACTGAATAAAATAAAAACTTTATATAATTATGGAGAATATTGCAGGGATTCTCAAATTAGGCGTTGCCTGTGTCTTGAAAAACCAGTTAAATATAATTGTTTCTACGTTAATTGTGTGTGTGTGAGTGCATTTCTACGAAAATTAATATTTCATCTCTTTATTACTAACAAGAGTAATGGCGTAATATTTTTGGAAAAACAGCATAGTGGGGGTGAAATAAGGGATGGGATATTGCATGGATAATCAAAATCGATAAAGTGTTTAGAAAGTAGAGAGAAACTGGATATAATAGAGTGGGAGGTAGGGGAGAAGACTGGGATAGCTGACAGATTTAATAGGACGAAATGTAAATGCACGGTATAAGACGGGATGGTTAATTAAGAGAAAGGACGCGACGTATCGGGAAATGAATGAACAGACGGGATGGGACGGAATTGAGCAGGACAGTAGGATAGCTAATTCATGTTTAGGTATACAAGAGCTTATACGAAAAATAACACGTATTTGGTGTGGAGTAAAATAAAAAAGTATCTGCACCCAGGCGAAGCCGGGCCGGGCCGCTAGTATATATATATATATATATATATATGTATATTTATACAAATATAATCTCTTATTAGTCTAGTGGCAGCGTGTATGAATTTACCAGTGAAGACCTGAATTTTCTAAGCCAGGAACTATGTTTTGCTGGGCCTAAAATATGTGCCCGACATGGCAATAGAATTGCCCCCAATGATATAAAATCGCCGAGAAATAGAAGCTATAAGTAGCTAAGTAGTATAGTAGAACACTAATTAGTGTTCGAATTTTTGTCTTATTGTTTGTCTGTGTCTTTTTGCGCAATAATCTTAAAAACCACTGGAATAATTTTGCATAAATTTTGTATGGAGTTAGTTGACACCCTGGATTAAAATATATTCTTTTTATCCCTATAAATCTTGTGTTCCTGTGAGATAAGTAAAAAAATTAAATATATTTATTACTCTTTCAAACTCAAAGGGATAGAATGGATATAAGACGACAAGTTTGAATCATTTTACAGAATGAGACGGTACAGGATTAGATATATTATAACATTTGTCCAACCATTCTGGCTACCCCACGGAGGATATCCGCGGATTAGGTCAATGAGGCGGAAGAAAGTGAGTTAGATTACCGGAAGCACAACTTGGTGGTGGAAGATTATTCGAATCATGGGTAGCAACCACAATACAAAGTGGTCAAGGATCTGTTATAGTAATCCACCATGACGGCTTTCATAGAGCAGTTGGTTAGACGCCGACTGTGAAACGAGACGCCGTGGGTTCGATCTCCGCAGAACCACAAGTATTTGTCTCGGGTCTGGGTGTTTGTGAGACCAAAAAGTCTCCTGTAGTTTCGGATACCCATGACTCAAAACTCGATCTTAGTATGGTGTCAGGACTATGTTGGACTGTTGGGCGTATTTATTTATTTATTTGTTTATCTATTTATTACATTAAACTGTGCTGTTATCCTGTGGGTATCCAAAATCTCAGATAGAATTAGGCCGGCACTACTGTTTCGACCGCCGATGGATGAAAATCCCACATCAGTTGATGCTCTATCTGAATTCCACTGCGCTTACCATCAGGCGCAATGAAACCACTTTTTCCATAACCGTGCAGCATGCTAGTACAAAAAACACAAGTCCTACCCTCTCTCTCTCTTTCATTACTCCTCATGTAAGTTGATATATTTATGTATTTTAAATATAAATAGACCTGTTAAACAACTATTTACTTTCTTAAAATCAATCTTAGAAAACTCTTGAAGCGGAACAATTATTGAATCGGAAAAAAATACGCAAATTGGACGACTCGCAATTGCACTTTATTTATTCACTTTCCATGTAACTAGATCAAAGCAGTAAACTGTGCAATAAGCACGCTGTTACTCGTGTTACAAGTAAACAACATCTAGCTCCCCTGTACAGCCATGTACGAGTACAACCTTTAACATAATTATAATACCGGGTATATCAAGACTGCTACCGAATATAATTCCGGGTGGTAGTTTTAGTAACAACAAACATAATGCAACTGAAAATTTCGTAAAGAAAAGCGACATTGTTTTTTTATATTTTTTTAAATATCGTCGAGTTTGGGTGGTAAATCCATAGTTTTTGCTAAAATAATATTTTAAAGCCTTGCGTACCATAGGCCTTTAAAAATAAAAGGATGTACACCATTATTTAAGAACAAACTATGTATTTACCATCCTAATACGAACATAGAAAAAAAAAATACAAAAAAGATAGACACAAATTTTTCCACAAAATTTAGTTGCATTGTGTCTGAAGTCACTAAAACTACCAACCAGCTTCGTTTTCGGTAGCACTCTTGATATACCTGGTATGTAGCGCTCATTAGTTGTACATTGGAATCAGCTACTGAAACAGTATTAATACTTTCTTCATATGAAAATAGGCCCAACTAAATACAAATAATAATTATCAAACGGAACGAAATATGAACACAAATCAAATCGATATGACAATACGTAAGCAAATAATTCAAAATAAATGTTATAGACCAATGTTTAGGACTTTTTAATTCCACTCAAACTCGTTTAAAGAGAATAATAGCTAAATATACTTTCGGTTATCAAAATAATTTATAGTTAATAATTAGTTAAAGGCGAATGCAAATTTTATGAAATTTAGTATCGGTGCGAATATTGTTTTGCCTCAATGAAATCTAGTTTTTTATGTAGGGAAAAAAATATTTTAAGTAAATGTCAATATACATACATGTGGCCTCTCACTGTGGGCCTCATTAAAAGGCTCAGAGTCACTCAACGAGCCATGTAGCGGGCTATGCTCGGTGTTTCCCTAAGAGATCGAATCAGAAATGAGGAGATCCGTAGGAGAACCAAGGTTACCGACATAGCCCATAGGATTGGCAAGTTGAAGTGGCAGTGGGCCGGGCACATAGCTCGTAGAACCGATGGCCGTTGGGGCCGAAAGGTTCTCGAGTGGAGGCCACGTACAGGCAGGCGAAATGCCGGACGCCCACCTGCAAGGTGGACGAACGATCTGACTAAGGTTGCAGGAGGTCGCTGGATGCAGGCCGAAGACAACAGGTCATTGTGGAGATCCTTGGGGGAGGCTTATATTCAGCAGTGGACTTCCTGTGCCTGATATGATGATGATGATGATGATGATGATATATGCGACCTAAGCCCGAAGTTCATGGAGAAATGAACACTGTTAACAAAATGTTAAAAGGCATGATAATTACTTTATTTTATATAAATCTTTCGCCCGGGTTAAAACAGGAAAATTTTAAGCGGTATCGGTATCGGGATCAACGTTATTTACAGATACTATAAGTGGGTATTTCCCTTTAATATAAAACCATATATTTTTCAATATGATGATAACAGTGCCTCTTTTGAATTAAAAAAAAAATTACCTTGAAAAAAGCGTTGAGTGTGATTTAATAGCTGATTCTGAGCTACAATACGTACGTAGTGACACCGAAGTTAACATACAAGTATATATGTTGCACGTTGTACAGTTTATCCGCAGATTCACTTGCACAGTTTATAATACACTCAAATGTTGATGCTATGAGATGAATCTGGTGGGTAGAGAAAAATCACTGAGGACTGAGAATACTGTTTTATTAGTTAAAGTACAAGTTAAACACACGTTAAAATTGGCGATTCCTCTCTTCTATCGTTACGTTAGTTAGTTATATTTCACGTCTACGTTTGCAGTTGCACATTCGTGAAATATGGGTGAGATGGTTTATACAGGGTATATCAAGACTGCTACCGAAGACGAAGCCGGGTGGTAGTTTAAGCGACTTCAGACACAATTCAACAGAAAAAGTTGCAAAAAAAGTGTAAATTTTTTTCTTGTTATTTTTTTTTTCTTTGGCCGTATTTTGGTGGTAAATATTTTTTTCCTAAAATATTAGTTTATACCCTTTTATTTATAAATACTCTAAGGTATAAAAGAGTCTAAATTATTAATTTAGCAAAAACTATGGATTTATCACCCAAAAATGACGATATTTAAAAAATAATAAAAAATAATTGTCGCGTTTCTTAGCGAAATTTTTAGTTGCATTGTGTTTGTAAGCACTAAAACTACCACCCGGCTTCGTTTTCGGTAGCAGTCTTGATATACCCTGTATATTGGTATTTCGCGTGTGTTGTATGAAACGCCACGATACGTTAGCAAACCATGTATAGTTGAGACTGTACACGCTAATAATCAAATTACACCGACTAAGCCGGTAGCTCCTTGCAGCCACGTCCCGTTCATACTGCCCCTTTCATACTTGGCATATAGCGACCACCGCAGCCTTTCCAATTATATACCTAAGCTAATTCGCCTGAAAGCCTCAAAGCAGTCAAACAAAGCCAGACAGCCTTACATAGATGCATTATGTATTATATAATCTGTTTTACAGGTACTGTATAGGCACATCGAGAAATGAAGAATGATGAAATTTGGTTATGAAGAAATTTCAAATCAAAAATCAAACACAATGAATTGTAGGTAGCGAGAGAGATTTTTTTTGTTGATTTATTATCTTATTAAGGCAGAATTGTCACCTCTTCAACTAAAAACACGTTTAGCTTGTAAAGCGTGTATTCACCACAGGTATTCACTTGGCGGAAAAGAGAGATATAATATACAAACATAAAATTAATTTATTTAATGTGCCTATGAAACATAGAAATAATGTTTAGTTAACTTTGAAGGTTGCATCCTAATATATTGAGCATATTGTGTTTGTTAGACAATGACATTTTAAACCACTAAAACATGAGCTTGTACCGTATTTGGCGTGTATCTAATAAGGTATTGTGAGTATTGTATTTAATGAAAGATCGGTTTATTGACACGTCCGTTTAATATGTAACTTCAACAATACTAAAATCTTAATACTCTCTATTAAATACTTAGGAGTCATTTTAGATGAGAGGCTGTCTTGGTGCCCTCATATTCAATTGTTGACTGAAAGAACTAGACGGCTGATTTACATATTCAAAAAAATAAGATATATCGCGGATAACGACCTCATAAAAACGGTATACTTTGGTTTGGTACAGTCGATATTATCTTATTGTATAACATCTTGGGGTGGTGCTGGTAAAACCCACTTAATAAAATTAGAAATAGCTCAGAGAATATTGCTGAAAGTTATGACTTGCAAGCCTCGTAGATATCCCACATTTAGCTTATACTCGGAATGCGATGTTCTAAGTGTTAGACAACTTTTTATTATGAAATTGATTTTGTCACAACATCGTAAATTATTATATGACCCAAAATTAACTGCTCGACAAAGAAATAAAGTCTGCCCCTCCCAAACCTATAAAACATTTTTTATAAATAGATTTCAGTGTTACTTAGGACCTTTCCTCTACAACAAAATTAATAAAATCCTCCAAATCTATTCTCTCAATTACTATAATTGTAAAGAACGCGTGACCGCATGGTTGAAGACAAAATCATACGATGAAATAGAAAATTTTTTTAAAGTTGTTCGTTAAATTAAAGTTGTAGTAAGTATTGTTTAAGTATAAAAAGTAGCCCCTTGGAAATGTATTATCTTAAAGTGCTTAAAATCTAATTTATTTAATTAATTTTGTATTTCGGTTTATCTCCGTTATTTCTTAGAAGTCATTTTCTTTACGTTTGTTTTAGTTTGCTTGAGTGCCGTGTGCGACACTAGTGTAAAATGTATTTACACCTTTCTGTACTTAGATTTGCTATTGTTATTAATAATATTATTTTTTAAATTACAAATGAAAAGATCTGTTATAACATTTAATTTAAGTCTATTACTAGTACATCGATATAAATCGAGGTAATTTGCTTGATGAAGGATTCACATTTGTGTACACTTATATTTTTTACTTTTGTTTTGTATTGTAAATTGAATGTTGATAAAAAAAAAGTTTCGAAACTAAAATTGCTTATGTTCGCAGTTTCAGTGATGTGCCTTATGTTATACTGTTATATTTTAAAGACGACGGTAGGCGATAGTGAAATGTGTGATCTGCGTGGACACTTTTAACGCGCACAATAGTTGATTAAATTGTGTCTTTGGAAGAAACTAACGTCTAAAATACAGGCTAGGCCTAGTTTAGACGTTAGTGTCAATCTTATGATGTTGCAATGTGTATCAGCCGCGTAGTGTACTATGCAGCTAATTACAAATATAAGTATTTGTTGCTTTTAATTGTTCAACGATATAGTGACAATCTAAATATCCTGTTTATGTGGAAACATGTAAATTGTAAGATGAATGCTAGTGTCATGTACATAGGTATCTCATAAGGTTATATAGTGTACTTTCTATGTGTTAAATAAATATTTTTATTATTATTATTATTAATACTATGACATTACCTTATACAATCGGCACAAGCTAAAGATATAGCTCTCCAACTGTCTGGAGAGCCGGGGCATGAAGTGACGTGAGGTGTGCAGTGATAGCTATCGATCAAAGGCCAAGTGAGATGTAGAATTCACCAATAATATGTAATACAATACTAACACAAGATTAAATGCATTATCCAATTTCAGGAAAGATCATGAAGTGATACCATTATCAAATCATTTATTTTTGTTATTAGCTTTTAATGGAGGCTCTACCCACGAACTTAAATAGCTCGGTGTAAATGTTTTTCTAGATATCACATTTTCGTCAAAGCTTCCTCAACTACTTATTTATATTTGATGATATTATAGCAATATTTACAACACAAAAAAAAAATATCTTCTTTTTCTACTATGTATATTTTTTAAATATAACATTTAGTTATATATATAATATTTAGTTTGCTTGCGAAAATAAAACGGTTGACACTTCCCCTGCATGCTGCATTGCTGAAATAGATAATGGAATACCAGGCTCTGTGGATAGTTCGGGATACTAAGCGACTTGTAGTTCCATACGTATACTATTCGAAATACCTTACGATGTGCTCAATTACTAAATTGGTACTCACTACCTACCAACTAAATACTACACTAAACTAGTATTATACATTAAACACCTAACTTAAAAAATAATAATATGATACTTAAAATAGTACCTATACTACATAATAAAAATACTTTGTATTAGATATATTATACCGGGTATATCAAGACTGCTACCGAAAACGATGCCGAGTGGTAGTTTTAGTGACTACAAATACAATGCAACTAAAGATTTCGCAAAGAAACGCGACAATTTTTTTTTATAATTTATTAAATATCTTCATTTTTGGTTGGTATATCCAGCTAAAATTATAATTTAAACTCTTTTATACCTTATTCTTTATAAATAAAAGGGTATAACTATTATTTTAGGAAAAAAATGTGTTTACCACCTAAATACGACCATAAGAAAAAAATAACAAAATAATCGTCGCTTTTTTTGCAACATTTCATGTTGCATTGTGTCTGAAATCGCTTAAACTGCCACCCAGATCCGTTTTCGGTAGCAGTTTTGATATACCCTGTATGATTCACCGGTAAGATAAAACACTTGAAAAACCAATATGAAAAATAATAAGAACCCTTTACACAAACACACAAATCTATTAGCAATTAAATTAACATTTCCATTTCCCCACCTTGATATATTGTAAAAGCACGTACCTTATTATCGCATCTCCCCCAGCCGGTGACAAAAGCCCGCCTATTTGCTAATGGGTCTCGGGGAGGAATCAATCCAATGGGCTTAACTGACCCCCTGTAATGCAAAACATGCATGTTGGTAATTCTGAAATAGTTACATTGCCGGCTTATTGCGCAGCGCACGCGGCAGCAAAGTTCCCGCCGCCGTTGGAAAGCTGAAATGAAAGGCTTTTCAAAGGAAGATGAACTGTTGAACCTTAAGGTGCGATGGGGCTTATGATGTTAGCAATTTGATTCTTGAAACATGGTTGCTTTGTTTTAATTATACAAAACGGGACAAAGTGCTAATAGCGCGCTTCTCGGAAAACTATCCGCTGGTTTTCAATATTTTTATTTAGACATAGATTTTTATTTGATCGAAGATTTTTATTCTTTATTATAGTTGCAAATATCTCTGCACTCCACCACTACAATAGAATTGAGATGAATTATAATATCATATCCCTTCAATAATTATGTAGCATTCATAATAATATTTATCGTTGACCCTAAATCCGTATGGACTTTAAGTAAACAACTATTATGTGAAACTCAATCCAATACCCGTTACAATTAAATAAAATGTTGAAAATTGACAGAATTATACTACGTAAAGTGAAATACAATAAACAGGTCTACGTTACCGGCCACTGTCCGAGATAATTACATATTATGTATCAATATCACAATTAGATATGAAAAATCCTTTCAAATGAATAACATTCTAATTCATAAGCACCATTCTTTCCGCCATTAAGGTATTGTCCACACTAGCAAAGATTAGCAGCGCGCCAAAGGCCAAACCTACAAGTTAGCATAGGAAATTAATCTTTATTTTCATTATATAATGCACATATTTCTATCAAGATAGAAAAAAAGAAACGACGCGCAAATTCGCACGCACTCTGCGGTATACGCGCGTCTGCGAACTACTATCGTTTTTTAACAAAGAAATGTATGCATTAACTTATGGAAATAAGGGCGAAAATGCATTATATACTTTTAGATCGCTGCGCTAAGTGAGTAGGAGCCGACCTTAAGAGCGACCGTGATTTTTTGATTTTATTCTTTTATTGCACTTACTTGTGAACTAAGAGCATACATTAAATTCTACCTTATAACATGATGATTTTGTTATCGAGTATTCTTTGTCATCTAGAAAGATATTTGCTTCAGGCACGAAAACGTCCGCCGTGCACGATGGTGGAATACCTTTTATAGTGATTTTTTTGAGTTCAGGCTGTATATCAAGGTTTTGACTAGGCCGTAATTGCGTCAACCAGCTCAAGGAAACCTTTCGTTGATTCATTCGTTATAGTGTATTTTGATAGCATACAACAATACTTTCCCTAAGCCGCACTACACCAGCATGGTGGACTATTTGGCCTAAACACTCTCCACTGTACTCTCGGTTGCAGAGGAGACCTGTGCCCTTCAGTGGGACATATTATATGGGCTGATACAGTAACAATACTCCGGGTGCAAAACAGTAATTCTATCGTACCTATAAAAATACTACAAGTCAATTCCATCACAACCAGGCTGAATGTGTCTCCGAATTCGATTTAAAAAGTAAAACTCAATTATAATGTGGGAGATTTTACGCGACCAGCGTTTTCTTTGCAGCGCACTTCATTTCCGACGCCTCGGCCGTGAAATGCCTTTGTGAAGCTAACGAGTGACGTTTCCGAGAGCTCGCACGGTTGAAGTGATCGTATTTGCGAAATATGTTGACAACCCTGGCGATGGTACCTTTCAGTCTCACAGACATGATACCGATTGAGAAATGGTGTAACGGAAAAAAAAGTACAATAAACCAATTTCATTTCATTTCTGCTTCTTATAATTAGATATCAGCCGCTTCCAACCAGTGTTTATGGAATTTCGCAGAAGACTAAGTAATGCAGACTTTCTGTGACAGAAAAGAGACAGCGACAGAAAGAGAACTCTCATATTTAACGTAAAACAATATGATGGCCATCTCTTCTAGCGTTGTATTGCGTAAATTATACAGGGTATATCAAGACTGCTACCGAAAACGAAGCCGGGTGGTAGTTTAAGCGACTTCAGACATCATGCAACAGAAAAAGTTGCAAAAAAAAGCGACAATTTTTTTTGTTATTTTTTTTCCTATGGCCATATTTGAGTGGTAAATACATTTTTTCCTAAAATAATAGTATATACCCTTTTATTTATAATATACTCTAAGGTATAAAAGAGTTTAAATTATTATTTTAGCAAAAACTATGGATTTACCACCCAAAAATGACGATATTTAAAAAATCATAAAAAAAAATTGTCGCGTTTCTAGGCGAAATTTTTAATTGCATTGTGTTTGTAGCCACTAAAACTACCACCCGGCTTCGTTTTCGGTAGCAGTCTTGAGATACCCGGTATTATAGAGTGACTTGTTGTTTCAGACGATTTAAAACAAGTAGGAGACTGCTTAAAACTTTTTTGTTTATGTTTATAAACGATTTTGATTGTGCAACCAATTCAATTTTATTGGTATGAGACCTTATTGGTTTCATTGGGAGCTTTTGCCATCGAAATTCTAAATTATATTATATACATTCTTTAAACCATTTTAAAATTACCAATGACTAGCCAAACATGTTGTCTCATATTTTCACATTATTTTTTCTATCATGACTTAAAATGTAATGTAAATTTTGGTCTTTTACGTTTAATCAAAATTGAAATTTAATTTCGTGAAGCACCTACCAAACCTTTGAACATGTTATTCATTTATATAAGCCTTAATTTTACACACAAAAACAACAAGAGGTATATATAAAAAAGTATAAATGGCGCTCTTAGTGCTTATAGCAATGTCTTACGGAAAACCATGGGATGGATAGAAAAGAAAGAGAAAGAAATCTTATAATACACACTCAGAATTTACAGAAGGTACATATTGAAAATATCTTGAGCATCTAGAAATATCTCTAATCAAGGGAAGCGCGAAGCCAAAGAAAGGATTTTCAAGAATTCATCAAGTCGATATCCTGAGAGATAATACAATACTCGCTTTGTTTAAAACTGCATTCATTTACTAATATTGTTTTAATATTAGCCGGCGCCCGCTTTGTCAGTTGAGTTCATTATCTTAACAAAATGCTTGGATTAATACTACTGTTTGAAGTGTATATCAGTAGTCTAGTGCAGTATGGACGGTGAACCGCGAGGTCCAGAGTTCGATTGTCCGTGGAATTGCGCATGACGGTGGGATCGCGTCCTATTAAGCCAAATCCAATTGGAAATCCAAGCGAAACCTCTGCCTACCCCTTCCAAATACAACCGTGTGCGTATAAAATTAATGGATATATTTTACACAGCCTTATTTCCAAATAGCACACGTAATCTTTACTGGCTTAAAGGTCTCACATACGTCAATCCAAAAAAATATCTACAGTATTCAATAAAAAAATTGAATAATATAAAATATGATTTATAGCATTTCATAATAATTGATGAGTGTATATTAAACAATAACACAAATATTTTATTCTTAACGTGCACTGTAACTGTTTGCATTATAACAGAAGCCAATTAAAACAAATTCTACCTTTGAAACTTTAAGTGGTTGTAGTCGCTTTCTTTGTTTGAAATTACAGTGAGCGAAGTTTATCAAGCAACATTACTGCTAGATACAGCTATTTGTAATATTAATTGTTCTCAGTCCCGGTTTAGTTTCTCGGTTAGTAAGTTCTATCATTCTGATTTTTATAAATTATTTCTATAAAACATATCAGTGTCTAGTCACAATACCGGGTATCTCAAGACTGCTACCGAAAACGAAGCCGGGTGGTAGTTTTAGTGGCTACAAACACAATGCAATTAAAAATTTTGCCTAGAAACGCGACAATTTTTTTTTATGATTTTTTAAATATCCTCATTTTTGGGTGGTAAATCCATAGTTTTTGCTAAAATAATAATTTAAACTCTTTTATACCTTAGAGTATTTATAAATAAAAAGGGTATATACTATTATTTTAGGAAAAAAATTATTTACCACCCAAATATGGCCATAGGAAAAAAATAACAAAAAAAAAATTGTCGCTTTTTTTTGCAACTTTTTCTGTTGCATTGTGTCTGAAGTCGCTTAAACTACCACCCGGCTTCGTTTTCGGTAGCAGTCTTGATATACCCTGTATATTGGCTCAAGAATTTATTAAAATTTAATAGCAAAGGAATAGTTGATACTTTGTTTTTATATCGATGAGAAATGGGTGGCCATTTATTCGAAACACATCAGTGACTATATAGGGGCCCTACTATATTCATCCGAAACAAAGTTCGAAACTTCGGACGATTGAAGTTTTTTATACGATACGAATGTATCCACTCTGTAAAAGTTCGAATTTGTATAACGTACATCGTAACTATAAGTCTATGGTTATGACCATATAAGTCAATAACGACCATAAGTATATGTAGGTGCATTCGTATCGTATATAAACTTCGATCATCCGAAGTTTCGGCCCTAGGCTAGCCATAATCGCTCGGTTATGTATGCTGGACATAAAAGAGGAAGGGGGGAGAATTGTCAATATATGGCGAAAATTTGACAGCTTGGTGGCAGAGTTTGTTATGAAACGAGATGCCGCGGGTTTGATCACCGTACCGAGACAAATGCTAGTGTCTACAGGTATTTGTGAGTTGTAAATGTGGTGTCAAGAGTGTGTATGTGACTGTTGGGTATATTTATTTATCTTTACTCTTATATAAAGGAGAGTTTGTTTGTTTGAACGCGCTAATCTCAGGAACTACTGGTTGAATGGAAAAAATGATTTGTTATTGAATAATCGATTTATCGAGGAAAGTCGTATTACTTCACGGTATTTGCAATTTAAAATATCTTAACGCAATCGTAACTGGCAGCGAACTGAACCCAGTTATTTACGGATTTTATCGCGGATTTGGTTTAATTTTACAATTTTTGAGTTCCCAAAAATGTGGAACGCTTCAGGATTTTGCGTGTCATCCTTGCGCAGGGGCCATGCTAATCTCGATGCTCAATGCGATAAAATCCGTAAATAATAGTTTTATTTCAATGTGTAACATTCGCGTGAATCTAAGAAACCATTATGAACCCAGTTAGTTCTCTTTAGCTGTAATGCGTTTGATATGACAATCGTCACAACTTTCTCTATAATGGGCAAATACTTCCAATTTCCATTTTTGTACCAAACACTCATATCACATGATCATAAGCCGTCAACCATTCTGAAAAATCATGTTAACAAATTGTAAATTCATAATTCCTTTGCATCACACCAGTGATTTCACGGTTGGCAGCCTTGTGAGCTCTTGTCAAACGATCACTTGCGCTAACTGAATTCCAAAGTTATTTGACGGGCGAACAGAACGCACTGACCTTCCTGTACTTAACATCAAATGGAGTTACTTAACATTTAAGCCACAATAATATTCAGGGGGATTCTATGATACAAAACGAATTTTGTATGTTTGATATCTGTACTAAGTTATAAGTTTACTACTTCTTAAAATCAATATTATTGTTCTCTATGATTTTTATCATGCAATCGAACTTAGTCTATGGTTACGAATTACGACGTATGTGTGTGAGTGTGAAACGAGAGCCCGGGTGTTCGATTTCAAATGTGATCCACAAATATTTATTTCAAGTCTGTGCTTTGAAAAAAAAAAACAAAAGAAAAAGAAAGAAAAAAGGAAGACAGTTCGTGTTGCTGAGGGAATTTCTTGCGCCGCTTCTTCTTCACAGCTACAACACGTTCCGAAGCGGTGGTAGCAGAAAAGGACGATTCAAAAGATCTTGTGAAAGACTATTTGAATAAAGAATATTTTGATTTTGAGAGACTAAAAATTCACTCGTAGTTTCTAATACTCACAGTACAATCAGTGTGATCATAAAAATGTGTGATTTACAGGTCTGGGTCTTTGTGAGGCTTATAAAGTTTGAGAGTCTATCTTAGTTTCTCATACTCACGACACAAGATTTGATCTTAGTATGGGATCAGGATAATGTGTGTGAATTTTGGGTGTATTCATTTTGCAGGAGACAGGAATCTTCAACAATTGAGAGCAGCTTGGACGTACACCATC
This sequence comes from Hyles vespertilio, assembly GCA_009982885.2. Classification (NCBI taxonomy): domain Eukaryota; kingdom Metazoa; phylum Arthropoda; class Insecta; order Lepidoptera; family Sphingidae; genus Hyles; species Hyles vespertilio. The sequence continues at coordinate 34,804,231 of CM042833.1, read as the reverse complement.
CCAGCCTGTTGCTGGTTGATGAAATTTTTACCTTAAAAAAGCTGGCGGTGCTATTTTAAGTCAAATTAACGCTAGTTTTTCGAAGTTTATTGCGCGTGGCAATTATTAAATATCTACCTGTTTTGGACATAGTCATATTCACAATGGGGTAAATTCCACGAAAACATACAGGGTATATCAAGACTGCTACCGAAAACGAAGCCGGGTGGTAGTTTAAGCGACTTCAGACACAATGCAACAGAAAAAGTTGCAAAAAAAAGCGACAATTTTTTTTTGTTTTTTTTTTCCTATGGCCATATTTGGGTGGTAAATACATTTTTTCCTAAAATAATAGTATATACCCTTTTATTTATAAATACTCTAAGGTATAAAAGAGTTTAAATTATAATTTTAGCAAAAACTATGGATTTACCACCCAAAAATGACGATATTTAAAAAATCATAAAAAAAATTGTCGCGTTTCTAGGCGAAATTTTTAATTTCATTGTGTTTGTAGCCACTAAAACTACCACCCGGCTTTGTTTTCGATAGCAGTCTTGAGATACCCGGTATAACATATTTTATGCGCCTACCGTGCTCTCTCTCTGCACCACCTAAAGGTTGACTGGCAGAGAATGCCTCAGGCATTAAGTCCGCCTTTATACAATTTGTGTATATGAAGCATTAAATAAATAAATAAATAAATAAAACAGGTCCATTGTAATATATTCCCATCCAACTAACAAAAATAAAACTGTTGTATCTCAAAACCGATGAAATTAACATTTCCAGAAATTATACACTGATGTGCGCGCGATTTCAGCTGGCTTTTAGAAAAAGTCATTAAATATATTTTCAATGAGTGATTAGCTTTGACCAGTAATAAGATTATATTCAATAGGCATATAATGTAACAATAATATATAGCTACCTTAAAACGCGGGTTACTTAGAAAGACTTGCAAACAATATAGTATTGCTCGATAAAGGTTAGTCAATGAATTCTGAATTAATTAAATCTGTATTCTGATGATAAGTTATTCGCATCCATCCGAATAGCCATCACTATACAGGTTGGTGACAAGCTGTCATAGTGAAACATATACAGGTGTTGCGTTTCGATTTCAGCCGGTTCATATCAGCCTGACATATTCGGTCGATAAATATTCTATAAGTCATCTTCTATTGGAGTGTGGCTAAATTTGGAACTACAATTGTAAAAATATATATTCATTACATTGTTTCAAATTTGTTTTCCTAACATAAACAACAATAATTTATACTCGCAATCGAATAGTATTATCAATATCATGTCCAATTTAATATATGTGAGATAAAAAAAAACATAATAATTTGACAATAGCATGACACCAGCGCTTTCTCCATCAGAAGATAATCGACCTATATAATTTGAATTGATTGCAATTCATTACACGCAATGGCATTTACCCATTGACTTATAGTGTAACATTGATATCGATGCATTTACCATAAAGTGCACTGTCACCTTATGCTATCAGTCATAAAAATAACCTTTTATTAGTCTTTGATCGACAAACATCCAACATCGAGATTTTGCGCGTTCTAATTTCAGTATGATAACATATCCACCGATTTCGCAGAATCAATTTCATATGTGCTTGTGTTTACAAAAATATACTTCCACGAATAAAATGTCCAATACTGACAACAGTTGAAAACAGGCTTTTGCTAAAACAAACAAGTAAATAAACATTTATTTATTTAATTTAATTAAATCAATCACAATTTTGCGAATCAGAATCCCATGGCCTGTCAAAAGCGACGCGCAAATATTTTAACAATACATACAAATTTGAAGTTAGTTATTGATGAAATAATAATGGTACCACTGATTATCATTATTTGTAGTAAACAAAGTGACTACAATGTAATTATTGGAATGCAATGTAAATACATTATTCACCAGTGAGAGGTAAGGTCATCGGTTGATAAAATTATGTCGGCCTGCTTAAAATAAAACATAGAGTTTGTCTACAGAACACTTCTCACTATTGTTGCTTTATAGAATCAAGAATGTCTACAATGTTCACTGCCGTATCAAAACAAAATTCTACACTCATAATATAGAAGATTAAATTATAATCTACTATTTGACAGCAATTTTATTTATATTTACATAACAAATAAGCCACCCGAAGCCAATTTCCAATGCTCAAATGAACGCCGAAAATTTCTGCGAGAGTGTAAAAAATATTATTCCATCATGCTATTTGGTTTATTCAATAAAATTTCCGATTTATTGGCGGAATAAAGCTATCAAAAGGCTAGACGTTTCGCAGACGCCAACTTATTACCGTTCTAAGGTTAAAGTTTAATTTACACATGTTCCCGTTAATTTTCCCTTCAAATACTTGTACGTAATTGTAGCACCTTGATATAATATATAGTCAACATACACGTACTGCCATATTCTAGTTGTATTGTTATTTTTTTAACACCTATGAACGGCAAAAAGAGCATGCTCTTCGCCTGATGGTAAGCGATACGACCGCTCATGGACAATAGCAAAACCAAACAACATCATGAGGAACAAATTATGGCATAGCATTTCATTACGCTTGTCATCCTAAGATAGATGTTAATTCTCAATAAGTCCAGCAGTTACCCTGGCCACACTTTAAACAAGAACGTAACAGTGCAACTACACCACTGCATGGCGGGAGGAATAGACATTGTGGTAGTATCTAGCCAGGCGGCCTCTCACATACATATGAGAGACCTGCAACTAGTGGCTTATTTTTGCTACTGACAACCTCCGTGACGCAAATGGTTAGGCGACGGCTGTGAAGCGAGAGGCCGCGGCTGCAATCCTCGCACCGGTACAAATGTTCGTGAAGCCCACAAGTATTTGTCTAGGCTTGGTGTGTTTGTGAGACCGAAGTCTCTCGTAGGTCTCGATACCCACGACTCAACACTTAATTGACCTTAATGTGGGGTATGTGGGGTCAGGGCTATGTATGTGACTGTTGGGTGTATTTATGTACGTATTATTATTTATTTTAGGAATTGCTTGCTAAATCGGTTTGGTCACGCTTTCTCACAGTAAACCGATTGGTAGCGATATTGCTATAGTGCGGTATAGGACGCCTAATATCATGCTTATTTGTTACCTTTTCCCTTCAATTTTTAAAGGCGATGTATCTAAGATCTAAGTGTCTCTGGTAACTACTTATAATTAAATGAGCTGACCTAGATAATAAGTTATAACAGAATAATAAAAAATAAGTCAATAAAATATCATCATCATCAGCCCGTAGCAGTCCACTGCTGGACATAGGTTTCTACCAAGTTGCGTCTAAAAGCCCGGTGTGCTGCATCCCGCCATCTTGCCAGACGACGTTCCATGCTACATTTGCCAAGACGTAGTGTCCAGTCCAGAACATGCCAGCCCATTATCACTTCAACCTACTAACTTTCAGAGCTAAGTCTGCCATCTTGGTTTTCTGACGGATTACTTCGTTCCGAATTTTGTCCTTTACAGAGACTCTAGTCTCTAGCTCTTGTAGTAGTAGTAGTAGTAGTAGACTCTAGCTCTTTCCACAGAACGTTGAGCGACATTAAACTTATAGATTAGCCCCAAAGTCAGTGTCCACTTCTCGGCTTTTCAGTACGTCATAAACACGTAAAACGTACGTCATAAGAAACTTGGCTTCTGCAGTGACGTACGGAAAATAAAATAAAACGTAGAAAATTAATTTAAACATATTTTTTTTCCGAACTGTCAATTACACCGCTTACAATAAAAATAATAAAAATGTTGTCGCTTAAATCTAGTCACAAATATGTGTTCGTTGACAATTCATATATGTTTTATTGAATACCTACAGTAAACCGAAACATAACTCCTTGCTTCACGATGGAAATAAACAAATGGGTGTCCCACTAAGGTGGCCTATTGCTAAAGTATGAATTAAATACTACTCAGTATACATAAACATATGATTTACGAAAGTCCAGTCTATAGTACAATAAAAAAACAAAAGGCAAACTGAATCAGTTTTTTTTTTATTGCTTTGAATGGCGAGACGATGAATGGTAAGCGATGCGACCGCTCATGAACAGTAGCAAAACCAAACAACACCTTGATTTACAAAGCAATGCTTGGCATTCCACTGCGCTCGCCATCCTGAGACACAAGATATTAAGTCTCAATATGTCCAGTAGTTACTCTGGCTACAATGTCCTTCAATCCGAAACACAACAGTGCATTTAAACTGCTGTTTGACGGGAGAAATAGACATTGCGGTGGTACCCACCCAGGCAGCCTCTCACATATGAGAGATCTACCACCAGTGATATCGGTTTTGAATGTCTGTTATCATTAAATGACAATCGAAGGACGGCATAAATTCTCGTAGGCTCGTGAATTTCACATTTCGCAAAATTGTATTCCGTTTCAACTATTTAATATTTTCAGCTTTACATACCGACTAGGATACCTTCACATCTTGGGATAAGAATGAGTCCAACGTTCTATGAGTGGCAGAAGCCACTTGCAGGTTTGCCTAATTTGCAATAAGAGACGATATGTATGTATTTTTAAAATGCACCGTTTAATCTACATGCACACAAAACATTTGTGCAGTTATTCAAAGGCACGAAACCAATACATCGTGTACTAGAATAAAACAATCATTGGCAAATGTTAGCAATATTCATTCTGGTCGAAAAACTACGTTCCGTACGTGGACATGTTCATTTTTATTTTGTTTTGTGTGTATTATTTTGCAGAACACACACAGTTGCACTGTGTACATTTGTACCCGAGCGGCACTACACAAACATCTAAATAGGGATGCTTCCGCGAAATACTTTCAAATGCTTTTAGTTATCTTTTTCGTACGTAGCTAGACAAACAGTAAGGAGTGCAGGCATGTTTACCGACATTAAATTAATATGGAAAGAATCTATAGCGCAGTTGGTTAAGATACGAGAGACCACGATTCCCGACTGATGCACTATTTATGTGCTCAATAATTGTTGCTCGTTTTAATCTCAACAGTTGAAAATCTGAGTCTCTCCCCGCCTCTCTTTCTCTCTATCCTTTTCTTTCTTTCTTAATTCAGCCACATTAAACCTGAACATGGGTTAACCCCCAAAACCTCCATAGATCAGAAGATCCTTAATTTGATGAAAAGTAATAGTTTAAGAAAACATTTTCACGCCATTTCATTTTATTGATTTTTTATGAGGGTCGAATTCGATCACTGTACTACTGTACTGTTCTGTATCAGCCCATTTGTATTCCACTGCAGGTCACGGGCCTCCTGTACAATCGAGAGTACGATTGAGAGTAATTAGGCCATACATTCCACCACGCTGGCCTAATCAGGTTGACGGACTTTACATACCATAAAAATATTGTAAATCGCTATGCTATGCAGGTTTCCTCACGACGTTTTCCTTCATCGTTTTAGTGCATGGTTATTGACCATCATGACTAAGAACTTTTCTTAAAGATCTTTTCTTAAAGTCAGCGGTGTGCCCTGGGAATCGAGTCCGTGATCACTCTAAACATATTCAACCGCGTCTGGTCCGTTTACCAACAGGCCACCACACACTCTACTACTAGTATGAAGAAATATCGATAACCTGTAATTGATATCTTCGTAGACCCTTATAAGCGCGATGTCGTTGGCGAGGGTGTAAGGGTCGAAGTCCTCATGGATGACTACCAACACCACGGTGTGCACGAGGCTCCCGCGGTCTGCGTAGTTCTCCCCCACCACCACGCCTAGCTCGTTCACTGGAACCCTGCAATGGTTAGTATAGCCTATTTTTCATTCTGCCAAAGTGAATCACATAACCCAGATGAATAGTATATTATTATTTTTATTTATTTATTAAATTAGTACGGTTGACACTAATTACACTATATATACTTGTAGTATGGACACGCACACTTGAAAATGCGATCTAATTCTGTTAAAACTTGAAAAAATATTCGAATAAATAAAAATTAAAAAAAATACTCTTACTTAGGAAATCACATAGTAAATACAAAATCAAACATTAATACTAAAAGAAAACAAAACAAAGGTGCTAAAAATTTAATTAGACAACAATTTTTAAACTCAATTCAACTGAAATTAAAGTTATTCGCTTTATTGCACCTCATTTTGTGTATTAATATGTAGCGTCTTTGGACTAGCTACCTAATAAAAATAAAATGAAAGAATTTGCTTTGCTTTAAAATAGCAATAGACGCAACAGAAACCTAGTTCTGAAACCACGAATATAATTTACTAAAACTAGTGCTGTATCAGAAACTACGAGTGAATTTTCAGTCTCACATTGCACTGGCCTGAAGTAAATATTTGTGGATCTCATTTGGAATGGAACCCACGGTCTCTCATTTTACAGCCAGCGTCTGAACAACTACACCACGGAGGCTGCTATGCAAAGTTTATGCAAAGACTTCCAATAGGTGGGAGGATTTCCACCTATTGGAAGCTATTATGTTCAGCAGTGAACTTTCTATGGCCACGACCCTAGTTAGGGTTTTAGACATCCAACTATGCATTAACATCGGTACGCTGAGCTAGAAGGCCCCTGCTCTTGCTTGGCTCGGCTTGGCTTGCATCAACGGAGCCATAGTTAGTTTTTACCCTCGAAAAAAAATGCCACGACACTAGTAAATAGCAGGCCGGCGAACTTCACACAGCAGTGAAATATTTGTCGATATCTCTAAAGGTTTTCATTTAAGCCATTGCGAATAAACAAACATCTATGAAAAAATGTTGCAATTGAAATGCATCAAAGGCGGGCGTGTCATACAAATATCCTGTTATGAAACTGGAGAATTCATATGTGCTCTGTGCTGAAGTTAGAAAATTAACTAAAGTTCTAGAAATAAAGTTGGATAATTTAAAATCGATGTATAACTTAATAGGTTATTTAATACATTTTAATACAGGCAAACCTGTGAGCAACGCAATTAGCAAAGGCTAAGTTCTAAATAACTTTCAACTAAACCACACAGGCTTATTCTCATCCTATGCCAGCCTTTCTCAAAGTGGGCGAGGGGCAAGGTGGCAGGGTCAAAGACAATTAGGGGGCGTTGGAGAATTCTATGGGGATTCTCTTATTTTATAACATTGTAAAATTGTAATTGCAACAACGCATATGTGATAGGTTGCCTGGATAATTACCACCACAATTTTTATGTTTTACTCCGAATAGCAGTCTAAATGTACTATTGTGTTAAGGTTTGAAAGACATTATAGCCGGAGTAAGTACCAGGAGAACTACTTAAGGAGGGTGCAGTAGAATGCCAAGCATTTCTTTGTAATTCATTGTGTAAAATGGTTTTGTTATTGCCCATTAGCGGTCGTATCGGCTGCCATCACTCGACATTCATTGCAATGAAGAAAATACAGGCAACGGGCAAATATGATGAGTACAAAATTAAAATCGCATCACATAATGATCTCAACGATAACTTTTTAAAAACCTTTGACGTAAATTATAAACAATCGCAAAAAAATCTTAAAATCCCTGCTGTTCACCTGTCTAAACATTGTAAAATAAGTTTAGACGGGAAGCTATGTAATCCAAAGCGGTACAGGACAAGCTTGAAAACAAAACAGATTAAACCTCCAAAAATCACTGCAATTACACCCCAACCCGCTTCAAATGCATTGAAATCTCAAAAGAAAACTTCAGCCGTAATCCAAAGCACTCCCAACATGTTCAAAACTGGATTTGTTTACAAACAATGGCCTGGTGAAGAAACTACGTCACTAAACCATCGACCTGGTTCATGTAAACGTTTGTATTTGTTTTTTTATGCCGGAACATGTAGGACACTTCTACTCGCACTACAGTAGACGAGGACTTTTTAAGTCCGAAGTAGTCGAAGGTACATGAGCGGTGGTAACCGTTTACCTGCAAACGGGTCGCATGCTCAGCTGTCTATAAAGGCAATTAAAAAAAAATATGCCTGTACTCATTTCTGTACAAATTTAAGTAAATATATCACTTTAGTAGAAATAAAGGTAATTTATCACTTAAATTTCTACGTGTTTAGTTATGACCATCCGTTATTATCATGATTTGTTGGCTAATTAAGTCAATAGGTAAGTAAATTAATCAATGTGTAAATGCGAAATAAATTGTCAGACTTTATACTTCTATGCGATATTTTTGAAGTTGTTTTTTATTCTATCAAAAAATATCTAATTGTTCTAAAACGTGGGATATGACGATCAAGTCTAGCAGCCTACGATGGTATTTTTTAACAATAAAATGACTCTTATTAACTTCAATTTCTAAACTGAAAGTTAACAATTAATTATATTTATTACTTTTATGTTGTGTTTTACCTAGTATGTTTTATTTTGTTTCTGGAGAAAAGCTTAAGCCGGGTTTTCTTTGTTTGGGACCGCGAGAACAAACACAATAATAAATGGTAAATACATCACTACTACACAAATATTGCCATACTAGCGGTACGGCCCGGCTTCGCTCGGGTGTAGTAATTTTTCAGGCGAGTCATCATCAACATATTTGTTCGCGTACTAAATGTTTAATATTTAAAATTAACGTGACCGTCGTCAACTATATTGGTTTTTCCGTCCCGTCCCGTCCCTCTACATCCCATTCAGTGCCGTCCCATTCCACTCCATGACGAAAGCATGTGATCATTTACTCTTCTGTCCCATAGCAGTTAGTACCCATTCAAATTTCAAAGAGAAGCAAATATGTATATTTTAATTACTGACTCATTCCACGGGAACACTACATTATGTCGAAATACAATATACCCAATGTATTAATCCAGAATGTCAGTTGCTTCTATGCCAAATTTCATCAAAATTGATTTAGCGGTTTGAGAATGAAGTATAAAACGAAGGATGGTAACAAACACAAGAACGAAAAAGGATATTTTGTAGTGATCATCAAATACTATTCAAAACTAAACATTGAAATTATCTACTTTGTATCATGCTTCTATATAATATACACTAGATTATAAATAACTGCCTAAAAAAACGGCAAGAGAAATAACAGCACATATGAGCGTGTTCTCTTATTAGATTTTAGTATTAGTCCATTGAAATGTTACAATTCAAGGACCGAATATTGCATTTCTTAGAGGAAAAAAAATGTAAGCACATAATTTGTAGCAAATTGTTTTGGCTACAAATATGTTTATATAACTTTTTGCCCTAAATTAAAAATTAAAGAAGTTATAAGCAAAAAAGTGAAGAAGAAATTTCTTAAGGGAAATCTTCCTATTTCTCTTAAAAGTAGACTCTTCGACTTGTATCTTACCAAATCTAACATACAGTGCTCAATCTTAGTTTTTGACCGAACTTCAGAGGTCCAGGTCCAGGTTTGTCAAAAAGCTATGGAGCACAGGATGCTAGGCGTAACACGCATGGACAGAGTACCCACTAACACCTTGCGCTCCATAACCAGAGTCAAGAATGTTGCACAGAAATCAGTTAAACTAAACTGGGATTGGGTGGGCCACGTCACCCGGATGCACCCGAAGAGGTGGGCAAAGATTGCCAATCAATGGATGCCTAAGGATGGCGAGAGGCCACGCGGCAGGTTTCGGAAAAGGTGGCGCGACCATCTCGACCAATTTAGTAGCACTTGGATGGCATCAGCAACTGATAGAGATAAGTGGAAGGAGTTGAGGGAGACCTTTACCCATTAGTGGCACAGAATAGGTTAATAAAAATAAAAAAAATAGCAAAAACGTGCGTTTTTTTCAATAAAAAGTTATAAAGAAAAAAATATTTTTTTATAAATTTTTATTCACTTTTTTTGCTTATTACTTCTTTAATTTTTAATTTAGGGCAGAAGATTATTTATACATTTTTGTTGGCAATACAATTAGCTACAAATTATGTTTCAACAAATTTTTCGTAAGACGCATAGTTTCCAAGATAACGCGAAAAAAGGGTTTTCACCCCTTTTTCCAAGATGGCGGCCGGGGGACAGGAGTGGCGACTCCACAAACTTGAGGTTAAGCTTCTATTGACCACCCACACATATCCCAAAAATAAAATTGCGTCCTCTAAAAATGCAAAGCTCATGTAACATTTCAATGGACTATATGGTCCAAACCACAGAACAGTTGAATATGGTTAGAAAGGCAATAGCCGTCAAATTGTATGCAAACCAGCATCATCGTTTTCGAAACACAAAACCTCTACAAATCTAATATAGAAAGCTTGCAATAGTCGATTTAAAGTATCGATAAAATTATGGAAATTTGTTTTTGTTATAAGACCGGAATTTATTTTATCGATATGCTTAATGGTTTTTCCCGATACAGTTATTTAATTATTATTATGTTGATGACGGAAAATAAATGAGCCTACAATATCTAATATTGAAAGTTAATTTTAATTTGTATACTATTTCATCTATATGTACAGGATTTGCTTTTTGGTATGTATATTACTTATGATACAGATTTTTTTATCGTCTTCTGTTTCACGAAAATGAATACTTAGGACAAATCGTACTGGATTTTGTAGGAATCCAGTTGTCTCTACTTGTTGCCTTTATCAACTCACTCTCGGAAACCTACAAACGAATGAATTAATATTATAAAGTATATTCAGATACAAATATATGTTGTTCTCAAGTTGGCGGAGTTTTGACATTAGAACATAAGTATAGGTCGTCAACGTTATTAAACATTACGAGTACTACAATTTAAAATTACTAAAGGATTTTATTTAATTTTCTTTGTATAATGCCTATAAAAACGGATTTTCGAGTATACGAAATCTATAACTACATCGATATAGTTACTATGTACATGACTACAATACTGTGTGACAAGTGAAAAATTTCGAAGTTGACATAACAAAAATGAGTCGTATGCATTGCGTAGGGACTTGGCATTCACGTGCATTGTATGTACGCGTAATCAGCAATGTATATTTTTGATATATTGTCTATCATATTATCGAATTCTTTAAAATATCGTAATTATAAACCGGATTTTTTGGAAATAAAGGTGAAAATCAATAAAATCGGATTTAATAGTGGTAAAAAATTATTCCTTTATTGATATTCGACGCTTTAGTATTGGAACTGCAGGATAAAACTGGATTTTTACTCTATTTTGCCGGAGCACCACACTCCAAGGCATTTCGACAACGACTGATTTGACAAATCATCCGTTCCGCGGCAGTGATGCTATTTATGCACCACCTTGCGATGCGTCAAACGCTTGTATTTCCCTTCTAACTATATGCATCTGTTCTGTGGTCCAAACCATAATAAATCTTAAGTAGAATAAGGTTTATAGTTACCTGAAGTCGATTATCTCATTTAGACTTTTTGCTACATCTCGTAGTCCGAAATTCAAATGTATAAGTATAAGCAACCTCGGCCACTTTTGGCGTGTGATTAAGTTTCGGACCCTGTATCTAGCATATTTATATGTGATCGAAGGTATCATACGTCTCTACATTCACAACAATTATAATTATCCCGCAAATGTAGGTCCCAGCTCCGCCAGGTGCCCGCATACGAATATGCGCAATGTTTTACATAAAAACATAATAATGAAAATAAGTGCTCAATCTATTAAATTATAAAGTAAGGGGTTCGATAAAAAGCATTACAAATACCTATAATAACACTGGTCAACATGAAAATTGCCTTTTACTTGAAACTGCATTACATCTTTAGTATTCGACCCCCTTAATCTAAATATAGAACTTAAAATTAATAGTTAGCTCTTAATTTTAAGATAATACCGGGTAACTTGGTGGATGTCACTTTATATTATGAGATTTCAAATAATTTAGTGAGAGTATCCGCGTTAATTTTATTATTACGCTTTCGTTTCATGTGTCTTATAGTATTAGCGTTTCATTTGTTTGTTATAACGCGAAATTTTATAAGTTATTTATCATTTTCGACAAATTTCTGTTGCTAAATCTACAATTTGCAAAAACTACGGTTTGTTGGGTCTGCAAATGGGCTACACCAAGTGCTGGTGCTTTTTGTGTGGGTGGGATAGTCGAGCTAGATCGTTACATTACTTTAAAAAAGATTGGACTTGAAGACAAAGTCTGTGCCCTGGAGAAAAGAACGTTAAATATCCTCCTCTACTCGATCCTCATAAAATCCTTCTCCCTCCATCGCATATGAAATTGGGATTAATGAAGACCTTGGTTAAGACTTTCAACAAAGGTGGACCAACCTTCAAAGGTTGGTTCACCTTTGTTCGCACCCACTTTGCAAGTAATTGATTACTTGCGAAGTGAATTTCGACATCTATGCAGCGCCAAAATAAAAGGGGGAATCGTCGGACCTCAAACTTGAGAGATTCTTAAGGACCAAAACTTTGATCAGATTTTACAGGGCATCGAAGAAGAGGCATAGGAATCTTTTAGAGCAGTAGTAGTTCATGATTTTTTGGGCAATAGGAGAATTGAAAATTACCATGAGCTTGTGAACAATCTTCTGCAAAAGTATCAGCAAATGGGTTGCAAAATGTCTCCAAAAATTCACTTTCTTCATTCTCATCTCGATTTGTTCCTCCTAACTGCAGTGATATGAGTGACGAACATGGTGAACGATTTCAATAAGACATATTGACAATGGAAAAGAGATACAACGGCCGATAGAATGCGTCAATGCTAGCGGACTACTGCTAGAACTTGATTGAAGATTTTCGTAAAGATGATTACAAAACGAAAACGAAAAAAAGAGAAACTCTTGAATAGTAAATGTACTTGGTAAATATTGTAAAATACTCAGTTTCATGTAAAAAGTAATGAACATATCTTTTTAAAAAAAAACTATTTATATTCTATGAAATTTTACTCTTACGTCATATATTTCGTAACCAGCCATATTTTTAAAATAAGAGCTAACTATCAAATTTGGTTTATATTTTCGTATTCAGTTTTATTACCCCAAATTAGTAAAATAACAAAGCATCTATTTTAAAGGCAAACAAAAAGTTAAATTTTGTAGACCAGTGTTATTGGACTGTCATTTATTTAAATCTTTTTTTGTTGTAATTTCCACTCATAATCTAATTTTTTAACTAATTAGGAGAGTAGGGTGATGACTGGTACCTAGGTGATCATTCAAGATCAACCATCACATCAGGATTAACCGAATTTAGCTTTAAATATATTAGAAAACTAATTCTTATATTAATTATAACAAAAAAATCGTACTTATATATTGAAGCTCATATTCATGTAAAATATCAAAATATTAAACTTATCCACTAACAGCTGTTATTTTTCTATTTAAAGGATATTGTTATTTGCGGGTATAACACAATTTTAAAAACCTAGTAAAAGTACAGATCCTTAACATTACGTAAATAAGAAAGCTGATAAGTACGGCTGCGCCTACGCTGCTACGTATTGCTTCCGTAGCGTGACATACTACGATTGTAGACCAATGTCTACGTATACTTCGCTGACATCTTTTAATACTACTCAAAATGTCTAACCCGCCGCTGAAGGTCGGTGCATATCAAACGAATAGAGAATCTACGGCGAGATATTTTTATCTCGTTTTACACTGATTAAGCCCGAAATTCGACACCCTTGTGTGTGACTGTGATTTTTTTCAACTTTAATGCCGGAAAGGTTACCCTGGGCGCAAAATATTAAATAAATATATAAATATACCTATAATTGGTCGTATGCATATTTTTCTTCAGACAAATAAATACTAAAGTAAAGCCTTTATGATGGAGAGTCGGCCGCATACACGCGTCAGACAGACGAAAGTTAATTCAATTTGTTTCGGCATCGAAGCACTCAATAACCAATTTAACAATAAAATGCCCTTAACCGGACTGTGCAGGATGCTGCTCTAACTTAATTATGGCGTGTTGCACCCACCTAGTTAATAAATAAAAGCACAACATTCACGGGAAACACCAGATAATTACTTTTAGGGATTTACTACACCATATACCATCATAATGTGTGGTGGCCTGTTGGTAAAAGCACTAGACGCGCTGCCATCATGTTTACGTTTGTCGCGGGTATGAATCCCAGGGTATACCTCCGACTTTCGGAATAATGTGTATATTGATAGTTAATTACTACGCAGAACTTTGAATAAAATCAACGTGAGGAAACAAGCATACCATAGCGAATTCTAATAATTGTGGCATGTAAAATCCACCAATCCGCATTAGGCTAGCTTGGTGGACTATATGGCCAAACTCCTCTCAATCGTACTGTTTTTGAAGAGTAGACCCGTGCCCTGCAGTGAGACGTACATGGGTTGATACAGATACTGTAATATAAATCAAGTCCAGCCTATAAGCCACTACGCTGGTCTGGTGCAGCTGGGCGTACCTCTCACACTATAGATTTTTTTGTGGAATCTGTGATATGCAGGTCACATCGCGATGTTTTTCTGTACCGTTTAAGTGTATTGAACACCTGTTTAAGTCAGTTCACATCCTCCGTAAAGCAATTGAGACCGTGACACAAAAGCCGTGGGATCTATATCCGCATTGAGACTAATAATACTACAATTTTAAGAAGTGGTAGAGCCTCGCTTTTATCTGACATGACTGAGCATGAATAGACAAACTCGCCCGGGGGGAACTACTGTCTGACAGAAATTTATCTTAAAGCGAAAGCTTTGCTGTCGCATTTCGTTCGGTGAGTGAGATTACCGAAATCCGAATACCCATTCCTTGTCCTTACGGATTTGATGGGCTGGCAATATATAACATCCAAGAACCCACTATACTATAAACCTTAGTAATTTCTTGATGTTATCTTTTTGAATGTTCTTGTCAAGCATGTAAAATAAATAAATTAAATAGCGCGTTGTGGATTTTCACGGGCAGCAGTGATCACTTATCATCAGGAGACCAGTTTACTCGCTTGCCGGACAAAAATAATGCAATTAAAAACAAACCCTCACATATTTTTTAGTATTTGTTTCGGATCTGGGAGTTGGTGAGATCGAAAAATATCTCGTAGTTTCTGATACATACGGCTCAATCTACTCGATCTTACTGTGGAATTGGGATATACGCCTCTTGGATTTTTAGTTTAATTTACGTGCCCAGGAAAATCTAACGCCTGATATTTTATAACTTCAAGTGAGAGAAGCTAAACTTCCTTTCAAGGTTCATCTATACTGCGAACTTAGCCAATCTCTTTACTCACTCGTCCAGTGGCTGCGCGACGGAGATGACGAGGTTCTTGGTGAGTAGGCAGCCGGTGCAGTAGTGTGCGTACATGCGTCGGACACTGCACACGTACGGGTGTTCCCGAATAGTCACGCGAGTGCCTCTGAATATCTACAAATTTATTACATTATTTATCTCTAGACATTTCTCAATAGCTTCTGAAAGTCCACTCCTAAAAATTGCCCCCTCTAAACATTTGTAATGTAAATCATACTACTATAAAAATATGTTCGCCATATTAAATGTCTATGGTTGATCTCTGGTCTATGAATAAACTGTGGAATAAACTCATGTCTGATTGTTGTAACGGTCCGTTTATTATTTAAATTCCATCAGCTTACGTCCAGATAATCTAATAATTATTAATAGTTTTCATTATTATATAATGTTTCATATTATAATTTTACTGAGATACAATTGCCGTTATTAAAATTCGTACTAGGAAATTTATCAAGTTTGTAGCCTGTTTAAATTTAAAAAAATAGTATTATTACATTGGGATAGTTATGATTTTTTTATGTGGAATGAAAAGCTTCGTAAAATGTTACAGCTTAAAGATAGCAACTGAAATACATGCATAGATATAAGCTCAAGCTTATCCTGAAGGAATAGGGAAGGGTGAAACAAAAGCCACCCGCAGTTTGCTAAGCTTATTTTCGCCACATATAATAGGGATAATAACGATGCCGGACATAAATTCTAGTTGGGTATATCATACTTATGTGTTATCATATTTATATGTGTAAAAACAGGGGCGTGCGCTCCTTGTAGGCAGAAATGCAGTGCTTTACTTGCCATTCACAGATATTTTATTATAATGTACGTATGCCTTAGATGACTTTAATTAATAGTAAATAAATGGATAAACAAAATATAATAACTTAAAAACGCCTAATATTTTATAAATAGCACCTATTTACAAGCACACAAACATTAAGTTTACCACGCGACAAGCAAGCAACGCTGCAAAGCAAAATAATGTACCTAATCAAGTCATGCCGCCGCGTCCCGCAGGACATTTATTTGCATGTGTGTAGTAAATTTGGTGTCCGTGCACAGTCGGAAACGCATACATCCATGAATATCGAAAGCCGGGACTCCTGCGGCAGGCTACGGAAGTTCGGTAGTTGTCGGGAGTAATCGGAAATGTTCGTTGCCTATAATCCGAGTAAAGATAATAGACGGAAATCTAATAAATCACCTATGCACATTATGCATTTTTGTTTAGTATGGTTTTATTTGTTTAAATATCAGAAATGTTTTGTGTTTCGCGGGGGCCATTTTGCTTTTTTCATGTGTTTTTGCATAGTTTACTATTTCGTTTGCGCTAGTATGTTTCATTTTAATTTTAACATTTGAAAGTGTGTACATTTAACAGTTCATTACTGAGTTTCTATAATAATTGTAGTGATTTGCTTTACTAGTGCGTTTGTTTTTGATGTTTTTTTAATGTTATTTGATTATGAGGTTTGTGTTGAAAATGTATGTTTATCAAATGAATGAATGATCTGGCCGAAATCTTGTGTTTATTTACATCGGGATATAGTAATCTCAAGTAATCGGAACCTTGAGTATGTGAAAATTGAAGCAAACTAGGTGAGTTTTTTTATTTTACTTATTAGAATTTCTTCCGCCGCGACGGTCGATCTCTGTTTTGCCTGCGTTGCCGTAGAAGATGTACATGAATAGTAGTACATGTAAGACTTGTAAAGTTGGCATGGTTTCCGACTTAGGGATCCGTCGCGTGGCTGTGGCTATGCCAAAAATTTATAAAAGAAAAAGTTTTTGTGACCGAGTACTCCGCCGCATACCCAGTGTCATAATCCTGTGCACACCGCTGTGTAAAAATTGAAAACTCTCTTATATGATTTCCATAACATGTCACTCCTAACAAGTTCTTTAGAGCTCAAAGTTCATTCAAGCTGCCACCAGATTAATGAAGCGACTGTCTCCTTCAAAATGTACATTAGTTATGCATATTTATTGTACTTTGTATGCATATTTATTGTATTGTGTATTTATTATTATTAATTTATTGTACTGTGATTATTTTAAAAAAGCCTGTAGACTATAAGTTGTTCCCCTTTTTTCGTGACACGTTCTCTATCGATAACATCTTAATGGCTTTTGACTGCTTTAACCTGGATTACATAAACCCTTCCCGTAGTTGGCATTTTATTCCGAGCATTGAGATATATTACTACGTATAGAGAAGCACATGCACAAAAAATATCTCGTTTGATTTTGGTAAAAGTAGTAACTAAATCGCTACAGCGTGGAACAAATATTAGTCGCCTAAACAAACAGTATAACCATGCAGCGCTAGACCGGTTTCAGAGTGTAGTTTTCTCGCGACCAAAGGGTCGAAAGTGCTGTGCATTACATGTCGTTTTTGACTGATTCGTATGCGGTGCATGCAACGCACCTAGTGGGACACATTTTTTTCACAAAGAACGTCTTATCTAGTGTAACACTGATATAAGTGACTCCAAATATTAGACTTCAGATACTTTTAAAAGTCAATAGTTTCTCTTCAATGAGAGATCATTCATGCAGGTTGCCTCTTCAATTTCTCTCACTTTTTTTTTTTTGTTTGACACAGTCAAACGATAATAATTTGGACAAATGGAATTTCATAATAATATATTATGTTTTGTCCTCTCGGTCTAAACCCCTAACCCCAAATTGTCAGTTTGTTTCCCGTTCGACTACTTATATTCATGTCATGCAATGACTATACTGTCCCTCAATCAACCGCTTCATTTAGTTTACCAATAGAATGTAATATTCAATTTAGTGCACCGGCTGAACGTTTTGAACACTTTACCGCAACAAAGACCATTAATTATGAATCCTGCTGCACAACATAACATTGCCAAATTGATCTTGCATAGTGCGCATTGTGATGCATAAACTGTCCATAATTTCTGTATGCCCAAAATAATTATGAACTAAAATTTGGCAACTCACCCATTAAGACCCTTAAATAATTACTCACAACAGTATACGGTCGCTATAATTGTATTTGACGTGGATTGGATTATTTCGTATCCGAATTCCTGATTCTACAAAGTTTAATCGACCAGACCTTATCAGAGAGTTAAGTGGTTATTATTAGTACCCACAAATTGTTAAGTCAAATTGAGATCCTCTATAGAGCATTGATTAGATACTTGCCGTAAAACTAGAGGCCGCGGGTTTGATCCTTGTACCGGAGTAAAGTATGCAAAATCTTATTGGCGAAGCGTCCATTCAACCCGATTCCAACCGGCTTCCCTTTAAATGTGGCTTCTTTATATCCCTTACAATGCCATGGATACGTTTGAAACATGGTTAAGAAAATAATGGCTACAATTTAAGGACAAACAAGATGCTTTATTATATGCGCATAATACTTAGTGTTGTAATTTAGTAAACCACACGATAAGATCCTACGCCTTGCCCTTTAAACAAAAGACGCTTCGCTACTGTGCGATCCACAGATGTTTGTCTCGGGTCTGGGTGTTTGGGATACCGAAAAGTCTCTCGTAGTTCCTGTTACCCACAACACAAGACTTCTTTGATCTAAATGAGGGGTCAGAACTTATGTATGTGACTGTTGGGTGTATATTTTGTAATTTAAAAAAAACTGATTTATGTCTATTTATCTTAACTACAATAACAAAAATGACCATTATAATATGTGTAAATCGGCTTAAAAACTGAACAAAATAATTTTACTACGCTGGCACACTGGCCGATAAACTCTACATAAATTATTCTATACTTACCATCGTGTAAAGTGTATGTAATAGTGCTAGTTCTCAGTTTATAAGTATTTTTGGTGAATATGGTGCTGGTATAAAAAATCTAGTTACGGTCATTGCACTATTATTACATAAAAGGCAATTTTAGTACATCATTGCTCGATGGAGTATTGATAGAAAGAAGAGATTTAGAAATCTTCTCTATTGATATAAATGATATATTTTTTCATATTTATAATGCTTCGAGATTACAACTGAAGAGAGTAGAAATAATGTTCATTGTCTTTATTTCGAAACTTGTTAATATCTACGATCAGTAAAATATGCATTAATTATTTATTTTTTTGTTTTACTCACCTTCCTGTTAAGAACCGGAATATCTCCAGAATTCGGATATCCCACATCTATAAGTAAGCTCCCATACATCCACTCCTTACTGATATTATGTACTTGCGAAGGTTCTATATACTGTAGCACCGAGCACACTATAATACGAAATATTAATTAAACAATTATCACAAAAATGTGTGTTATTTATGAAATTTTAAACAAACCTAAAATAATATTTATTATTATGAGCATGTCGTGTTGACGGAACGGTCTATACAGCCACGTCGCGTGCTTGACTCACATTGTTAAAATAAAAAATAAAATTATTACGTAAATTCATTTATTGCCTATTACTGGACATTATTAATGGCTACAACTTTAACTAATAACAAACATGTTAAAAAGAAATAAGGTCTACAATAATAGTAGATTAATACGCAGTAAACTGTGCAAATGTTTAAAATAACGATTATAATAAGGTAATAATAAATTTTAAACTTTAATAACCTTATAAACACAATATTATTACACTAGCATCAACAGATTATCTTTCTAAAATACGATTGCTTCCAAGCCATCGCTCTTAAAAAATATTTTTAAAACTCCCTCAGGGCATATTATTCAATGGCGCTCTTTAACGGGCTGGGAGAGATTTCTATTCACGAATGCTGGAACTGATGTAATTAGTCGATAGGGCCATGAGCAATTATTATATAATTGGCTTGAATAATGTTTGGTACATAAAAAATTGCCATAATAAATATATCTTGTTCCAATTAAATCTTGGATCAAACAATTCTACAATTTTCCTCTGATTTCTAAACCGCAAAAATATATATGTATATTTTTAAACCAAGCTATAACGGGGAAGCTCGAAAAATACGCTGCAAAACCCGAATTTGATACATTCAATAATATTCGTTGCGAATAGAACGCAGTTGAATGTTCCAAAACTTGTTTTACAGCGCCCAATCACACGAAAAAGTAAACTTGAGTTGTCAATAACTCTTGTCAATATCACGGGTATAGAAAATGGGTAGCGCTGCCAAAATGTAAATAAATATACAGCTTTTTTTTTCTAATAATGGCCTGGCGTAGTGGCGGCATTGCACCTGATGGTAAGTGCCAATGCCGCCCAGGCAGAGTATCCATTGGCATCGGTGCGGCACAAAAATAAATTCGAGAACCGTTTGGTTCGCGCCGGGATGGTGTGGACCGTCAAGCTATGGCTTCGCAAGCCAGCAAGCATGGTTCTGGTTAGGAATGGAGAGGAAGGGATCAAGTTGAACAATTCTTCAGTGCACTCACCGTGATACAGGCGGTAGAACACGCTTAGAGAGGCGACATCTCTCCGGAGTTGTAGCGACTCCAAGTTGCTCGTAACGTCTGCATCATTCACAATACGGATGGCCCGCCGCTGCAATCCAACCAAGGCATCGAGCAGGTACTGGGCGGATCCATCTCAGAGGTGCGAGCAGTACTCCATACCCGGCCGGACCTGCGCTAGCACAGCTAGTCACAATTTCTATTTCTCCCGCCAAAAAGCAGTGTAAATGCACAATTGTGTTGCGGTTAGAAGGACATTGTAGTCAGAGTAATTACTGGACATATTAAGACTTAAGTCTCAGGATGTCGAGCGTAGTAGAATGCCAAGCATTGCTTTGGAATTAATGCTCTTGTTTGGATAAGGCGAATGGCACACTCTTCTCGCAATTCATTGCAATGAGCAAAACGGCTAGAAGCCACATACATAATTCGCATCGCTGGTTAGGCATAGTCTTGGAAGAGGGAGGCGACCGGTTCGATCACAATAAAATTGTTTCGGATTTAGGTGTTATGAAACCGAAAATCTCTCGTAGTTTTCCATACACACATCACTAGGCCCAATTGATCTAAAGTTGGGCATGACTATATTGTATGTGACTCTCAGGTGTCTTATTGTTTTTATACCGGGTATATCAAGACTGCGACTGAAAACGAAGCCGGGTGGTAGTATTATTGACTACAAACACAATGCAATGAAATATTTCACAAAAAAGCGACAGTATATTTTTGTTGTTGTTTTTGATAAATCTATGCATTCACGTTCAATACGACGCGACGGTATGAGAAAAATAACAAAACATATCCGTATCTTTATTTGCAAAAATTTTAGTTGCCTTTTGTTTCGTATTCGGTTGCAGTCTTGATATAGTCCGTATATATTTAGTTTAAGAATCAAACCGTCATTCCCCGTATTCAATAAATTTCCCATTTATCCCCACATTTTGTATGTGTTCCATTAAACCTTGTAGTAGAAACTATAGAATTCATTCATCGTGTTTGGTTCGTTTGAAATGCTTTTGACGTTTGAGATCTGCAGTGAAACATGCACGGTAATATGAAAAGCACACAGGCGTACTGCAAATTCTTCCGATACCTCAAACTATCATGCTTTGTAACTTGCCAGATGCGAGCTCCTTGTAGCAATATTATTTTTGTTCATTTTATAATGTTTATGAGTTTTATTTATTTTTGTACATAGAATTCATCTCATTGTTTTATATCGAAATTATATTGTCTTAGTTAAAAAAATACTATCTTTTTACTGGTCATATTCAAAGAGGAATTTAAAAACCTTGGTGATGTCAAAAAAGGACAATCTTGTAAGTGGCCACAAAAAGCTAACAAATAATATTTATTTATTATTTTTAATTTCATGAAGACCTTTATAAATACTTAATGCAAAAACTCGTTAAAGCTGTTCTTTAACTGAACTGGAGAAGTGATGTGGAATCCACCAATCTTATAAGACATCAACGTCATGATATGAGTGCGTATGTGATTGGATGATTTTACACATCTGCACTCCACTCAGAACACAGCCGTCTTTATAGAAAAGTAGCCTATAACTCATTAGTTCACTCCTTAGTCCTTGGGTGTGCAAGCCAGGTGATAGTTGTCTTTATAAAATGCAGCCTATAACTCTTTAGTTCACTCCTTGGGTGTGCAAGCCAGATGATAGTTGTCTTTATAAAATGCAGCCTATAACTCTTTAGTTCACTCCTTGGGTGTGATACAGATGATAGTCGTTATAAAATGTAGGCTAAAACTCTTTCAGTCTCTCCTTGGGTGTGTAACTTCATCGCTAGTCCTTGGCGAGTGTAATAGGTGGACTACTTCCAGACCGCCCTGAGCTGGGTGTGGCGAGTCTCACAGCCGCTCTAGGTGGCCACAGGGTGCCCGGCCGCGGGTGCCTCTGTCTCCTCGTCCGTCTATCTCCAAGACACGACGCTGATGCAGACGCCTCGCTGGCCAGGCCGCTGAACGCGCGGGTACTCGTTGTTGATAGCGATTGGACTGATATCACCTGGAACAAACACAGATGGACTACGGCGTAAATCCTCTTAAATGAACTCTTGGTTGCAGAGAAGTGTCTTGTCTATCAGATTGGGATTTATGTGATGGGACAGTATATCTCATTTGTTATTTAAATTGAATTTGCAGTTCAAGGTGTGAGTCTTCTCTACGATTGAGAGGAGAATGGGCATTAGCTTACAATACTAGTCAAATATTGGTATGCCCAATTTACATAAACTCTAATTGAATTTTACTTTGCCTTACCTATATTCATCATATCATAGAAACATACTTTTTACAAATAATGTATTCTAGATTGCCTAAGTATTTATTGGTCATACAGACTTTTTACAAATAAGCTATGTAGCACTGAAATGTGAGATAAACATACTATTAAGACAATAAAACTAACCCTAGACCGATGACGCAGCAACGGCCGGCTCTCTGAAGAGGACCCGTCTCCCTCCACACTCCTGGACTGGAAGCCCTGGCCCATACGGAGGAATACTAGCATCGCCGCCGCCAGGACTGCCGCGTACACGAAGAACTCCGTCGCCTGTTGTCATAATGGCTAGTCATATACACATAGAATACCGTATACCAATATTTTGAAGGGAAATCTTAGATCTTCTAGCTAACTTTTTATAATAGATTTAATTAAAAAGTTAGGATAGTAAATGCAATTTACGACAGTCTCCGTGGCGCACTTGATGTGCGGATAAGATCAACGGGAATAAAAAAAGAAGAGAAAAAAAAACGATTTTTAGTCACAATTGCAACCTACACAAACATAGTATAAAATTACTAATAAAATAAAAGAATGTTTGATTGTGGCTGTGCATGATAGGTGGCTCTTAGCAAAATGTTATGATTTAGTACAGAGCACAACACAGCGCTGATAGTCAGGCGTCAAACCAGCTACCCAACAACAATAAATTCAATTAGATTAGAGAATCGGAATGCCATTGCCGACAACCTCTATTAAGGCCGATTGTAAACGAGAGGCCGCGCATTCTATCTTCGCTAAGAGACAAATGCGTGGGTGGCCCACCAACAATAATTGTGTCGAGTTTGACTCTTATGAGACCTGAAATTTTCCCGTAGTTTAAGATTCCCATGATAGAAGACTTGAATCTTATTGTGTGGTTACGACTATGTGTGTGACTGTCAGGTATTCATTGTATTATTATAAAACAGGATTCATTCATCACTAATTATAATTATCAATCATAAGATACAGGCCCCTATAACGACAACCGCGGCCTGTTGTAAACAGCCTGTATTCCTGTAATTTAGAGCTTGAAATAACAAAGGCAATTGACCGTGCCCACACAACTAACAATTAATACAATGATAATTAGGCAGCCATCGCGCATGTTAGGACGATTTCGCGTCTCATTACCTATTGCATAAATTAGATTGTTTGGATGTGTTTATCTAAACATATAAGAAATAAGATGAATCTGAGGCCGGTGCACTACGAGTAGTAAACCCTGAAAAAAGAACAGATATTAAATATTTTTTTTGGAATGGTAATATACAATTAAATACTCTGTGAACATTTTCAGCATCTACCTGTTACCGTTATTAATATTGAGCAAAAAAAAACATACGAAAAAAAATACATTTATTGGACGGGTTATATTACTTTATAAATGCATTATTTTATTTTTAGCATTTGGTGGTATAGCGGCAACGGAAGTACACAATTTGTAAAAAAAAAGCTTTCTAGCTATCACGATTCATTAGACTCAGCCTGGTAACAGGCAGACAGCGGAGGCTTAATAATAGGGTCATTAATTTCTTTATAAGTCATAAATAATATTAATTTAGATAGTGTACAATTTGAAATTTGTCCCAACAATTTATTTAATGCTATTTATTACGTAAACTCATTATTTACTAATCAGATCAATTATTTTTACAAATAAATAATACTCAGGTTAATTATATTATTTCGGACTTGTATTTCACCAATGCAGTGAAACAAATGCAATTGTAAAGTGAAATAACTGCCGTTAAATTTTTAATCGAATTAATTATAATTAATCGGAAATCTTTTTATATTAGATATATAGAAATTAATATATTAATAATATTCGACTGTGTTTAATTCCCTATTATATCTTTGTTGTCCCAAATTACTATTGCATTTGAATATTCAAATTACAATATATCTTTAGTCTTCCTCTTGGATATGATTATCCCTTCCATTTCTCAATAATGACCCCACCTGTAAGTTTCAAGGGGCATTGTCCAACTTTCAGAAAGGATTAACCAAAACAAAGAATGTTCAAGAAACATATTAAAAATATCATTTACATAACTAATAATAAAAATTCGTTCCACAAAAGCAATAACTTCGTTTGCTACAGTGTAAAGGAATTCCTGAACAAACACTGTAATTTATCACTATGGAAGTAGGCCACTAGAAACAAGGAAATAAACTAGTGGCATTGGCATGTTGTAGTTAATTATTGTTTATTTTTTTCTAAATTCAGGTTTATATGTCAAAACGAATAGGTGAGTAATTTATTAGTGATCTCTATCCTTATTCAGGTACCAAAATCTTATCTCTATCTGTTTCAACCCATATTATACTATATATTATCTGTATTTGTTTCAGTTCATACCTCTACAATCGATAGTACGATTGAGATGATATATGTATGTTTTATTGCAATAAATGGCGAGAGGACCATGCTTTTCGGCTGATGATAAACGATACGACCGCTCATGGACAGTGCGAGTAACAGTAAGACGGTATAGTCCACTCTGCCTAGTGTTGATTGGTGGATTTATTTATTTTATTTATTTACACTTTATTGCACAAAAGGAAAACAAATACAAACAGAAATCACATACATAAAAAGTACAATTGGCGGTCTTATCGCCGAAACGCAATGTCTTACAGACAACCATGGGATGGATTTAAAAATAGGATAAATAGAGGGCAGTCTAAAGCGTAAAGGATAGAACCTACTTAGAAAGGAAAAGTATTGCAAATAAGTACAAATAATTTAATAAAATTACAAGTAATACAAAGAATAAATACACATATTATGTTATACAGGGTATATCAAGACTGCTACCGAAAACGAAGCCGGGTGTTAGTTTAAGTGATTTCAGACACAATGCAACAGAAAAAGTTGCAAAAAAAAGCGACAATTTTTTTTGTTATTTTTTTCCTATGACCATATTTGGATGGTAAATACATTTTTTCCTAAAATAATAGTGTATACCCATTTATTTATAAATAATCTAATTTATAAAAGTGTAGTAAAGATACATATACATAATATATTAAATATATATAATAAAACTCCAGTACATACAAAATAGGTAAATTATCCACAGAAATTAGTCAGTTCAGTGAGAAAGATAGTAATCTTTGACAAGTTTTTTGAATGATGATAGTGATCGTGCCCGTCTTACCACAACTGGTAAGACTGGTTACTGGTGGATTTTAAATACCATTTATTTTATTTTATTTTATGGTTCATAAAAATCGATATGCTATGACTTTTCTCACGATGTTTTCCTTTACCGTTATAGTGCGTAGTGATTATGGTTTATGGGGCGGTGGTATGGTATTTGAAATCGCAATAACTGTGAACATGTTGGCAGCCTTATCTAGTCCGTTATCAAAAGGCCGTCACGAACTTATCCCGGACATTTATTCGACAGACAAAGTGGCGCAGTTAGTAGAGGCCGGCAAGAGAGCAAGGGTTCGATCCCGTCCCCGAGTCATGTATGTATTTGCACCCCAAAATATTAGTTTCAGAATATATCAAGACTGAAGTCATCCGATTTCAGATTCCCCAACACAAGACTCGTATCTAGGTGTGAGATTAGAGCAATGTGCCGGCAGCAAATTCCAGTACCGATTGTAACCTAATATACAGGGTAGGTATATCAAGACTGCTACCAAAAACGAAGCCGGGTGGTATTTTCACTGACTTCAGGCACAATGCGGCTAAAACTTTTGTAAAAAAGTGACTTTTTTGTTACTTTTTTCCTATTGTCATATTTGGGTGGTAAATATTACACACCGTTATTTTTTAAAAATAATATTGTACACCCTTTTATTTTAAAATATGCTATGCTAGACAAGAGTTTAAATTTATGTAACAAAATCTATGGATTTACCGCCCAACACGAGAATATTTAAAAAATCACAAGTAAAATCTCGCATTTCTTTGCAATATTTTTAGTTGCATTGTGTTTGTAATCACTAAAACTACTAAATGGCTTCGTTTCCCGAAGCACTTTTGATGTACCTTGTGTGTTACACTTGTAGTTATTACGTCATTGACTCTTAAACAAACCATAATTTAAACGAAAATGGCCGAGCGCGGATCTTATTTTACGACAAGCTAGTATCCCTAAGAGACCCGTACAGCACAAATTATTTGCAAGATTCTGTCAGAAGCGTGGCTTACTGAACCCAACTGATGTTTCCGATAAATATTGTTCGTTATGTCTTTATACACAAAATAAATAAACATATTCAGCTTTATTTTTCACGGAATATCATATTTTAATGGCATGAAAATAATTATTTACATCTTTGTTTTTAAAACTACGGCTTATTTAAAGGCATGGAAAAGGTATGATTTCATTTGCATTACGTTCAAGTTTTATGAAAGATTCGTATTTTCATTCTGACTCAACTAAATCCCTGCAGTGCAACTGATTAATGGTAAGCACTAAGTATAATTCAGCTAGAGTTTTTCTTATCGAAAAATAGTTTTTCATACGGCAGTAACAATAATTATTCTTCCCTGCTCAAAACCGGACATATAAATTCAAAATGTTATACACCCGCATGACTCCCTGTAAATTATTAAGCACCTTTTTATTCAGGGTGTATTAAGACTTTGGCTGAAAATGAAGCCAACTGGGAGTTCTAGCGATTACGCAATTACACGGCAAGAAATTTTGGGAAAAAAAGGTTTTTTTTTTTAAATATCAAGGTGTATAGGTGAAAGTGCGTGGTGGCCTGTTGGTAAACGGACTAGACGCGACTGCCAACATGTTCACGGTGGTCGCGGGTTGGAATCCCAGGGCACACCTCTGACTTTTCGGAGTCATGTGTGTATTGATAGTCAATCACCACGCACTAAAACGGTGAAGGAAAACATCGTGAGGAAATCTGCATACCATAGCGATTTATAAAATTTCTATGGTATGTAAGTCCACCAACCCGCACTAGGCCAGCGTGGTGGACTATATGGCCTAACCACTCTCAATCGTACTCTCGATTGTAGAGGAGGCCCGTGCCCTGCAGTGGGACGTATATGGGCTGATACAGATACAGATAGGTGGAAAATTCACAGTTTTTGCTAAAATAATAATGAACATAACAAGTAAAAAAATATTTAGATTCGTTTTCGGTCGCAGCCTATACATATCATGTATAAGGTGATTAATATAGGAACGCTTGCGATAATTCTCTCACCACCCTAAATGACTACAAATCAATGAATTTAATTTTCATTACATTAATCTACTATATTATCCTATCAACCTCGATCATTACTCCGCAATAGTCTCAATAAAGAATTTCTCGTCCGGATCACTGGGGAATTCAAGACAAAACGCCTGTATTTTTTCAAAGCCGGTAACCGCATCGAGGGCTAACTTCCCCCTTGCTGTTTATTATTCCCGACATAGCCTGAGAGACCGTCAAAGACACTCCTAGGAACTAATTAAAACCAGCCGATAATCCTCGGAATAAGTCCTAAGCCACAATTGCATTTACTCGAGTATTATAAATCTGTCTGCGGAACAAGAGAAGCTATTTCACTCTCGTATCGAATTCGGATAATTATAATTATATATATATGGATTTTACTATATCATCTATAGTAAAATCCATTTGCACTGCATATGTTATGGGCCAAGTGATTAATCGGGCATTATTCATAATGCCCGGGCAATATGAATAATGACCAATAAGTGCGGGCAAAATCAATTTATCACATTGCCCGGGCATTATGAATAATGCCAAGTGCCTATTGGGCAGAGTGATGTAAAGCGAATCAAAATCAAAACAATGAGCCGAAGTAGTAGAATTTAGAATAGGGCAGCACGAGGGGGTGGGTTGGGAGGAGTGGAGGGGAAGGGGGAGTGTCGCACCTCCCCTGGTACCACTCCCATGAAAAGGTAACGCACCATTCCTGAGAAATATCTATTATAGCAACCTAACCCTTAAAACACTTGTTGTCAATACAAATTAGCTTCTGCATCGTCTCCGGCGCTACGGGAAGTTAAGCCCCTTCGCCCTTGCGTAACAAAAGATAGGCTTCGTTACAGCGGGTGGGGGCTGCTCTTCCTCCGCGCCTCCGGCTTTTTATATACACTCTAGGGTCGGTAGCCAAAAGACTACGTGAAATCGGGGTGTTCCGAGTCGGTTTTGGGGCACAGTCGACCTAACTGATCCATAAAGTGGGTACACTAATTTTCTTCTGAAGATAATGTTTCGGACGTTAAAAATCAACTAAACATAAGCAGATCAATTCAACCTTTCTAATTTATGGGTCTATCGCAGATGCGACAATGCGGCAGCGCACCACGTAAAAAATCACCTATTAATCACATTGCCCAATCATCATGTAGCCATATTCATAATGCCCGGGCAATGTGATAAATAGGTGAGTTTAGATTGTAATTAATCACTTGGCCCGATATGGCTCGGCAATATTCATACTGCCCGGGCATTATGAATACTGCCTGATTTAATCACTTGGCCCATAACTCATACATACATACATAAACTCACGCCTTTTTCCCAGAAGGGGTAGGCAGAGGTGCCAGGACACCCACATTTCGCCCTGTATGTTCCGTCCCACGATGTGATAGGTGGCGAGCCTATCGCCATATCGGGCACAAATTCCTGCCCCATAACTCATACATTATAAATGCATGATTCAGAAATTAATTTATGTATTTGCATAATGCATACTAATTATGTATGTAATATGCCTGTTCACATCGATTAATATCATAAACATTATCTATCTTCTGTCTTTTCTCTACGAGTTTTATTATTCCAACGGTTGTTGGCCAAGGTGTTAGGTGTTTTTTAAAGAATATATATTTAGATACATTTATCTCAAAATATGTCTATCGTATTTGTTTTAGTTTTTATTTGATACCATAAGACGGGAATTGTTAAAATCAGCTCATGAAACTACATCCGTTACATGTAGTCAATAAGTACTACTTCATTTAAAGGCTTGAAGCGCGAAGCTCCATGGCCGATGATGCTGTAGACAGTCGCGAACGATTCATAAGTAACACTGTCGGTCACTCTATGAAACGAAACTCGAATGTTCGCACGTTGTATGTAAAACTGTATAATTATATTTGCCTAGGTACTCCACAAAATGTTCAAAGACTCTATCGTATCGCCATAGACTAAGCTTGGAGTGAGTGATAAGTGTCATAGAATAGTATTGATTTTAGAAGACAAAAACTTACAAAACTTACTACCGTCGTCGAATGTTCGTACATTCGAGTCTCTTTTCGGATCATAGAGTAAAGCCCCTGATGCGTTCGATTGAGTTTAGTTACATTCTGTATGTGCTATTTCGAAAACGCATAATTTTGTCCGAGCAGGATGATTTCCCTGGAGTCTGGCTGATACGGGGAGCGAAATTACAGGCCACATCTTTAACATACAGCAATATTAAATCAAAATCGGTAAGTTTTAGTATCGACATTTACAGTTTGTCCTTACTAATCTGATATAGTTAACAGCCTCCGTGGCATTGTAGGTTAGACGCCGGCTGTGATAAGATAAGCAGGTTTGATTCCTGTAACGGGAGAAATGAAATGAACAAACACACGTGTACCAACACGTGTGTTTGTTCCGAGTCTGGTTGAAAGTAAGACAAGTACAAGACAGTACAAGAGTCAACCTTAGTGTGGAATAGCGACTATCTATGTTGGGTGAATTTATTATTTGGGTGAATATACCATCTAAGGTTATATATAGCATGCGATATAATCTATTAATAGATATGGCCCAAATGCGGGAATGGTAAATGACTTGATTTTTTTAAGTTCTGTCAGTTCCGCATTCCAAATGCAGTATGTTTTATTTATTTATTTTATTTAATTTATTAAACAGGTTTGCCAAAGATTTCTTACTCTACTACTTAGATAAATATTGTATTATGATATAATAATGATTCATGGAGACAACATTTATTTACAAGCACCATATGCCAATCAAATAAGTATGGAAACCATGACCAGCGTAGTCGATAGGCCGATCATACAGGCCGGGTTATTGATAAATCTCCATTGATCGTTCCCCGCACAAAGGCAGTCCCCGTAGGCTAGTGAAACAGTGCGATATCGAATAAAAAATGGATCGTCTCTGATACAACGTCATAAACAAAACGTTTCCAGCGTGCAGGCCACATCGAGCGCGTTAACAGAATTCTCCGCATTCTACAAACTGACTGTATCGACCATTGTAAATGACTCATAAAGAGAATACTCGACAGTTCTCAATGCAACATACTCGCATCGAAAACATTCGTCGACGATCTACAAAGCAATAGTGATAGTATCCCTGCCTCAGTTTGCATCTGTACCGTGTGATTGAGGAAATTTTCAGCATGGACTACCATTTGTGCAAATGTGTCTCTTGATGTGCTATGATCATGCGGAATGTAGTTTGCGGATTGGTCATTGATTAGTTGTAGTTTTAAAGAATAATTGTTCATGGATGAAAAATTAAATGCGTTAATAAAATAAATAAATAAACCCAACAGTTACATACATTATACATAGTCCTGAACCCACACTGAGGTAAGTCATGTGTCGTGGGTAACAGGAACTAAGAGAGACTTTTCGGTCTCACAAACACCCAGACCCGAGACAAATACTTGTGGGCCAGATAAACATTTGTCTCGGCGTGGAGATCGAACCCGCGGCCTCTCTTCGCGTCTAACTTACTGCGCCACGGAGGCTGTCCGAGTCTGAGCCTGATATGCTATATGCTTATAACATAAGGTAAAACCGTCATAGTAGTGCGTAAGAAGTAAAAACGTAAACTCATATATAGGAGTTTACGTTCTTATCCCTTCTATTTTTGTATTACTTTGTTACCCCAACGCATCTTACATACGTCTTTTGTATAATAGACTAAAATATACAGGGTGTATCAAGACTGCTACCGAAAACGAAGCCGAGTGGTAGTTTAAGCGACTTCAGACACAATGTAACAGGAAAAGGTGCAAAAAAAGTGACAATTATTTTTTTGTTATTTTTTTCCTATGGCAATATTTGGGTGGTAAATACATTTTTTTCCTAAAATAATAGTGTATGCCCTTTTATTTATAAATACTCTAAGGTATAAAACTGTTTAAATTATTATTTTAGCAAAAGCTATGGATTTACCACCCAAAAACGACGATATTTAAAAAATAATTAAAAATAATTGTCGCGCTTTTTTGCAAAATTTTTAGTTGCATTGTGTTTGTAGTCACTAAAACTACCACCTAGCTTCGTTTTCGGTAGTGTTGAGGTACCCAGTATTTTGTAGCGGTGGTTGTCTTTATTTCTTTGATTAAGGTACACGGCCTAAATTATTTAAATGTATTTATGTATCAGTGAGTAGGGCAGGATTTAATTACCTTGTTAATAATCTTGGAAACTTTGATAATGGATATCAGTTCTATTAAAATTTGAGTAAGTAATGGCGCAATTTTATTTATTTGTTTTAAATAATAATAATATCAATAGTACATAGTAAATACACATAACTCAGGATTATTTTCGCAATTGATTAATTTCAATTTGTACACAGCTTTTTTTACGGATTCTAAGTGTATTCTTAGTAAAACATACTATGTAATGTTTAGGGAGAACATGGTGATCTTACCTGCATACCAAAGAGTTCTTAACTAGAATTACCATGGAATATGAACCTCAACTCTCAACCGTAGTTGCAGTCTTAAAGTCCTATGCTCAATGGACGTCCATGGTCTGATAAAGGTAATAGAGTTTATGTAACTCAAACGTTAGTGTAAGGTTTATATTGAAATATATGTCAAAAACTGAAAAATAATAAGTGACATTGGTAATATGGCGTTGAATTTTGGATATAGGGCGAATGATTTGAATGATGGACAAATATGTCGGCATAAATGCAGCTAGAAATTTTAAATCCACTACTTCAATACAGGCGTAGGAACAATTCTTCGACTGTTTTGAGGTTCAAACGAATGATATTTTAAAGAAAATGACGCCAAATCATAATGCGCGACATTTAAAAACTGTCCCATACTATGCTTAAACATAAAAGTAATTAATAATAATTCATGACATTTTTCGTGAATAAAACTCATTATACAGAAAGAATGAGACGGAGACAAATAACGTTGCGTTATTCAAACATAGAATCGGAGCGATACACATAGAAGGGTCAGATTGAATAAAACACCTAAATATTTGGTATGTATATATACATTGATATTAACATTGACACTAGGTAAGTCTGTTTGTGGTATGTATATCTTCCTAAAGTAAAACTGATTTATATTCCGTAAATAGTATAGATTTTAGATGTATTATCTACGTCTATAACTACCACTAAACACAAAACTACTGAAAAGAACCTTGCAGGGTTGCTGTTCGGCTTCGGTATTAGTACCCAAATAGAAGGTAAGATTAATAAACTAATTAATGAACCACTAAACAAAATTTCAAGAGAAGACATGGACGATGTAAGACAGATCTTAGAAAAAAAATTCAACAGATAAGAGATGCAACTAGAAAAGAGCGGTCAAATACAAGGAGGGAATTTTAGTGCGGGTAAAGAGATAAGTACTTCATGATGGAAATTCATAGTAACTTCTTGTATATTTGCAAGGTCCTTACTGCATAGTAAAAATGCTCAATAACCTAATGGTTGGGATGGATGGTATAAATGTGTCTTCAACGAAAAATTAATATTTTTCGTTGAAGACACATTTATAACTCTAAAGTATGGTAGAAGTTGTGAAACTATTGTTGTAGATATAAAACAACCCTAGCTGAAACTTTACTATAATGGTGAGTCGGAATAGTAAGAAAATGATATCGGAAAAGATGAGAAGTACAAAATGTCTAGTTTTGTTAAGACAATTGAAAGATAGATCATTTTACGTTGGATGGTAGTTGAAGCTGGACCGTCTTTTACGTCTCCCGTCAAATAAACAAAGATCATCCTATATTGGCTGGACGCATCACGCTTGAACGATACCCAAAAAAAAGGTTTTTAGTATCTTCCTTAGAAATTTTCCAATTATTCTCACTCCTAAAACCTTCCCAGAACTTTTACAAATATTTCAAGACCAAAATAAGCCAAATCGGTTCAGCCGTTCACACGTGATGCCGTGACAACGCGAAACGGGTTTCATTTTTATATATATAGATGTTTTTATTAAATAAATATTAATGAACGCATTTTTTTTTGTAGTATTTGTATCACTTTACCGTAGCGAAAACTGCCATAGATTTTTAAGTAAGTTTAATTTTTAATAAGTTAATTTAAGCCATTGTAACTCAATTTAATTATTTGTACCTATTCGTAACTAAGACTAGTGTGATAAGACATATTATTATGTTGTTTAGTTTCCTATTTTGTGATTATTATTTGTACCTATTCGTAACTAAGACTAGTGTGATAAGACATATTATTATGTTGTTTAGTTTCCTATTTTGTGATTATTATTTGTACCTATTCGTAACTAAGACTAGTGTGATAATACATATTATTATGTTGTTTAGTTTCCTATTTTGTGATTATTTTTTTTACCTGTGCTCTTTCTTTAGTTTTACGCCACTTGGAGCATAATATATAATATTTACTTGATACTGCATACCAGGTACCAGCAGAATTACCAGCGTTTGGCTCCTTGGAGCATTGCATATTGCTGAGCTGGGGCCTGATTGCGGCTACAATATGCTACATAAGTTCTAATCTGTAATTATTATTAATGTTGATTTAACTCTTTAAGATTGTTTTTGTATTTATTGTAGCCACAATAAACGTTTTATCTATCTATCTATCTAAATAAAAATAAATACTATTTTTTTAATCTTTCGGTCGTAAGCTATACTTGTATTAATTTGAAGTGAAAATCTTGTTATTGAAAGGACAATGTTCATCTTCAATACATATGGCCAAAAACCAGCAGATTTAAACGAATACATTTTAAACAGTTGAAAGTATATGAATTTTACTGAATACAAAGACCACGGACGGTTCCGAGAATTCATTTATAACTTATTTACTTACCAATTTTCAGCTCATAATTTAACCTCCGTTGGTTGTATGTGAACTACAGCATTGAAAATACTGACAATATCTCAGATATAATGGAAACCTATTTATTTAAAGTCAAAATAATAAAACATATAAAATGATTTTGCAATTCTAAGGTGTCAGTGAAATTACAAAAGTCGATTCTTCAACTATTAAATAAGGCTTAAGACATTATTAAAACGTAAAACTACGTGCATTGTGGAGATTGTGGAGATCCTTGGGGGAGGCCTATGTTCAGCAGTGGACTTCCTGTGGCTGATATGATGATGATGACGATGATGATGATGAAAACTACGTGCATTCTTTTTGTAAATAATGAAGCCATTTTTACTATCGTAAGGCTTCAGGCAATGAATAGCTTCCACACAAAATATGCAGCATATGTTGACAGCATGATGGACTGTGACAGTGAAAGCCGGAATCCTTTTTCCAAGTTAGATGTATTTTATTTTGTTGGCTTATATAACATATCTATAAAAACTTCGAATACGAATATTCGTTACGAATACTTCAAATGTTCGAATGTTTGACATCCGGAGTAAGATGTAAGATTTCCACTTCTAAAAATCAATACTAATAATATAATTCTATATTATACTTGACAGCCTCCGTGGCGCTGGCGGTTAGACGCCGCCTGCGAAACGAGAGGCCGCGGGTTCGATCCCCGCACCGAGAGAAATGTTTGTGCAGCCCACAAATATTTCTTTCGGGTCTGGGTGTTTGTGAGACCGAAAAGTCTCTCGTAGTTCCTGATACCCACGACACAAGACTCGATCTTAGTGTGGGGTCAGGACTATGTATGTGACTGTTGGGTGTATTTATTATTATTAAATTATTATTAAAACTTATCATTTTCTCCGAACTTAGTCTATCGTTGCGACGTACGATAGAGGAATACAACAGTCTGTGAAGAATCTAGACACATTAATGAAGTTTTACGTACGGCATCCGAACATTCTAGCTCGTGTCGTTTCATAGAGTAACCCCCCTGTCGCGTAAGAGACAACGGCAAACGATGGCAGAAAGATGCGTTGTTCGTGTCTCAGGCCAAACCCACGACATAGCTCTTAAATAATCTATACAAAGTAAACACAGACCAGAAGCAAAAATGATAACTCATTGAAATATTCGTTTTTATTTATAAAGTAATATTTACGACTGCGCCTCGGTAAAATATTGCAGTGATCAAAAATGTATACGCATTAATACTGCTTAACATTTTATTCCAATTATTATTGGCGAAAATATAAAGATTTATTTCGTGGAAAACTTAATAAAATATGAACGCTTACACAAAATAAAATTGAAAATGTTAAATAAATAAAATAAAAGTGCGTGGTGGCCTGTTGTTAAACGGACTAGACGCGACAGCCAACATGTTCACGGTGATCGCGGGTTCGAATCCCAGGGCACACCTCTGACTTTTCGGAGTCATATGTGTATTGATAGTCAATCACCACGCACTAAAACGGTGAAGGAAAACATCGTGAGGAAACCTGCATACCATTGCGATTTATAAACATTTCTATGGTATGTAAGTCCGCCAACCCGCACTAGGCCAGCGTGGTGGATTATATGGCCTAACCACTCTCAATCGTACTGACGATTGTAGAGGAGGCCCGTGCCCTGCAGTGGGACGTATATGGGCTGATACAGAAATAAATAAAATACATTTTATAATAATGTAAATAACAAAAGTGTACCGTATTGACCGTTGTATCTGCCCATATGTATATGTCTCGTCTAATAGTTACGGGCACAATATTAACCATAAATATTTTTGGGACATGCGTTTTTTGGTAGAACATAAAAAATCATATCCGCCCGCATAGCAACCACTGAAGACAAAGCTGTAAATTCTATTATCATCATCTAATCAAATGTCTACGTCATTTTTTCCGACTTCAATGTGTGAAGCCGCCGAGCGACTTTGGTATGAAGTACGCTGAAGACACGAATACAAACAGGAAAAAACCGGGTGGATAGTACAATGCACTGTATTCACCTACTATTTGCTATCGAGACGAGATATCCACAGCATTGTGCAGCCAAACTGAAAGACTCATACGCGGACGTAGACACGGCAATATATTCATCAATCCATACAAAGGGTATTGGTTTCAAGAATATTTTTTCATCCAATATGATTGAAAACTAAAGGTAAACGGACGCTGTCGGGTATCATCAAGCACAAAGCACTTCAATAAGCCAACGCCTGTGCCAAAAGCCAAACAATGTTTTCGAAACAAAAGAGACTTGCATAATTAACTCTAGCTGGGTAGTGCACACTGCTTTACATATTCCATTAAAAAGACAAGCTGAGTTTTTGAAAATGCCGGATTAAGCGGAGTGAACCAGGATAGGATAGATTTGCTGTTTTGTTCAACATTTCCGAAAGCTGTAAAACTCGTGTGATGATATATGTATCGTACAGCGCTACATAGAATCCATTAAGGAAGAAACAAATTACTGAAACGCGAATCGACGCGACGCCACACGTGTTGAATCAAATCAAATCGTACTATTTTCTATGAACCACACTACAAATACGCCACGCAACATGGCATCGCGTGTTCATAATGTAGTTCTGGTCATATAAAATAGTACGATTTGATTTGTCTTAACACGCGTAGCTGTATGTTTCGGGCATTAAAGTGACATGTAAACCTGTGGCGCGTTTCTCTTCAGCCTGTGCGTATTCGTCTTTACAGAGCTGCGAAAGTCATTAAGTAACGTTAATACGCAATGTCATTTAATTTATAAAATAACACCACGATTAAGTAAAATGTGATAAATACACGAGTGGCCTACTCTTATAATTCTATATAATTAGTGTAATAATGTAGTATATTTTTATTAGCATGTGGCGAAATGTTGAACTAATAATGAAATTTAAAAAAATATCAATTTAACGCTTTGTTTGAAATAAGTTTTAATAATATAAGCAACAAGCATTTATACAAATAATCTTACAGTATTTATATTATGTCTAATATAATAAAATGAAAACGGAAAAAAACTGTGCCAATATTCTGATAACACTGCATTCGGAGGCCAAAAGATTGTAGACGAACTATATTTCGATCGTAATTCTACATTTCAAAATCAAATTAATCAACATCAAATTTTGACAA
This sequence comes from Hyles vespertilio, assembly GCA_009982885.2. Classification (NCBI taxonomy): domain Eukaryota; kingdom Metazoa; phylum Arthropoda; class Insecta; order Lepidoptera; family Sphingidae; genus Hyles; species Hyles vespertilio. Next base: position 34,766,168 of record CM042833.1, on the reverse strand, counting down.
TTATTCATTTCATTTAACTTCATTCGTTTAACTTCGCTTCACTCAGCCGTATTAAATATAACGTAAACATACATACATACATAAACTCACGCCTTTTTCCCAGAAAGGGTAGGCAGAGGTGCCAGGACACCCACATTTCGCCTTGTATGTTCCGTCCCACGATGTGATAGGTGGCGAGCTTATCGCCATATCGGGCACAAATTCCTGACTCTGGGCTGATAATGAATAGAAAATTTTCAGGGATTCGAATCCGAGACCTCAGCTTTGTAGCTGTATCATAATACAACTACACCACCGAGGCAGTCCAAGGCAGGCATTAAGGCAGTATAACGTTATTTAAAATATTATTACAAATTATTAATGAAGTTTATTATTATAAATCAGAACAGAATCAAATTTATTATTTCAGATAAAATCCATAAAATAATAATAGCATTTGATTTAAAGCACTTGTATTTTTTGGAATAAACACCTTATTACAAAAAAATATAAGTACACACAATAAATACTAGTTTTGAAAAGGGCAACACTAGAGTTTCTTGCCCTTTCTTCTTCAGTGAAAACAGTTTACCGAACCATCCATCCATCCATCCATCAGCCAAAGGAAGTCCACTGCTGAACATAGGCTTCCCCCAATGATTGACAGTGACCTGTTGGAGGCAGCCTGCATATAGCGACGTCCTGCGACCTTTACCAGGTCATCTGACCACCTTGTGGGTGGACGTCCTAACGCTGCGCTTTCCGCTACGTGGCCTCCATTCGAGAACTTTCCGACCCCATCGGCCATCAGTTCTCCGCGCTATGTGCCTCGCCCATTGCCACTTCAACTTACTAAACCGCTGGGCTATCCCCGACATAGCTTTTCGAACCAGTAGTAGATAAAAAAATTACTGAATCTAAATGTAGAACATGTTAATGGATTCAATAAATTAAATTCTTTTTCAAAGGATGGGTGATTACAACTATGTTGTAGCTGTATAAAAAATCTTTTCAGTAAACATATCCTCTGAACACCGCACATAAACTTCAAAGTTCAAACACAATACGAGTGAACCGGCACCTAGTTACCATTTCAAGAATCCAACGCGTATCGGCTACAATCTACATCAATAGGATGCTTCGCGTATACACAAGTCGAAGTGTACGTGTAAACCCAACTTATTTAATTATATAGAAAAGTTCTACCCCTGCTGTATCACAATGCAATAGTAAGAATGACAATGTTTATTTTTAAATCCATAGCTGTTATTTTTTTATTAAATATGGCTGAATGGTGTAGGCTATCGAATGCTTTAGAATAATCAACGAATGCAATGTACAAAGGTATATTGAATTATTGATGTTTTTCTATCAGCTGATTTAGGGTATGTAAATGATCGGTAGTCGAAAGGCCACGGCGGAATCCTGCTTGTTCAAGGGGTTGGTAGTCGTCTAATTTGTCAGATATTCGATGTTCAATTATTTTTATAAAAAGTTTATAAGGATGGGATATTAAGCTTATTGGACGGTAATTGTTTATATCGGACCTGTCACCTTTTTTGTGGAGTATGTTCGAATGGCAAAAACCTTTTGGAAAATAACCGGATTTTAAAATTGTGTTATACAAGTTGCAAATGTGGGGTAGCAAAATCTCTTCTCCAACTTTTCATATTTCTGCTGTGATACCGTCTTCACCGGGAGTCTTATGGTATTTCATGCCAAGAAAAGCCTTATGAGTTTCTAAACCCGTTATAATTGGCAGCTCGAGGTCCGAGTTTACATTTAAATGGGTCTCAAAATGGGGGAAGTGATGTTCAGAATATAGGGATCTATAAAAATGTGTACATATTTCAACTATTTGAGCTCTATCATCGTGTCTCACACCGTGGTTATCTTTTAAATGTGTAATTGTCGGTTTGCCTGTTTCCATTCCCCTCATAGCTATTTTAAGCGATTGCATATTTGTTAGAGCATTATAAGCTAGTTGAGTGTTATATTGCCTTATATCTCTACGTATATTTAAGTGTTTATCCTTTATGTGCAGTTAAGAATAAAATAAATATATTTCTCTTTACTTTCCTGTCTAATACTTTGTAGCTTTTAGTTGCATAAGTTTCCAGTTGTCTTTTTTCTATTAGTTGTAGTGTCTCTCCCGTAAGTTTGATCTGTTTCTTTTTAACGCTCTTAATCTTTTGACTAGCTATTTTGACAGCCTCTTTAATATTATTATACTAAGTCGGCACATCTTCGGAGCCTATTGAATATGACCAAGACCAAAGTAATGACAAATAGCTTAGACAGGCGCATAGAAATTGGGGGAGTGGGAGTTGAATATGTCCATGAGTACCTTTACCTTGGCTATCCTTCCAGGCAAGACAAGACAAGGAAATCTCAAGACGAACCGAGAATTCCTGGAGGAACTACTGGTCAATGAAAGATCTAATGAAAGGGTCATTACCTCTCTCCCTTAAAAGGAAACTTATGGACATGTGTATAGTGTATACTCCCCACCCTTACTTATGGAGCGCAAACTTGGTCTCTAACCAATCGTCAAAAGTCCGTCCTGGGGGTTTGCTAACGAGCGATGGAACGCAGCATTCTTGGAGTTAAATTTGTCGACCGCGCTAAGAACACAACGCTGCGTTCCAAAACCAAGATCGCTGACGTGGGACAAACAGCTGCCAAGTTGAAATGGAACTGGGCTGGCCACATCTACCGCATGTCCGACGACCATTGGGCGAAAGTTACTACACAGTGGTTCCCCAATGGCCGAAACCGACTACGTGGTAGGCCTAGAAGGAGATGGCGGGACAAACTGGATTCATATCTTCCGAACTGGCGGCAATTAGCATCTGACGCGACAAATGGAAGAAAAGGAGGGAGGCTTTTGCCCAGCAGTGGGAATTAAAGGGCTTATAATAATAATAAAGTGTGGTAACTTTGTTTCATTTGTATTTTTTTTTTATTGCAATGAATGGCAAGACTAGCATGCCGTTCGCCTGATGGTAAGCGATGCGACCGCTCATGAACAGTAGCAAAACCAAACAACACCTTGAATTACAAAGCAATGCTTGGCATTCAACTGCGCTCGCCATCCTGAGACATAAGATGTTAAGTCTCAATATGTCCAGTAATTACTCTGGCTACAATGTCCTTCAATCCGAAACACAACAGTGCATTTAAACTGCTGTTTGACGGGAGAAATAGACATTGCGGTGGTACCCACCCAGGCAGCCTCTCACATATGAGAGACCTACCACCAGTATCCCATTTACATTGTTTTTACAACCTTTTATTGTTTGTGATTCCATATTTTATTCAAGTTTTTTTTTTTGCTCTATTCTGTTTCCTATAATTTAAGATGCACAATGTTTTTAATTTTATATTGGACTTAATGTATGTATGCCCAGAACCGGTGTTTAGATAATGCGCGGTTGGGCCCTAGGACGCCAGTGCAAAAGGGCGCCAAATGCCGGGAGTTATTTGTTACCTGTACGCCCGAATACTGGAACGCAACTTAAATATTATCTTGCACTTAACTACGTAAATCCCACTTAAATGTACTGGCTAAATGACCAAGTGCTGTTAAGAGCAACTTATTATTTGAATGGCGTTCGAGTGTTCGCGCGTTAGTGTTTTGTCTATTATTTCTCTGTCTTTCCCTTAGATTTAGAAAGCACTTAAATAGGGTGCAGTAGAAATCCTGCCCAGGGCGTCGTTATTCCTACATCCGCTTCTATCAGTATGCCATTGTAATCTTAGTTGGAAACTAAATAATACGAGTATATTAAAAATAAAATAAGACACATTACCCTTGACTCGAATATCTTGGTTTGAGCGACGAGGATCACTATGAGGTTCCCAAATGCGACGGACACGTACCAAGCGGCTATGGTTATTGTCTTCATGCTTTTCGGAGCCTGAAACAATGAACTCAGTCAATTAAATTATAATACTTGTATCTTTCGTCGCGTCACAAAAATGTGTGGTGTAAATTGTAAGGGCCTGAGTTGGGTGTCAAATTTGGGTATTCCCAATTTATCTATATATTTTTTTATTTTAATGATTTGCGAGACTAGCTTGCCTTTCGCCTAATGGAAAACCAAACAACATATAAATAACAAAGCAATGCTTGTAATTCCGCTGCGCTCGTCGTCCTGACACATAAGAAGTTAAGTCTCACTATTTCCAGTAGTTACTCTGGCTACAATTTCCTTCAATCAGAAACACAACAGTGCATTTACACTGCCGTTTGGCGGATTATGCTGATAGTGAGTGTCGAATAAGTTGCATAGGGTTACTTCGCTATTATTTTTATACCCGGGTGAAACAGTATCGGACCTGAAGTAAACTTATAAGTATATTTTATGTGTTAGAGGCAAATATTAAAATAGTCAAATAAAATGTATCCGACAAATACATCAGAAACATAAATGTAACAAAAACAATTGGATTATTAAAAGATTTTTAAAAATAACATTTAAATTAAATTTTTTTCTCATCTCTAGTTATTATATTCGATGAATTAATAATGTTACGTTTTAATAATTCAAATAAAAAGACAAAAAGATCACCATCGCCAAATAACGCCGAAACCTGGACTCGAACCAGGGACAACAAGGCCTTGATACCTTGCGCTCTGCCACTGAGCTATTTCGGCTACGATGTTGCTTTCGAATTTATCTTTTGGTTTCTGCTCTCGTGCCAATTTTCCTTACTGAAATTTCTTTTAAACCGGAAATACTACAGTGCATTTTCACTGTGGATTAACAGGTGAAATAGAAAATGATAAGGAAATAGAACAAGTATTTAGTTTGCAGAAAACCAGGCATCAAAATCAACTGATTGATTATTAATAGAAGACATTTCAGCTCGCAGTTCGTTAAATATTTAGAAGTGAGTGCTTGGCAAAGATGACTAGTGTACTTCGATCAAATATACACTAGATACAACATGAGCGCTTAGAAAATGGCACCAAAAAAGAGTGCTTTTAAGCACTATTTCGCCTTCAGTCACGTTGTTTTTAAAACGTCGCAGAACTTTAGACAATATTATGTGAAAAGCTACTTTAAGCTCCAGGAATAAGATGGAATTTGTATTAATATATTTGGAATATGTTATCTTTTTGTTCTGTGTATCTAGTGTATATTTGAATGAAGCTGTATCTCAATGTGAAAATGAAAATGTGTATCTCAATTAAGGACCGCCCAACTCGATTGATATCATGATACTATGAGCTCCGGTGGACATCCCAGAATAAAATGACCCATTGGAATTTGAAACTATGTTTTGTTTATTGCATTGAATGGCGAGACAAACGTACCGTTCGCCTTATTTCCCAAGATTCAAACCTGCGATGACCGACTAGGCGTCTCACGCACGACGAAACCACACTAAGCATTACAATTCGTATGTACAAACATCTTAGATTGTGACACATTCCCAACACTCTGAATATTTGAAGCCATCGTGGTTCCTGTAGGAAGCTTCCGTCTAAACCTTATACTGTTGTGGCACCTTTTCTGATGCGTCTTGAAGATCGATTGAAAGCAAAATGATATCGGCGTGAAGCCCCGCACAAAGCCTTGCTTAAATATCATTTTCACAACGGTGCAAGATGCTTCGTACGAACAACCAACTTTATGACGAGGCGGAGCTAACTGAATCGAACTTTATGAAAGAAATGCATTCATACTTATAATTTTATATTTGTTTTGGCTTCTGCTGCGCCTTTTGTTGAGACACCAGTTGTGAAAACCCGTATCCTCGGGTTCAAATACGTACATTTGTTTTATTGTGTGATGCTTAAATCCTGGCCTGGGTAACTTCATTATAGGTCAAACTAACTTGGAATGCAGTGCCCGAACTGAGAATGGAACCCTGGATGTCACGCTGCTACTCTATCAATGAGGTAACGTAATCTCAGGAATTTCTCGGATTTTCTTTCATTAAAATAATTTAAGTTTGTGTCCATGATATGCAAAGTAAACTTCGAAAAGCAGACTATGAGTACCTATCACAGACCAGGTAGCAATAAAACAACAACGTTTATTTTTACTTCACTTAATTAAATTCGTGAGTAAATCAAATTATCAATGGCAGATTATACGTCCGACCGACAGAATTTTGTCACCGCTTCGATATCAAAATTATCGTGCGTTTAAATCCGTTTATGTGTCACAAATTAATCCGATTCTCGGTCAGATTAAACTGAAAACATCGACGAACTCGGAACGTTTACATTTCTGTCAACATTTTTGTTCAAAACATGCTGTTCATTATTTATTTCTTCGATTTGCTTTGACATGTACAGTTATCTATCATTAATATTCAACAGAAAATAGCGATTCAGATATTTACTAAATGGTGCGCCTGTCGATTTTATACGGCATCCAAATTGCATTAAGAGCGTTTACACCTTGCGCGCAAAGCCAACTATAGGTATTCCTTCGTTAATTTCACGCACACATAAGCGACCAAAGCTGTGTGCGTAGAGCTGCCGCGTCGGCTCGCTATACAGTCAGCGCAACCAACTTTGATCCGTGTGTTTCAAAATTCTAATAATGAATTGAAATGTAACTTATGATTTATATATTGGTAATATTATATCATAAAAATATATTATTTGCATTATAAGTAGACAAATATTACTGTGCAAGCAATGAACAATACAAATTTAGATACTAATCATATTTTCGGTATTATTACATTGTTAAGTTGCATGCAAATCAGTGATCAATCAGTAGACACTACGGACGTTTATTAATCATTTTGTGTTCGAACACATGAAAAGAGTTAGGGCCTTACAACCCCTTATAATTACGAAATATATTTAATTTTATATTACAATACATAACATAATTTAGCCTCGGAATTACATCCCATTATATTATCTGAAACATGATTTATACTCACTACAAGATCATTGCAGGTAATAAAAAGAAAAAATATGTTTTACTACCAAAGTACTAAGATGTGGCAATCGCAGTCCCCGCGTGGCTATTTTTACGACGCACGGCAAAAATCGACTGCAGCCAGGCCGAAGCGACGAGCGATACGTCCTCCCTCTAGAAGGCCTTGCGGCGGTCTGATTTGATGCACGGCGGACAGCGTGTTTTATAGTGGTTTTTAAAATATATGTAGAAAACATGAAAACTAATTTTATTGAAATATTAAAATAGTAATTTATTGATAAGATGTTCTTCTATTATAATATGCAATTGCTATAAAAAATTATGTACGATAAGTTGGTGAAAAAAAATATGTTCTTGACGAGAGTTTCTAAATAATTTCGCATTGATTAAATTTTTATTTTTCAGGAACTAAACATATAAAGATTATTTTTCTCAGCAAAATCTCTCCATAAGAGTCTTATTAGTCGGATAATATTTTTATTTTCATCTTATATTTAGTGATTTCGGATATCTTAAGCTTCTAAATTGCCACTTAAAGCTTAAATAACGAAACTAGTGTTCAGTAACCCTTATAGTACTCACAAATTATCCATCAATCTTATAGATTGTTTTCCACCAAAACCCCTAGATGACAACCTTTTCTAAAATTGGTACTAATTATTTTTTCTTGAAATTTTTATTGGTTAGGTTTGAAACCATGGTTGGTTGGTTTGAACTCATTTGAAAAGTCCTGTTTTTTAGCCAAAAAGCGCGCAAAGGGTATAAACGCTCTTAATTTTGAACGAACTGAAATATCTGAAAATATTCTGTTTTAAAAAATATTGCCATAATTATAGGACGGCCTCGGGGTAAGTGAAGTTAGTAGTAATGGAATTTTTAATATATTATTACGTATATATTGTGTTCCAAATAACTCTGCGTCCTGCCAGCAGTCTGTTTGACTCAATCCAATCTCGTAGAGGTTGTTTAAATGGCTAGCCACGGTACTGTTTTGACTATGCTACATCTATAATAATTGTTATTCCACTGTCAGTCGCCAGAGCAGTGTGCATTGTGATTGTGTAGCATTATACTCACTGGGAATGTATGTAAGTTCGACTCTGGAAACGTATTAGTCGTAGCCCTTTAGGTCTCTATCTTTCTCTGTCTCTCTTCAGATACAGAAGTTCTACTGGCGAATATACGCCTCTCCCATGGATTGAGCCCATCGCCCATAGACCTGTTATAAGCAGTCTGCATCCAGCGACTAGTTGTGACTTTAACAACAAATATTGATGATAGTAATTTTAGCTTCCTGTTAAAGATTGACTGGGTCCCAAGATCGAGTGTTAGTGAACATGGTATATATATTAACATTACTATCATAATTGTTTCTTGTGCGCGAATGTTACACATTGAAATAAAACTATTATTTACGGATTTTATCGCGGATATAATTTATATGATAGTAAAATAAATAAGCGTAGTGTAGGACGCCCACCGACGAGGTGGAGTGATGATATCCGAAAAATGGCTGGTAGCGGTTGGAGACGTTGGGCTGAAAATCGAGCTCAGTGGCGTGCCATAGGAGAGGCCTATGTCCAGCAGTGGACGCGAATAGGCTGATGATGATGATGATGATGATGATGATAGTAAAATAGCTATTACAAACTATACTTTTACTGGTGGTGGATTTCTCATATGTGAGAGGCTGCCGGGGTAGGTACCACCACAATTTCTATTTCTCCCGCTAAACAGCAGTATATATTCACTGTTGTATTCCGGATTGAAGGACATTGTAGCCACAATAACTACTGGACATAATTAGACTTAATATCTTATTTATCTGGATGGCGAGCGCAGTGGAATGCCAAACATTGATATGCAATTATGTAGTTTGGTTTTGCTACTGTACATGAACGGTCGTATATATTACTATACAGCTTACCTGTGTGAAAGAGAATTCCAGACCCGACACAGCGAACATAATCTCAGCGACGGACACGAGTAAGTATTGCGGCACGATCCAGGCCAAATGTAGTTCGTTGGGAGGGTTGGGAGCATGCAAGATGGCGGCGTCCAGGCGACCCAGCCGCTCCCGCAGGCACAGGACGTACACCCCGCCAGCGCGGAGGTAACCCTCTCCGGAACCTGACATCTCGCCTTTGGCGTCCTCCGCGCGCCATTTGAATCTGGAAGTAATAAGGGTTTTAGCTGCACTATTTTGGTGCGCTCGTCGTCCTGAGACATAAGAAGTCTCAATATGTCCAGTAGTTACTCTGGCATACAATGTTCATCAATCCGAAACACAACAGTGCATTTACACTGCTATTTCACGGGGGAAATAGACATTGCGGTAGTAGGTACTAGGTAGAGGCCGTCTAGGTAGGTACCCAGACGGCCTCTCACATATGGGAGACCATCCATCAGATGTGAAGACTAATTGGATCCGGGTGACAAAAATATATAAAATACGTCTGACCCCACACTAAGTGTTATCTTGAAGCGTTTTTTAGGGTAGAGAATACCCGTAGAGAAGAGGTAGCTAATACCCGTGCTAACATCCTGAATCAATCAATTAAGGTTATTTATATCTCGAAAAAATGTGTTCCCGTGGGATGAGCGATTCAAATATGTATACTTGCTACTCAGAAAGAGTAGCTCATGGGGATAGTTAGGAATAGAATAAAGGACAAATCAAATCGTATTATAAGAGGAACGAATTACATGTCTCGTGTCAAGGAACAGGTTGAAACGGGACAGAACGGGATGAAAAAACAGTGTGAAGGAAGGCAGTCACGTTGAGATTATATATAAAACAGTTAATACGCGAAGTAATATGGAGTCTAATGTGGACTGGACTTAAAAAGTGTCTGATCCAGGACGAAATCGGAGCAGGCCGCTATTTTAATTAATTAAGAAAATAAACAAGATTTGTCGCTCACTTTATTGACATATTTTTACCCTAGGTTACAACCTTGGTTACTACAGACTTCTTGCCTATCTGTTCTATTTTCGTGCATCTCACTTTTAAGACGAATTAAATATTTTTATCTCTTTCTCATGACCGCTCTATTTTATTATACATCCATGCAATTCCTATATAAAAGGTGAAATATAAATTTATATATTTACTCGTAACAGCTCAAAAATAAGTACTTGCAGTTTATTTTATGTAGCGTGTATTGTTGTTATCTTAATGTAAGTTATATTCGATACACGTTTCTCACAATATTTACGACACCATGAATTTATTATTACTGTTTTTCGTTTTACGAATTACACTCGTAGAAAGTAAGAAACACTTGCGTATTATCGGCGGTCGCGATGCTGCAGATAATGAATACGTGGCAAGATTTGAAACATTAAAGGTGCGTACAAGCGGTGTAATGGATCGAATACACTTATGCACCAGCATCATTCTCACACCCGACTGGACTTTAACGGTGGCGCACTGCGTCGATGGACTGAACTCGTTACTGGAAGACAGAAGGAAAAAAAAAAGCGATATCGTTTGATGAAACGTATTATTTGGTACGGCCATGTGCGCGCTGCCCCCACTAAGGATGCGTACAGCGATATTTTGCATGGAATCAAACATCCGGCCTATTTTTTGCATTTTCGTACCAAAACCTTAAACAAATTCGAAATGACATAGCATTACTTCGCACACAGCCTATAATAATAAAAGAGTACGGAAAATTAAGCGCCCTGAATTCTATAAGCCTCATTAACCATGAAGCTCACGTAGTAGGATACGGTCTCACAAATTCCAGTGAGGGAGAAATAGACGATACGTTGGCTTTAAACAAACCTTTGCAAGTTTTGAAAGTGATGATTAGGAGTTGCAATAAGGAGATAAATATTATGAATCCAGCGCTGTGTCTGGCCACTCCTTGCGGACTGTGGAAGGCGACGTGCCCAGGAGATTCGGGAGGGCCCACCATTCATTCCTCCGGCGTTATAAGCATCCACAGTGTGAACAAAGATTCCGATTTGCCACATTGGGCTGATAAGCATTTTAATGTTGGATACATTACTCCCATTAGTCCTTTTACGGACTGGATGTCGTCTGTAATGACAAAGTACAGTGCACCCTGAATATAACGAGCTTCAATATATAAAACTGCAGAGTTTTTTTTTGTTTATTTTTAACTAATTACTAATTAAATAATTACTTTTGTGTTGAATAGATTATTTATCGAGGAATACTATATACCCTGTGTATTAAGACTGCTACCGAAAACGAAGCCGGGTGGTAGTTTAAGCGACTTCAGACACAATGCAACAGAAAATGTTGCTAAAAAATTCGACAATTTTTTCATGTTATTTTTGTTCGTATTGTCGTACTTTGGTTGTAAATTCATTTTTTTCCTAAAATAATAGTGGTACCCTTTTATTCATAAAGAATCTAAGGTATAAAAGAGTTTAAATTATTATTTACCCTAAAATGATGACATTTAAAAAATGTTAAAAATAATTGTCTCGTTTCTGTGCGAATTTTTTAGTTGCATTGTGTTTGTAGTCACTAAAACTACCACCACTACATATACCCTGTATATCAAGACTGCTACCGAAATCGAAGCCGGGTGGTAGTTTGAGCAACTTCAGACACTGCAACAGAAAAAAATGCAAAAAAGCGACATTTTTTGTTTCCTATGACCATATCTGGGTGGTAAATACATTTTTTCCTAAAATAATAGTGTATACCCTTTTATTTATAAATAATCTAAGGTATAAAAGTGTTTAAATTATTATTTTAGCAAAAACTATGAATTTACCACCCAAAAATGACGATATTTAAAAAATCATAAAAAATAATTGTCGCGTTTCTTTGCGAAATTTTTAGTTGCAATGTGTTTGTAGTCACTAAAACTACCACCCGTCTTCGTTTTCGGTAGCAGTCTTGAGATACCCGGTATATATATATACCTACCCGGTATAGGCAGCATAACATTATGCTATGACCAATAAGAGCGGAGCAAAATGTTGCAAAAACTGGTGAGTCTCTATTTATTACAAGTATTTAATTGGAAACAGTCCTAACATAATTTGATTTTGATGAATAATTGGGAAATTAATGTTTCAAAATGAGTCCTAGTATCTTGCAAACAATATTAGGACGGGATACGAAAGGATATTACGCGACAGAATGAGAAAAGCAGTATATAGCACGGAATTCAAAGTCACATTGCGATCCTTACTAATATTATAATTGTGAAAGTTTATAAGTACGGCTGTATGAGTGTATGGATGTAAAGATGTTTCGAATAAATGGTATGGGATCGGAGACGAGTTGACGGCGCGGCGGCCCAAAAAATAAAAAAAAATAAAAGAGTTAGACCTCTTGTATACACAGGTTTTTTTTTCGTGAAAATCTACGGTTAATTCGTCGTATTGTCAGTGTTATATGGATCACAATGAGACCTTATACACGCATGCGATGACTGACGAATACGGCGGCGATACAGTGAAGTATCGTAGCTGTGTACTTCAACATACACCGTCGACTTTTCCTGCCAGAAAAACGAGTATGTACAAGAAATATGTCGCCGGCTTAATGCATCGGGAGCGAAATGGGAATATAAAAGGATGGAAACAGGCACAGAACAGATGAATATAGTTAGAAGGGAAATAAAAGCGTTTGACGCGTCGCAAGGTGGTGCATAAAAAGCATCACTGCCGCGGAACCGATGATTTGTCAAATTAGTCGCTGTCGAAATGCCTTGGAGAGAGGTGCTCCGGCGAAATAGAGTAAAAATGCAGATTTGTGCTATTTTATCTTGCAGCTCCAATAGTAAAGCATCAAATATCAATAGAGGAGGAATTCCATACCAATATTCAACCCGATTTTATTGATTTTCACCTGTATTTTCCAAAATTGCGGTTATTAATTACGACATTTTGAAGAATTCGATAATATGATAGACGATAAATCAAAAATATACATTGCTGATTACGCGTACATACAATGCTCGCGAATGCCAAGTTCCTACGCAATGCATACGACTCATTTTTGTTATGTCAACAGCGAAAATTGGCACATGTCACGTAGTGTTGTAGTCTTGTACATAGTAACTATATCGATGTAGTTATAGATTTCCTATACTCGTAAATCAGTTTTTAGTAATTTTAAATTGTAGTAACGTTTGATAACGTTGACGACCTATCCTTATGTTCTGATTTCATACCTCTGCCAACATGAGAACAACATATTTTTGTGTGAAAATACATTATAATATAGTAACTTATTCATTTATACGTTTCCAAGAGTGAGTCGATAAAGGCAATAGGTAGAGACAACTGGATTCCTACAAAATCCAGTACGATTTGTTCTAAGTATTCATTTTCGTGAAACGGAAGACAATAAAAAAATCTGGATCATAAGTAATATACAAACCAAAAATAATTACGTGCAACGCTCATGGAAAAACAGTATCATGGCGATGAAATAATTAAATATTGTATGAAAAATGAAAACCACTGAATCTATTGACGTAAAAAATCGTAATTTGATTATAATAATTGCTTATATGTATGCCTTTCCAATAGTAAAAATGTTAATACCTCACACACAGCTAAAAATCTTAAAAATCCTGTACATATAGATTTGTAAAATAGTATACAAATTAAAATGAATTTTTAATACTCGTCTCATTTATTTTCCGCCTATTGACATAATACTAATGAAATAACTGTATCAGAAAAAACTATTAAGCATATCTATAAAATAAATTCCGGTCTTATAACAAAGACATATTTCCATAATTTTATCGATACTTTAAATCGACTATTGCAAGCTTTATGTATTGGATTTTGTTGAGGTTTTGTGTTCCGAAAACGACGACGCTGGTTTTCATACAATTTGACGGCTATTGCCTTTCTAACCATATTCAACTGTTCTGTGGAAACAGGAAAGGGGTATTGCACATCGGGCTAAAACAAACACCAAAACAAACGTGACAGCAAAAGCTGTCACTTAACGTCCATCTCCTGTGAGACAGTGATAGCGCCCTGGACGAGCCTACACATTAATGCTGAGTCATGATTTATAACAGCATTCATGTGTAATGTGGACCACATTGTAAAAATGAATATATATTTTGGAAAATACTTGTACCTAGGTAGTAAAGAAATTACTAAACCAATGATGCAAGGTCTTAAGATGTAGTACAGACTCGGACTAGCAATTCCACTTTGTAAATGCAGTGCTCTGAAGTCGGTAAAAGAATTTATTTACGTCGATTGAGTTACACAGATGGCGCCAGCAGGGATTTTAAATTAGATAAAATAGTGGAAGACCAAGAGAGCAAATTGCACGCAATTGACACAGTTAGTTTCTAGTGATAGTTAGAATGTTGCTTTTGTACGCCTGTAGGGTTGAAATAAATTGCCTTTGCTTAATATAAGGTGAGACATTGGCATCCCGAAAGACAGGGACTGCTGTAAACGAGGGGCGAAAATCTACCGTGTTGACTTATTATTTATACAAGGTACAATCAAGACTGCGACCGAAAACTACGTCAGGCGGAAGTTTTAGTGAGGTACGGGTTTAAATTATATTATAAACTATTATTATAGCGATTTTTTTTATTTTTATTTTTCCCCGACCTATTAGCCGCATTGCGCCTGATGGTGAGCGCAAATGCCGGCCAGGCGGAGTATCCACTGGCATCGGACGGCAGTCCCATTCCAATAAATACAATTATGCCGGCTTGCTAAAATGCGTCTTGACACTACGGCGGAAGGACCCAGGATTATAAGAAGGAGGGAACACGTGAGACAGGCAAACAATTCCACAGCCTGACGGTGCGGCACAATAAAGAATTTGAGAACCGTGTAGTTCGCGCCAACAAACAAACTTTTAATTTACCACCCAAACACGATGATATTTAAAACACTACTATATAAAAATCGCATTTTTTGTGCATTCTTTAATTAAAATGTGTCTTCAGCCACTAAAATTATCACCCTCTTACCTGTATGTATACCTCTTATAATATGCAGTTATCTGCTTTGAGCATGTAGGCAAGATGTGTGTCTATATATTAAAACATTATCGTGACTATATTATAGTAGTCTTTTAGAGAAAAGTTTAAAGAGATAAATATAATGACAGTAGCATCACAATACATTATTGAAAATTTAATTTATGTCCATAGAAATAAAGAAAGTTTTCTTAAGATTAGCGATATTCACAACAAAAATACTAGGAATAAGAATAATCTCTCTACTCTTAAGACCAGACTCCACAAGATCAGCAAATCTTTTAAGGGTTACTGTGTACACTTTTATAACAAAGTTCCCAGTCATATTAAAGCCTTATCTATTACAAAATTCAAAGCTACTATCAAGCAAAAAATATGCAATAAGGCATATTATAAAATTTCGGAATATTTAGACGATAACAAGGCTTGGAAATAGAATAAAATTAAATAAATGTGTAGTATCTCGGAGCGAAAATCTTGGTGTGCTCTATAAAATATCATTTAAATTAAGTAACTTGTCAAATTTGCCATTGTTTTTCCTGTGTAAGTGATTGGGTATGTCATGCTTGCTAAAAAGTCTGTGCTTGCGGTGGCGTCGTGTGCCAGTTCGGTCACTTCCCTGCAACATGGTTGAGGAGGCCAATGGCTGGTATATGCGTAGACTGGTCTATCCGATTTGCTTACATTGTAATGGATTGATTGATGATTACATAAGGCTTTCGCAATTATTCACTGCTTTGGCGAAAAAGAGTATACTGATTCTTCGTTCTGGGCGACTTCACTTCACTCAGCCATAGTAATATTAATATAATAATATTCATATCAAAATATATTTATTGTAAATTTACAACATATTATTACTAAATTGCTCTGATTTAAACCAACTTGTAAATTTTGCAATAATTCACTGCATTGTAAACTGGTTTTGACAAGAGCAACACTAGAGTTTCTTGCCCGTTCTTCTCTAGTGAAAACCGCTTTCCGAACCGGGTGGTAGATAAAAAAATCACTGAATCTAAATGATGTTGAACATTATAATCACAGAATACTACCAGAAGTCAAGCTTGTGTATGTACAGTCAGCAACATAAGTCGCTGAACACTTCACGTTTTTTGATAACCTTTTTATGAATTAAAATTTCTACGTACTACTCTGTAGTCGTAAAATATAACCAAGTAACGTCATATATGCCGAGAAGTGCCATACGATATTGAAAATAATTATTATTTTGGATAATAAGACAATTCCAAATCTCGTGACTGTGTAGCGACTTATATTGCTGACTGTACTTCACTTTTGTTGCCACACTCACACTACCCTCAGCGTTTGCGCAAGGGATGTTAACTCTGGCTAATGCGAAAACATCAGTATGACGTCATTATTCAAAGTTAAATAAATAAATAATTTTATTATTATAATCTGGTGTTTTATATACAATTGTAATAACTTTTATTCATTTCTTCCATCTTTTACATTCATAAAAAAATATCACTATTTGCGTGCCCGTTGCGGGTGAAACTCGTGCTCGCACTGGTTTCGATTGGTTTCGAATATCGAGTCAGTGAAAGCTCTTTATTTGTGCGTTGAACTAGCGCGCTTTGCATGGAGCTTGAATTCTGTTAGTTTAGTATTCATGTATGTATGCAGTATGCCATTCTAATGGGCCGACGCACATAAACGGTCAATTATGTGTGTCGATTTCACTTTTTCCAACTGAAAAATGTAACTATAGAATCGAACTCAGGTCATCACGCTTGTCAGCCACTGAGAGACACATGATCTGATACATTATAATTTACAAAATACGATATTTGATTCGTGTCTCATCGTTATCAAAAACTGCAAGAGACCTTTCGATCTCACACAAATTAAAAACTTATGTATCTGCGATCGAACCAACGGCCTGCCGTTTTATAACCGGCGTATAACCAACTGCGCCACGGAGTGCGTCATTTACAGTAACAAAATAAAGAGCACCCAAAAAATGTCGAAAACACAGCACGCAATATTTTTCCTCCTTTATATAAAACAAGTTACAGTCATATTGTTCAACGAGATCTAAAGTTCCTTGAAATTTTCATTGTTCGCTCAAACAAAGAGGTAAACGGCACACGCCGCGCCACGCCGCACCGGGCCAAACAAACAAAACTTATTCTTTGTCCCTACTGCCCCCGCACAACGACTTGAAAACATTGAAAACAGCGAATAGACAACACTGCAGGGGATTTCCAGCAGACACCTCCGACACTGCATACAACATCACGCAAAATAATGCAATGTACAGGCTTTTTTAAGGACGCTTTTTAAGGCGGAAGGGTAATAAAATACTCCGCCGTAAATAGAATAAAATATTTAGCTTCTTTGACATCCTTCATATTTCGTGACAATGGCTTAAAATTATTTATGTTTATGTTATAGTCTTGCTTTGGCATTATAATTTTGTAAATAAGTTATCGGGCAATGTAATGTAAACAGTCCTCCGTGGCGCAGTTGGCTATACTCCGCGCCGGCTGTGCAACAAGAGGCCGCGGGTTCGATACCCGCATCAAGACAATTTTTTGTGCGACTCGCAAATATTTGTTTCGGGTCTGGGTGTTTGTAAGACCGAAAAGTCTATCGTATTTCCTGATACCTACAAAAAAAGATTTAATAGATCTTAATGTGGGGTCAGGACTATGTATGTGACTATTGGAAGGATTTATTTGAAAAAAATGTGCCTACTTCGTACAAAGTTTGTTTAATTTGCGTTATGAGAAAAATAATAGAAGTAATTATTTTAACAAATATCTTATTCTAGTCAAACACATCGCACATCTAGAATTAGTGACCTAACTTTAAAAAAATCTTATTTATTGGGAAACGTTCATTAAAGATGAAATAAACATAAGAAATTTTGTACTTATGGCAAATACATCTAGAAGACCGATTTATACATTTTCATGCAACAATAGGTCCTTCTTTAATCACGGGTTTCTTTTTTTTTGTATTGGGTCACTCTTATTCTAAAGGGGCGATATATTACATTGGTTATACCGGGTATATCAAGACTGCTACCGAAAACGAAGCCGGGTGGTAGTTTAAGTGACTCCAGACATAATGCAATAGAAAAAGTTGCAGAAAAAAGCGTCAATTTTTTTTTATTATTATTTCTAATGGCCAAATTTTGCTGGTAAATATATTTTTTTCCTAAAATAATAATGTATACCCTTTTATTTTTAAATACTCTAAGGTGTAAAATAGTTAAAATTATAATTTTAGTAAGAACTATGGATTTATTACCCAAAAATGACGATATTTAAAAAATCATAAAAGATTATGTCGCGTTTCTTTGTAAAATTTTTAGTTGCATTGTGTTTGTAGTCACTAAAACTACCACCCGGCTTCGTTTTCGGTAGCAGCCTTGAGATACACAGTATTTAATAAAGTAATAATAGACTACATTGACAAATATTCTAAACAAAGCGTCAAACTAAGTTTACATAACATAGAAACGGGAGCGCTCTGCTTCGCTCCCGTTCACCGTTCACACGATAGTGATCAGAATATCCTATGATCCTCCACAACCCCACAGGGATCACAAATGCATTGGACTATTAACTGGTTATACGGTTTCGAGAAAACCCGCCAGCCACACGCTCACACAGGAATCTTGATACCGATATACTCCGCGTAATTACTGAATGCTAATTAGTATCGCTCGCGAAATGACACGAGTCTTATATAGCCATTTTATTATTTTTTTTATTTATGCTTTATATACATAGTTGTATACAGGTGGCTTCGATCAAATGTACACTAGATACACAGTTCCCTGTAAAAGTTCTGTTAAAAAGTGGCACCGATGCTTGACATGAAAAAAAGTAAACAAAAAGGACACATATTCCAAATGTATATACACAAATTCCACCTTATTCCTGGAGCTTAAAGTGGCATTTTACATAATATTGTCTAAAGTTCTGCGACGTTTTAATAACAACGTGACTGAAGGCGAAATAGTGCTTAAAAGCACTCTTTTTTGGTGCCATTTTCTAAGCGCTCATGTTGTATCTAGTGTATATTTGATCGAAGTAAATCTCTATGCAATTTGGTTTTCGTGCTGGAAAATCAACAGCAGACGCAGTCCACGAATTAACAGATTTTATAGTCACAAACCTGGACTGCAATAAAAAAGTGTTAGCCATTTATATTGACCTAGCTAAGGCTTTTGACACGGTCTCTATTCCAATTCTGTTAAGGAAACTCGAAAAGCTTGGTATTAGAGGACTACCTCATCAGCTAATCACAAACTACCTTACTAGCAGGACTCAAGTTGTTAAAATTGATAAATGGATTAGCGCTGAGCTTCCTATTGAGTATGGTGTGCCACAGGGTAGTATTCTGGGTCCGACGCTGTTTCTTGCCTATATAAATGATTTGTGTAAAACTAAACTGTCTTGTGGTAAAATTATTACATTTGCAGATGACACGGTCCTAGTATTTAGTGGTGAAACTTGGGAAGATGTATACGATACCGCTCAAACAGGATTTGACCTAATCACAAAAATGCTTAGATTATATACTCGTCTAGATTGAGCAATGTCAACAAACGATGCGCTAAAAGTGTCCTCACTTTCGTTGATATGTGTGAGTACGGGTCGTGTAATTATTGTAATCCAACTGTCAAGGTGTGTGTGTTTAGGGATGCCTACTCCAGATTATTAACTTAACTTTCCCCCGTTATTTGATATACAAAATAGGTTAAATAAAATATTTTTTCTTTATTTAAAGTAATCATACTATTAATTATATTTATAACGCATTTTAGTAAAAACAATAAAGATCTAAACCCATCTCCTAGTGTTTGTTACCGAATAGAATTAACTCTTTGGATTTATTGCCTGGGCTGTTATCTGATTTCTGTATTTATGTAAAATATAAATCATCATAAGTAAAATGTTCGGAACACACAACTGAAGTCATGTGAGGCTACGAATGGTCTTCTTTTCGTTTCCGCTGTGTAATGTCTCTCCAGCAATTTGCTAGTACGGAATCCGTAGAATGTCTAAAAATATTATTAGGACCTTGAATAAGTTCTCGCTGTTTCTTCAAAGATGACAATAGCAGTACCCCGTTTGTGAAATTTTGAATGGTAATACACATGCAAGGCAAAGAATTAATAAAATTACTATGAAGTGCATGTCGTCGTAGGTTTCATTAATATCGTGTAGGTAAGTATTATTTACTCATTAAATAAATAATGCCATTCTTCTTGTTGTTATTCTGATCGAAATATTATGTAATGATATTTGTGTTTTATAGTTTTTCCCATAGTTTCAACAAATCTTCCTAGTAATAAATTGACAACACTGGCCAATGAAACTCATCTTTAAAATAATGAATTAAAAGTTCATGTTTTCTTCAAATAATAGTGGTTTAACAATAATGTTACCGTTAGAAAGTGATATTGGTATTATTATACAGTTTTCCCACACAATTGCAATACAATTCGACAGCACAAACCGGCATAATTAATTATTTTTCGGGAGCACGTTATCCATATGTAGTTGAAATGACACTGACGTATGTGAGAAGCGAGTCTACCAAATTTGGTAGACTTTTTTTGAGCCGCGCGGTGAGGTGTGATGTGTCATCTAGACGAGTATATAATCTAAGCACAAAATGGTTGTATAACAATAGCCTTACTCTCAATGTCGAAAAGACCAAATATATGACATATTCCATCAAGAAACAGTCCATACCAGACCTACACATTTATGCCCACACATGTAATACAGCAGTCCGCACACTTTCATGTTTTTGCTCTAAATTAATTAAAACAGACTATTAAATACCTAGGGATAATTATTGATGATAAACTCAATTTTCGGGAACATATTAATTCTTTAGCAGGCAGAACTCGAAAACTTATTTATATATTTAAAACACTTCGGCATGTTGCTAACGAAAATATTATCAAATCAGTCTATTTTGCATTATGTCAATGTATATTCACGTATTGTATTTCTGTTTGGGGAGGTACTAATAAAACAAATTTAATTTACTTGGAGCGAGCACAAAGAACAATACTAAAAGTCAGCTACTTCTTACCCAAGCTTCACTCAACGGCTGGATTATTTGAACTATGCAAGGTGTTGACAATTCGTCAACTTTTTATCCGTGCTGTATTATTGAGACAACATTCATTGTTGTTATACGATTCAATAGATATACAAAAGAGGAGTAGAACAAATATTATTTGCCCAATATCTAGATTTAATACAAGTTTCTCTCACAGGTTTTTTTGCTTTCTTGGACCGTACCTTTACAACACAATAAATAAAAAACTGAAACTATATTTACTGATTAAGATAAGTTGTAAAAAGAAAGTAACGGAATGGTTACAAGATCACAGCTATGATGATACTGAACGTCTCCTAACCCCCTTAGCTTAACATATGATTAGGCGCACATAAATGAGTAAAATGTTTTATACACTCACACACACACACACACACACAAACCTAC
Organism: Hyles vespertilio; assembly: GCA_009982885.2. Taxonomy (NCBI): domain Eukaryota; kingdom Metazoa; phylum Arthropoda; class Insecta; order Lepidoptera; family Sphingidae; genus Hyles; species Hyles vespertilio. Next base: position 34,744,804 of record CM042833.1, on the reverse strand, counting down.
ACACACACACACACACACACACACACACACACACACACACACACACACACACACACACACACACACACACACACACACACACACACACACACACACACACACACACTGCCTGTTTTATTCCTTCATTTTTGTCTTATAGCAATAACTTTAAATTAAATAAATAAATTTAATTTAATAATAAAATTAGAAGCTGCCTGCCTATAAAAAAATAGTATACTTCATTTGTTATTTTTATTGTTACATTAATGTTGATTCTTTTAAATTCTAATCTGTTAATGTTTAAAGATAGCTAAGCTATTTACTTTATTATTGCCAATAATAAATGAAAATAGTGTACCTACTGCATTAATATTTTTATTGTCGAATTTATTTTATTTCTTTTAATTTCTTATTTGTTAACATTGTTTAAGATAGAGTGTCAATTTATTTGTTACATTTATTTTAGTTCTTAAAAAATCTCTTTTGTTTTGTTTCCTACTTGTTATTGATTATGTTAGTTTAATATAAAAGGACTACCCATATTTAATATTTAATATGTAACTTATTGTACCATTATAAACTGTCGCATATACAGATTTATTTATCTACTTCTAATGTATTTAACGAACTGCAAGCAAAATGTAACCACATGGCGTGAAGATCCTGGTGATCTGAAACACAGGCCCTGCCTATATCAGACACCAGTCTCACATCCAATTTGTAATTTTAAAATGTTGTACCCTTTTTTTCTGTATGAGAGAATAAAAAATATTATTATTATAAAAAAAAAAAAAAAAAAAAAAAAGAAATACACTAGTCATCTTTGCCAAGCACTCACTTCTAAATATTTAACGAACTGCGAGCTGAAATGTCTTCTATTAATAATCGATCAGTTGATTTTGATGCCTGGTTTTCTGCAAACTAAATACTTGTTCTATTTCCTTATCATTTTCTATTTCACCTGTTAATCCACAGTGAAAATGCACTGTAGTATTTCCGGTTTAAAAGAAATTTCAGTAAGGAAAATTGGCACGAGAGCAGAAACCAAAAGATAAATTCGAAAGTAACATCGTAGCCGAAATAGCTCAGTGGCAGAGCGCAAGGTATCAAGGCCTTGTTGTCCCTGGTTCGAGTCCAGGTTTCGGCGTTATTTGGCGATGGTGATCTTTTTGTCTTTTTATTTGAATTATTAAAACGTAACATTATTAATTCATAGAATATAATAACTAGAGATGAGAAAAAAATTTAATTTAAATGTTATTTTTAAAAATCTTTTAATAATCCAATTGTTTTCGTTACATTTATGTTTCTGATGTATTTGTCGGATACATTTTATTTGACTATTTTAATATTTGCCTCTAACACATAAAATATACTTATAAGTTTACTTCAGGTTCGATACTGTTTCACCCGGGTATAAAAATAATAGCGAAGTAACCCTATGCAACTTATTCGACACTCACTATCAGCATAATCCGCCAAACGGCAGTGTAAATGCACTGTTGTGTTTCTGATTGAAGGAAATTGTAGCCAGAGTAACTACTGGAAACATTGAGACTTTTAGAAGAGTTTTAGAAGCAACGGTCGGTGCGTGACTGAAGGCGAAAGAGTGCTTAAAGCACTCTTTTTTGGTGCCATTTTCTAAGCGCTCATGTTGTATCTAGTGTATATTTGATCGAAGACAGGCGGATTTAATGCCCGAGGCATTTAACACTCTCATCATCATCAATTAAATTAAATTATTAGTTCAATTATAATTCAATTACATTATGAGTAAAGGAATAACAGAAAAAAAAAGATTATACAACAGGCGGTAAACATAACTGGTGGTAGGTCTCTCATATGTGGGAGGCCGCCTGGATTGGTACCACCACAATGCCTATTTCTCCCGCCAAACAGCAGTTTAAATGCACTGTTGTGTTTCGGATTGAAGGACATTTTAGCCAGAGTAACTACAGGGCATATTGAGACTTAACATCTTATATCTCAGGATGGCGAGCACAGTGGAATGCCAAGCAATGCACTTGTGATTCAAGGTATTGTTTGGTTTTGTCACTGTTCATGAGCGGTCGTAACGCTTACTGTCAGGCGAACGGCATGCTCGTCATCGACTGCAATAAAAAAAAAAGGCGGTGTTGGTGCTTAAAGCAGTTTCTGCCAGACAACGATGGATACAACAATGAGACAAAACGAAAGTTGGGGCAGCTTCATGTGTACGAATCATGTAACAATATTTTATTGTATTTTTGTTATTGTATTGTATTAAACATAAATATAGTCTTGTACATATTTACAAAAACATAAAGGCGATATAAATAAGTAATATTAACAACTATAAGTAATATAATAATTGGAAGCTTCTCATGTAAAACTGATACACTATTTTAGTTGCTTCAACTCTTCGATCAAATATATGCTAGATACAAGGTCAGGGACAAAATATCACGCTACATTACATTACATTGGACATGATAATATTATTAATTCACGGGTATTAATGTCAAATAACTCGTTTTGAAGGTATTTTTGATATTCAATTTGCATCTATGCCGTTATCAATCCCATTCATTTCCTGTATGTGAGTAGTTCATACAAACGCATGACGTCATAGCCAATCAAAATCGTTTACGATCACGTGGTGCGAACTCAAAATAAATTAAATTATAATTGTGTTTTTTAGCCAAAATATACAATATTTTTAATGTATGATAATGAAATATGTTTTAAAATTAAATTATGTACACAGATGGAAACAAATAAGTCAATATTTTTTATACAGTCAAATAGCCTATTGAAATAAAACTACTATTTACCGATTTTATAGCGGAACAGGTTAAAATTTTACTATATTTAACTTTCAACCCAAAGTTTCAACTACTTTACAGGTCACGGGGTGGCATCTCCACCTAGTTTTATTTCAATAATATATAGTTATGTAATGAAACGAATGCCCCGGACTAGATTTATATACTATATTTCGACTTAATCAATAAAGTTTGTGTAACTGTTGTCGTCTGTATTACTATTCCCGTTATATCCCGTCCTGTCCCATCTCATTCCACTTTTCCCTGTATGCTATGCAATTCTTAAAGCAATTTTGTATATCCTCTCGACCCATCCCTTGCCTTAATGTTTGAAAGAGTAACTTTATTTATATAAAAAGTATTTTGTGTTATTTCAGCTATAAGCGACTGGCTCTGTAACGTAGGCTGAGGTCTCGGGTTCGAATCCCGAGACAGGCAAAGTGATATTGTTTTTTTCTATTAATAATTATCAGCCGTTAGTCAACATTTGGTGCTCGATGACAATAGGCTCGCCCTCTATCACATCATGGGACGGAACATAAAAGGCGAAATATGGGTCCAGGCACCTCTGCCTACCCCTTATGGGAAAAGTCGTGAGTTTATGCATGTTATGTTGAGCTATATAGCTATTTCAGCACTAAAATTGAACGTAATTGGTTCTACCGTTTCTGAGATTAGCGCGCACTAAGGCATTTATGTCGACAAACAGACAGAAATTCGAACAATAATTGTTTTGTCCTATTACGTTAATTTAGTCATCCGCAGAATGTTTTGTCTGATATATCTTCCATTTACATATAATGATTAATTACAAATGTATCATACCTATGTATATAAATTATAATTAGAGATAAATAACGATAAGATTCAATAATTTAGAATTTTCAAGTTTTCTCACGATTGTGAAAATGTCGTACAGTCGTACTACGGTATGATTGCAAAGCTGTGGTCTCGGGTTCGAATCCCGGCTCGGGCAGAGTGATATTAGATTTTTTTCTATTCATTACCAATCAGGAATTTGTACCCGATATGGCGATAGGCTCGCCCCCTATAATATCGTGGGACTTAAAATATAGGAATCAATGTGGGTGTTCTGCATGTACTTCAGCCTTCCCCTTCTGGGAAAAAGCCGCGATTTTGTGTATAATTATAGTAATTTGGTCTACGAAACAACAATAATTACGTTAGCGAAGCAGCGAGCATAGCGTTTGCTTAAAGAATTGTACCATATGCATAATCAATTCAATAATTGCCTCTTTAATCCGTATTTTTGTTTTAACAAAATGAAAAAACAAATAAATTAACAGGAAATACAGAGCGTGAAGCTATTAAGAGGCGAGTTTCAGTGAACGTGGGCGTCCAAACCCCGAGTTCAAACACGTGTTTAATTATAGTAATACTCTTAGGCTGAACTCTGTCGACTTTCCTTTCCGCGTATTAAAATACTAATCGTCTCGTGCAATATGTTCTTTTATGATGGACTTTCGAGAATGATACAGTCGAGTGACAGTTTGCAACTGTAATCAAATGTCTTTTCTTGCTCTGGGTGGAGATTTCGCGGCTCTGGTGGTTTTTAAAACTATTAAAAGATGGATTTAGGAATAAAGCCTTGGAGAGTTTGTTCGCCTAATCAGGGGTATCAGAAGAGACTTTTCTGATACCCAGAAGAAACTTTTCTTACTTACAAACACCCAGACCCAAAACAATTACCTGTGGATCATTCACATATTTGTAGCGGTGCGGGGATCGAACCCGCAGCCTCTCGTTTCACAGCTGACATCTTACCAACTGCACCACGGAGGCTGTATATTTTTAAGTATAATTAATTCCTCCTAATAGAGAGTCAACGCCGAAAAACATCATCTCACGAGACCAAACAATAATGTCAATATACCGCCATATTAGTTACACACGGCATGACTATATCGACTCTGCCGCCTAGGTATTGTAGTAACCTAGTATACAAACAATAAATTCCGTATTCACATATAATATACCGTTCTTCACATGTCAGGTTCGACTCCAAGATTGTGAAACCGTTACAATGATTGAATGCGCAGGTCCTTTTGATAGACTTTGAAATGAGACTTCTCGAATTGTTGCAATTAATTTAATAGTAGTAAAAAATACTGAGATACATATATAACTAGTTGTTAGTTCGATGGAAGTCCATTACGCACTGAGTCTTGACAGTTGACGTTGCCGTCGTGTCAGTTTACTGCGTCATTGCTAAAGGCGTTTTTCAGGCGGTCCATTATGATTGTTGGCCGCAACAATTATTATAAATAAGGTGTTTATCTTCATTATAACCCAAAACATGTATTACACGAAGAATACTAGAATACGTGGTGAAAATATAACTTTAAAAATATTATGAACTAGACAAACCATAAGTAAAAAAGAGAGAGATGAGCCCTTAACAGAGATGAGTGAAATGCTGAAAGAGTGGCTTATGCCCTGCAGCAGACATTACGGGCTCATAATAATTAAGGTAGGTCAAGTTTTCAACTATTTTTTATCCAATATTTCACTATAAGCGATCAGTAGTTTGTCCCTCTATATGTCGCCTGTCGCGAAGGAGCAATAAAGAGTCAATATCGAAGCTTGCGTGACTCAAAATCGCCACCACTAACAAGTTGTTACTTATGAAATTGAAGGACATTGTATAGGTTGGAGACACAGACATGTATCTAAATAGATGTCGTATGTACTCGTACGCTTGACGAGTCCAAAGCAAGCTTCATTTAATCTCCAATTACTACGATGTTTCACTTATTCGCACTCCTTAGATTTTTGTCATTTTTTATTTCGATCGCGATTATCATGTTCTGAAAAGCAGTCGACTGCCTCGGTGGCGCAGTTGTACTAAGGTATGATCACAACGCTGAGGTGTCCGGTTCGAATCACGTTCGAATCATCGGTCAGGCATTGTAATATTGGATTTTTTTATCAGTCTGGAGTCAGAAAGTTCCCGATATGACGATAGGATCGCCCCTATCAAATCATAGGACGGATTCACACAAGATGAAACGCAGGTGTCCTAGAAGGGCCTCGTTTTTAAAAAAAATAATAAATAACACGCAACAGTCACATACATAGTTACTAACATCCAGTCTTGTGTCGTGGGTATCAGGAACTACGGAAGACTTTTCGGTCTCACATCAGTGTCGATCTAAATATTAGTAAACCGCTATCATAATCCCACAGACGAACAAAAACTGAGGTTTTTAACATCCATACATTTGAAGGAACTGTACGCCTACTATAGAATATTTTGATATCATAAAAAGCATCTTAAAACAAACCTACGTTGTACCAGTGTAAAGCTTCATCTATTTGAATTGGTTCCGGGGCTGCAAGCAATTTGAAGTAGTATTAAAATTGCACTGACTTGCCCGGCTGCAGGCACATGAACGCGGACTCGCCGATGTGGTCGATGGGCGCGTCGGATACATAATATATGTCGCTGAGCCGCTTGTCAGTCTCCACCGCGATGGATACGTTTTTATTCGGCCCCGTGTCGCCCACGTACACCACCCTGTGAATGAAGTTTTCTTAACACTTCGAACGAATATTTTGAGAATGAAAACTGTACACTGATTGCTCAACATCTTCTGCTTGCATTTATTCGATATTTACAATAGAGTGTTTCTTTTTAACATGTCTGATATCGATAATTTAGGGATTGGGCCTTTTCACATATCTCTTTGGCCTATTGGGGCAAGTGCGTTTTACTCTAGTAAACTACTCTCTCTACTCCATACATACAACTTATGATGCATGAGCAAAACTTTTTACAGGATAAGGTTTTCCCACGCTATTTTTCTTCATCGGTACAAAAAACTCTTTTTTATATCTGGAAACTTATGAATATGAAAATGGATGAAACGAAAGTAATATAAGTCACTGCCTACCGCTACCTAGACGTGACGATTATATATGTATGTATGGAAACCTACAAGTTAAGCTATTACTCGATTTACTTCACCATGATTCTCAATAAATAGAAACTGCACGACCAAATACAGTTTTCCCCGAAAGATTATTTAAAATACTACTATATTTACACACCTATTCCCGACTTTCCAGTAAAATGCGTAATGTCACGTGGGAGTTGGAAACTCGTGATTTTCCGGTTTCACAACATTCTGACCTTACAAATATTTGGTTATTTTGTGATGAAATGCGTAGTCTTTTGTTTCAAAGCCAGTTTAATTCCCATAACGCGTGAATGTGTTAGTTTCATTGTAATTGAAGCCTAATACATTCAAGGATTAGTTTGGAAATCCAAAACAACCTTGTTCCACTTAACATATATTTTAAAGATACCAATAATAGTACCTTAACATTTATAGAATTTCATTCGGTTAATTGAGACTTTGGTGGCCAAAAAACTCTAGTGTATTACCATATCCGGGTTGATCTTTGATCTCAGTTTATGCTGATATTGGTAACAGTATCAGGTATTTGGTCAGGGATGCTCCTATCTAGTGGTCATGGCCTGCCCTAGTATAGGTGCTACGAGTACGCGACCTCGGCACCCGAGCTACTGCAGTCACCTTAACTTCCCGTCCGTGACTGCAGTATCCACTCCCTCAGGCCATACTCTCCTTTCCTATAACATCCTTTACCCACAAATCCTATTTCCTTTCCCCGGTTAATGGCGGGCAGCAGCGTCATTAACGCCAGTCCCCTACTGCGCTCGCCAACCCGCCTGCCAAGCGTGGCGAGTATTGGCAAATACCCCCTTAATGGCGACACTTATAGAGACCAGGCCCCCAGTCCCCGGCAGCCCCACTATTCCTGGCTATGGTAGCAGTCATGGTTACGGTGGGGCAGGGGGTGCTAAGAATCCCCGGGTTGGCCCCGGCTACCACCCCCGACGACGACTGGCCCTGGTAACACACAACATTCGCACATTGAGGACAGACTAGAAGATTGTCGAACTGGAAGAAGAATTGAGCAGGTTACACTGGGATATTCTGGGGTTATCGGAAGTCCGAAGAATCGGGGAGGATACGATAACCCTGAAGTCTGGTAACCTGCTCTTCTACCGGGGGGACGACCAACAGTCCCGAGGAGGTGTCGGATTTCTCGTCCACAGGTCTCTCATCAACAACATCGTATCCATCGAAAGTGTGTCGAGCAGGGTAGTATACCTTATACTCAGAATATCCAAAATATATTCGTTGAAGGTCATACAGGTATACGCGCCGACCTCGACACACCCAGATGAAGAAGTAGAGGAGATGTATGAGGACATAAGTCGGGCCATACATACTTCCAAAACCTACTTCAATGTTGTTATGGGGGACTTCAATGCAAAGTTGGGCAAGAGAAGCGATGCAGAGTTGAAAGTGGGGCAATTTGGACATGGGCAACGGAACCCCAGGGGTCAGAGGCTGGCCGACTTCCTGGAGAAAGAGGGACTCTTTGCGATGAACTCTTTCTTCCAGAAGCCGCCTCACAGGAAATGGACCTGGCTGAGTCCTGACGGTTCTACGAGAAACGAGATAGATTTCATCTTGACGACGAATAGACGGATATTCAGAGATAGCTCTGTGATCAACAGGGTGAAAACCGGCAGTGATCACCGAATGGTTAGGGGCACCCTGAATATCAATGTCCAATCGGAAAGGCGTCGCTTGATGAAATCTACGCTCCGACCTACTCGCGCCCATATCCAAAACCCCGAGAGCTTTCAACTCGAGCTGACAAATCGCTTTGATTGTCTAGCAGAAAACCTTGCAGTGGACGAGCTAAACAGTGGTTTGGTAGAAGCTGTCCATACGGTGGGATCTAAGTATTTTAGACCTCGCCGTAGAGATAGACCACAAAAACTCTCGATCCACACTCTTGACCTCATGGCCAAACGTCGATCTTTAGCGCTGCAGTCTTCCGTTGACGCCGAAGCATATCGGCGGCTCAATAGACAGATCTGGAAGTCCTTGCGACACGATGTCCGTGCTCACAATACTGTGAGCATTAAGGAGACAATTAAGCGGAACGGAGGCTCCAAAGTCTTTGCAAGAGACTTGTCTATTGGGCAAAGCCAGTTGTCTAGGCTGAAGACGGAAGACGGCCGCGTAGTATCGACGAGGGCAGAGGTATTAAGGGAGATCGAGAGGTTCTACGGACAGCTTTACACCTCGGTTGCCAAACCTGCTTTTAGCTCGGCCGAAGACCCGAGAGCCGAGTTGATCCGACACTTTAGCGATGATATCCCGGACATCAGCCTGTGTGAGATTGAGATGGCCCTGAAGCAACTTAAAAACAACAAGGCGCCGGGCGAGGACGGAATAACTTCAGAGCTTCTGAAAGCGGGCGGAACGCCGATACTGAAAGTCCTTCAGAGGCTCTTCAATTCCGTTCTCCTCGAGGGCTCAACGCCAGAGGCATGGAGCAGGAGCGTGGTGGTACTGTTCTTCAAAAAAGGTGATAACACTTTGCTGAAGAATTACAGGCCCATCTCGCTCCTGAGCCATGTCTATAAGTTGTTTTCGAGGGTCATCACAAATCGTCTCGAACGCAGGTTTGATGACTTCCAGCCTCCCGAACAAGCCGGTTTCCGAAAAGGCTTTAGTACCATAGACCACATCCATACGCTTCGGCAAGTTATACAAAAAACCGAGGAATATAACTTGCCGCTTTGTTTAGCGTTTGTGGACTATGAGAAAGCCTTTGATTCGATCGAGACTTGGGCTGTGCTACAGTCTCTCCAGCGGTGCCATATCGACTATCGGTACATCGAAGTGTTGAAGTGTATATACAACAACGCCACCATGTCGGTCCGAGTACAAGATCAGAGTACGAAGGCTATTCCACTACAGAGAGGCGTGAGACAGGGAGATGTCATATCTCCGAAACTGTTCACTGCCGCGCTGGAAAATGCCTTCAAGCTCTTGCAGTGGAAAGGATTCGGCATCAACATCAACGGCGAGTATATCACTCACCTTCGGTTTGCCGACGATATTGTAGTCTTGGCTGAATCGCTGGAAGACCTTAGCACTATGCTCGAAGACCTCAATCGAGTCTCCCAACAGGTGGGTCTTAAAATGAACATGGACAAAACGAAGATCATGTCGAATGTCCATGTTGTGCCCACCCCCATCGGTGTTGGGGGCTCGACTCTTGAAGTTGTTGACGAATATGTCTATTTAGGACAAGTGGTCCGGTTAGGCAGGTCCAACTTCGAGAGAGAGGTCAATCGTCAAATCCAACTCGGTTGGGCAGCGTTCGGGAAACTACGCGACGTCTTCTCGTCCAAAATACCTCAGTGCCTTAAATCGAAAGTCTTCGATAGTTGTGTGTTGCCAGTGATGACTTACGGCACCGAGACGTGGCCTCTCACTATGGGCCTTATTAGGAAGCTCAAAGTCACTCAACGAGCTATGGAGAGGGCTATGCTCGGGGTTTCCCTACGAGATCGAATCAGAAATGAGGAGATCCGTAGGAGAACTAAAATCACCGACATAGCCCACCGGATTAGCAAGTTGAAGTGGCAATGGGCCGGGCACATAGCGCGGAGATCTGATGACCGATGGGGTCGGAAAGTACTCGAATGGAGGCCGCGTAGCGGAAAGCGCAGCGTAGGACGTCCACCAACAAGATGGTCCGACGACCTGGTAAAGGTCGCGGGACGTCGCTGGACACAGGCTGCCTCCAACAGGTCTCTGTGGAAATCATTGGGGGAGGCCTATGTTCAGCAGTGGACTTCCTTTGGCTGATGGATGGATGGATGGATGGATGGTAACAGTAGCTAAGTTTTTAAAACATTATTTAATATCATTATTATTGTACCAATTGTTCAATAGCAGTGCTAAGAATCAAACTAATCCCTAATAACCCTTAAACAATTAGTCTCTGCCCACAAAGGATGGAAGACTCAATGTGTATTTATATAGTGCTTATTGTTGTTATTTTTGCCAATTTCTCTTTTTCCACCGAAAGGCCACTCGTAAACATAGGCCTATCCCAAGGAATGAAAGCTTCCTGCATCTAGGGATTTCTTGCAACTTTCTTTCTATGCTTAGTGTATTTAATATAGAGGGAGCGATGCTACTTAAAAAACAAAATATGGTCTATTCATTTGTTTAGGGCTATTGAATACTACTCAAACTCGTTTCATATCCATCTAATGAATACAATTAAATATATTTTCGTTAATAAACGAAACTTATGGCAATTTATTATTAAAATATCAACATTACGAACATTAAATTTACGTTTTTGAAGACGCAAATATGACGGCGCTCTCCCTACATATTAAGTATTTTAAATATTTATGTAATGAAATGCATTTAAAACACGATACTAACTTAAGCTTCGGTTTTCCAGTCAACGATTTCGCAAACTGGTTCGGATCCATGAAGTAGAAAGATAACTGGTCGTCTGAATTCTGTCCGATAACGACCGGCATAAACTGAAACGATAAATAATTGGAACGTTCCAGATAATGATTAACCGCCGTTTGATTCATTAAAATTATTGGTTTAACTTGGATCTTCATTTTGTTTTAATACTGATTGTATTCTGTATATTCCAATGTTTGCAGGGAAATCATTTTCCATAATTGTTTTCGTATTAATTTCCTCCATACATATGTAATACTATAACATGTTTAAATTATTCAACAAATTCGCACTGGGGAGTCGTAGACTAGGGCCTAAGTTTGGAACTTATAAGTAATTATAACTAATTGTTGTTACTGAGTCTTAACAAAATTGAAACATAAGCCATACATTTTACATCGGAATTCAACTACTTGATGACATTTCTACCATTTTAATATGAATCAAGATGTTGATAATAAATTCATTGCAACTCCGCCACAGTAAGTTTCAAATCGATAAACCGTTCAAAACACGTATATGTCACGTCATGGAGTGGTGGTAAAATATCACCTATGGAAGAACCTAACTTACATAAAATACTTTTTGTATTTGGAAGTCTCTCTTTCCTCAGCTATAGGATGTCTGCTGAACTTTGGCCATCGATAAGGGTTTCCACAGAACTTGTAGGAAGCGACGTATAACTAACTAGCGATTTCCTGCAACTTTAGCTAAGTCGTCAGTCCCCAAGGAATTTTATCCTTACACTGAAAATTTTCTACCTCTGTGGCGCAGTTGTAGTACGAATTCATTGTTAAGCTGAGATCTCGGGTTCGAATAGGCTATTTGACTAATTTCTGAAAACCATACCACATTATGAAGCGGGGTCTATAGACCTTACAAATGAAGGTTATTTTTAATTACTATATCTATATCATTTGAAAATAAATTTACAAAATACACTGAAAAATTACACTGTCAAAACGCTCTGTCTGACAATGTGGCGTTTAGTTCGTAAACATCCGTTCCACAGATTCGTTCGCATATATCACTCATTCTTAAATCATCCATAGATCAATCAATCAGTCAATCGTCCGAATGAGTTTTTGCATTGAGGTATTACAACTGGAGCGGATTATATTATAGATCAAGTCAGCATTGCTGCAGATACGACACTTCATATATTTGTTACATTTTTACCTAATGTTTCAGAATAAAGTAAAACGAAATATAAAAGCCCAATATAATCATACATTTTTAATAACTTATAAAGCTACATTATTATATAGATTTTAAAAACAACAAAACCTATAATAGGCTATTTGACTGTATAAAAATATTGACTTATTTGTTTCCATCCGTGTAGATAATTTAATTTTAAACATATTTCATTATCATACATTAAAAATATTGTATATTTTGTCTAAAAACCACAATAATAATTTAATTTATTTTGAGTTCGCGCCACGTGATCGTAAACGATTTTGATTGGCTATGACGTCATGCATTAGTATGAACTACTCACGTATAGGAAATGAATGGGATTGATAACGGCATAGATGCAAATTAAATATTAAAAATACCTTTAAAACGCGTTATTTGTCATTTGTACCCGTGAATTAATAATATTATCATGTCCAATGTAATAAAATGTGAAGAAAGAAAAAAAAAACTATTTTTTTTAACAAAACCTCATTCGGACTATTGATTGATTGATCTATGGTTGATTCTTAGAGTATTTATATATAGAGGGAGCGCTGTCATACATTCGCGATTTGAAAAACGTAGATATTTTCTTGTTCGTAATGTTGGTAGCGCACCTATATTAGTAAAAATTGAATTAACAATGTAGCAATAAATTTCTATAAATTCCTTTATTAGCCGAAATTATATTTAACTATTATCCTTTTAAAACGAGTTTGAGTGGAATTAAATAGACCTAAACTATTTATTTTTAACTATTTTTTCAAATAATTTGTGTATGTTGCACAACCTGTTCCAATAAGCGGTACATACTCTAAGGGTTGATTAGAGAGTGGGTGACATGCGAAGGAATCTCTGGAATGGATGTTAACGAACTGAATGCCACATTGCCAGACAGAGCGTTTTGACAATGTAATTATTCAGTGTATTTTGTAAATTTATTTTTAAATGACATATATATAGTAATTAAAAATAACCTTTATCTGTAAGGTCTATAGACTCCACTTAATAATGTGTTATGGTTTTCAGAAAATAGTCAAATAGCGTATTGAGTTATCCTACTAAAAAATACTTTTGTGTCAAAAATATGGATAGTGAAAAAATATATTTACAATATCCAATGTATCTGATAATAAATATATTAAATAAAATAAATAAACGAATTTTTCAATATTTACCTATTTGTCCGTAACATTAATCTTATTCTATAATTTTGTTAAAATATGACATTTGTCAAAACGGCTTTGGTACATAATCTAATTTATTAATATTTTTGCTACTTTATTCAAATTATCGTTAATTTACGTATGGAATTAAATTCTATATTTTTTTTCAAGTGAACTGGAATGGTTTGTATATGTCTTCAGTTGGGAGTACGGTATTTTTAAAGCAATTAGAATAAATAGCATAAATGACAACTGTCATAGCCAACTGTCAGCGTAAGGGTACATGTACCCTTGCAAATGTTCCAAATTATTTGGTCTAGATCCCCTCCAGTTGTATACCTCAACGAGTTATGGTCAAAAAAAAAATAGAATGATATTTCTTTCTTCACATTTTATTACATTGGACATGATAATATTATTAATTCACGGGTATTAATGTCAAATAACTCGTTTTAAAATTTGCATCTATGCCGTTATCAATCCCATTCATTTCCTGTACGTGAGTAGTTCATACAAACGCATGACGTCATAGCCAATCAAAATCGTTTACGATCACGTGGCGCGAACTCAAAATAAATTAAATTATAATTGTGTTTTTTAGCCAAAATAAACAATATTTTTAATGTATGATAATGAAATATGTTTCAAAATTAAATTATGTACACGGATGGAAACAAATAAGTCAATATTTTTTATACAGTCAAATAGCCTATCCCGGGCCGGACAAAATGATGTTGAATTTTTCATATTCATTATCGGCCCTGATTCAGATATTTGTTCTCGATATGGCGATAGGCACACCCCCTATCACATCTTGGGACGGAATACACAAGGCGCAAGGGTGGATCCAGGGGGGAGGTCATGGGGGTCATTATCCCCCCCCTGGGCTGGCCCCAGATTGACAAACTTTTTAATTATCTTGTTGATAAAATTTATAATCACATTTAATTCTTTGTATGTATGTCGATAAATAAAGTAAAAAAGTAAGTGTGTGTTCACAAATCACGCCTGTAACAAACTTTAAAAAGTCATTATTACGAATTGGAGTATTGAAATCGGACCCAGTGTTCTGACATGAAGTATATGACCCCCCCTGGCGTAAAATCTGACATGAACTATAATGTGACCTCCCCCCCCCCCCCTCCCTGGCATAAAAGCTGGATCCGCCCTTGACAAATCGTGGGTGTCCTGGTAGCACCTCTACCTACCTTCTGGGAAAAAGGCGTGAGTTTATGTATGTATGGACTCAAAATTGTAACATAGATAGGAAATTTAAATGATTTTTTTGGAATCAATAAAAAATATTCAACTTCATTGATTTTTTTTCTAACACCCTGTTCAGAAAGGGCAAGACACTCTAGTGTTGCTCTTTCCAATTCATTTTATAATACAATGATTAATAATAACAAAAGGTAAAATGGTAACCTATCAGCTACCTACATTATGAGCAAATCGGTCAAAACCGTCTCTTATAAAACTTTCTGCCGTAGGCAGAGACTTAATTTCAATTAAACATATCCGACGGCTGTTATAAATCTTAATTCAAGATCTCTTAAGGGACTTGCATAAAAAGCTGTCAATAAAAAATCAATAATGCTAACCATTCCAGCGACAGTCTTCAAATTCTCCCGCACGATATGTCTCTTCATGATCCTGCCAGCGCATTCGACAGGGCAGCTGGCCGTCAGCATGAACCCACGGTGTGGCAGCGGCGTCATCAGCGCCGTGCCGTGCTGTTCCACTGGGACCACCCCCTCCCCCCGCACCGCCACATCCACAGGACACTCGAGGGTATTCAGCCACACCAGGCCAGTCTGATGTCTACCGGGAATTTGCAGGGTGGAACGCTTTCAAACAAAATGTCTGAATTAGTGACAAAGTATTTATTCCAGTGAGACAATACAGCTAAATCGGATCGTTAGATTGTATTTATACTTTAAAACAGCTCTTTGAACGCAATGGCTATTATTAGGAAATCAAACGTGGGGTTAGGCTTCAACCGGAATCACATAGTATAGTAGTTACAATTGTTTTGTTGGAGAAAAGTTATTATTTATACATAAAATACAATTAATTATTTCGTTAATATAGATTAAGTACTATGTATTGACTTGTAATAAGAACTACTTAATTGTCTACATGAACAATAAACCAATTTAATTTCATTTTATTTCATTTTAAGGCCAATTTAGTTACGCAGGCAGGTAATGATTGTATCTATAGAATATGTTTTGTATATAAAATAGCGTATTTTAATAATGCAATATAACATATCATATGTATTTTATACTCAGTAATAAATATTTACTGAATTTAAAAGTTGATAGATAAACGAAGATGCGATAACAGCTTTATCCTGTAGTTGTATTCTTTATGGAATCAGGATATTGTTCCAACGGCCAGTGCCAATTTTGCTTCTAATGGATTCCCAAGTCGGAGATTGAATCCAGGAGCTCATTTTACAGACTACGTACGTGGCTATTGAATCATTTGCCGATTTGCCTCCGATGCAGTCCATTTGTAAACTAAAGTAAAATTCATGTTAGGCGTAGGTAGTCTATCTATTATTAAACACCAAAGAACAATTTGAAAGGCCTAGTAGTTGATTAAATTAATAAAGAAACATCACAACTGTTTCCACACAAGCATGTAAATCAAATTATTATAAATAGATTAATATAATATATATTTAAATAAATAAGCTTAACAATTTGCGGTGTTGGTAACTGACCAATGGACCAATAATTTAAACCACATACATCGCATAGCGTTAAAAATAGTTCCCCAAAACCATTGAATTACGAATATTAAATATATATAGCCACTGACTATTTTCAGTGGTGTGATTATTAATGCATACATTACTTTCTCGTTTAATTTGTAAAGATTAATTCATGAATTTTGATGGGATATGTTTTATTATTTTATAAGTATTTTTAAAAGTCTTATATCTACCGGACTGCATAAAAAAAGCCTAAGCATGATCTATTTGAACATTCTTTAAAATACTTATAATATTGAACTTAATGTGGGTTCAGGACTATTTATGTGACCGTTGGGTGTATTTATTTTACTTCTTTTTTTTCTGTTTCCTGCTTTTCGACAAAAAGTAACAAAATCTATCCAAATGTTAATTGAAATGGATGATTAACAATCAAAATCCTACCTCGATCCCAATCTGCAGTATACCAGCGGACACAAAAGCCAAGGCTGCCAACATTCCGCCCAGAAACATCTTCTGCAAGGGCGGCAGGTCCGGGAACACGGGCCACACTCCCCCAGGGCATACGGGAATCATAAGGAGCACCATCGCAGGGTTCATCACTTGGAGCTGATCCGGCATCAGCGTCAGACCGAATATCTCACTCCGCAGTCTTGAAGCTTGGAAGGTCCATCGGGAACCCTTTAATCATTAATTATTACAGATGTAATGTGGAAAAGGTGGCAAAGGCATGAACAGACATTGATGCAGGCGAAGGAATAACTAAGACGCAAAAATAAGGAAAATAAAGAAATAAAAATAAACAAAACAAGAAAACAGTTTCTATTGCTGAGGGAATTTCTAGCGCCATTTCTTCTTCATAGCTACAACACGATCCGAACCGATGACAGCGTTAATTAACGATTCAAACGATCTTATGAAAGACTATTTGAATACACAATATTTTGATTTGATTTGATTTATTTATTGGTGTTTTAATTATTTTATTTCTTCCGCGATTTCCAAGCGAAACTAAATTGAAATACTAATTGAGGAATGTCACTTCACTGTCCCTAATGCTTAAAGCAATGCTTTCCAAACAGACCATCGGATGGCGACAGCTAATTATCTCACTCAATTGCAACACAATTATCACATGTCTTGAGCGCTATTAATTGGCTTGTTCAATTATAACTCACAATACACAGACCTAAATATATCTTCTAAGAGATTGTGTTCTGTTTACGTGGAAACATAAAATCTAATTAAGGCCATATCTAATTTCAATACAAGAATAACTTATATACACATATATATATATATATATACCGGGTATCTCAAGACTGCTACCGAAAACGAAGCCGGGTGGTAGTTTTAGTGGCTACAAACACAATGCAATTAAAAATTTCGCTTAGAAACGCGACAATTATTTTTTATGATTTTTTAAATATCGTCATTTTTGGGTGGTAAATCCATAGTTTTTGCTAAAATAATAATTTAAACTCTTTTATACCTTAGAGTATTTATAAGTAAAAGGGTATTCACTATTATTTTAGGAAAAAATGTATTTACCACCCAAATATGGCCATAGGAAAAAAATAACAAAAAAAAATTGTCGCTTTTTTTTGCAACTTCTTCTGTTGCATTGTGTCTGAAGTCACTAAAACTACCACCCGGCTTCGTTTTCGGTAGCAGTCTTGATATACCCTGTATAACTACGCGGTAATTACGAATTTAAGAAAAGCTGCTGCAATTGCAAAAACCTAAACTTTGCTACAGTTTTATACATTTGGTATTCGGATAAATACTTCCACTGAAACCAGGAGGGTTATTCTATGTAGGAAACGATACGAATTGCGAATGTTCGCACGCCATACGTAAAACTTCACCGATGTGCCTAGATACTCACAAAGTGTTGCAATACCTTATCGTACGTAACCTTATACAAAGTTCGAAAAAAATGATATGTATAATAGAGAATAGTATTGATTTTGTGTGTTTAAAGTGGAATACTTATACCTTACTCCGGACTTGGAACATCCGAAAATTTGAAGTTGGTATGGTTTCATAAAGTAAACCCCAAAGTCTTAACACAGTGGGGCTCCCAAAAATAGGCTTAATGACGCCAACGCAAAGTGTGAATGGGTCATACACAAAACGAGGCGAAAAATTGTATAAAAAAAACATGGTCGGGATTTTTACAAAATCAGTCTCATTTAATATGATATTATCAGAATATTAAAATTAAAACATAAAACAAGATCGTTTCCTCGATTAGGCTAAAAAATGAAATTATAATAATTTTTTTTCGAGCACAGAAGGGTCTTGAGTTTACACAAAAGAACAAACATATCAAAAATAGTTACAAAGCAAGTGTCTCCATCGCCGACTTTATTTTTTGTTTTTTCGATGGTGCAATTGAGTTATCTGAATCACTAAAGTTAAAGAATAATGAACGGACATCACATAATTCGCTATCATATGGAACATGGTTTTATTCCGATACTGAGTAATAATTTAATATTATTATAAGCTAAATACATTACTATCGAGCCCACAGCACTCCACGTCTACATTTACAGGCAAGCAAAATACTGCTTTACTTGTTAAATCATTATTACTTAATTTTTTCTGTAGACATTGTCTTTCGTGTGGACTTATAAATCCACAGAAAAGATGTCCACAGAAAGGACATTCTTTAAAAAAAATTAGCAATGCTAATTTAGTTTTGAGGATAGCCAAGTAGGTAAATTTATTCCACAACTACTCCCCTTAAGCTATTTCGGCAGCATGTGAATTAATAAAACGAATAATTATTTACTCAAGTACACAAGGAACAGAAAAGAAGCACCGATCTTTGACAATAACACTATTAAAGATCTCAATATCTTAATGAACAACCTACGCTGGGCTCAGTCATTAAATCTAACGTGACCGATGCCACCCGTCAGTGTGGCCAGTTTTTTTTTTTTTTTTTTGTAAAATAGTATTTTATTCAGGCCAATTTATTCGGTTGAATTTAAGGTCCACAGAAAAGTCGCAGTACCGTGTAACCAACAGTTTATTGAAATTTTTGTGGAGTCACTTTAACATATATTAATTTACTCAGTAAAATTTTTATAGTCAGTATATATACTAATGATATTTAATATAACTTAAATAGATAACGCATATCAAGTATGAGAAATATCTATCAAAATATGCCAAGTGCGTTTACGAACAGTCCACAGAAGGGGACATTTGAGGAAATTTTTGTTGTTATATTAATCATTACTGAAGATAATTCATTATTTGGTATATGTCTTAATAGTAATACTTGTAAGTCATTTACCAAAATTAAGTCAGAGAATCAATCCAGAAATTTGAAGATAATATTCATTCTGAACATGCGTATGTGTATGACCCGAATGTGTTCTTAACTTAGAAATTATTTCGGAAAGCGGCTTCTGTGGCCATAACAGCAGCGAATAAGTAAACTTACTTAGATAACATCCATATACTTCATATAAATAACACGAATCGAAATAGCCGCTAACACTATTTCAGACAGAACTTGTCAATACAACGAGTATATCTGTTACAGGTTGAAATCCAATGCCGAATGCAGCGAATAAAATTTAAAAACATTCAAGAGGCTCTTCAACATCGGCATAAAACTTGATAAATACACAAATGCAAAATCACTTGGCAGTATTTTCAGTGCTATGAATTTAATTCTGAAGCATTCTATCTAGTATTTACAAATAAGTTACATGTCGGTAAAGTATCTATATCAATAACAAGATAGCAAGTTTTAATTGCTTTGAAAAATGTCTTTTCATTTGAAAACAAAAAGCCGAAACCTTACTTAGAATTCTTTGAACAGAACAAGTTACCAGAACTTCTCTGATTTTTTATTAAGCTGCTACACAAAGCCACTTTCGGGATACAAAAACCCTTTGTTATTTTAGGGGTTTCATTGACCTTCTGGTGATAATTGTAGGCATATATAACCAATTATATATATGAAACCATTATTATTCTATTATATTAGTATTTTAACTAAGCACAGGCCTTCCCCGCAGATGTAGGGTTTCAATTTTTTCACAATAGCTGATTAGTGGATTTTAAATTTCTTTGAAGTTCTTGTCTCCTTCATGGCATTTCTTTCGCCGTTTAAGTCAACAGAAATTAACTACCAATACACGCATAACTTCAACAAGTTGATCCCAAGTACAGTAGATACTTGGGGTTCACAATTCCGATTTTTGTGTGCCTGATTTACTGCCAACTATTTACAATTCATTCATTTATTCATCATTCATTTCAGCCACAGGAAATCAGCTGCTGAACATAGGCCTCCTCCAAGGATCTCTGTATTTCATAGGTAGAATAGAACTAATTATTTTATAATCTTAATTATTTATTGATTAAAAATCACTAAAACTACGTTCAGAGTATTATTTCTTAAAAACGAGTCCCCTGCCTTTTGATGTACTAAAATCAGGACGTCTACTGCTGAACGTAGGTCTCACTCAAGGATCTCCTTATTTCATAGGTAGAATAGAACTCATTATTTTATAATTCATTGTTGATTAAAGCTCAGTAAAATTTTATTATTTTAGCATATTATTTCTTATTGAAAGACGAATCCCCTGCCGTTGTTATCGATGTACTAAAATAAGCCTAATTTCCCCGACATACCGAGGATGCGTACTATTGTGTGTTATTCTACATCCATTTGGGCTCCATGATTAAAAATACTGGAGCCTTGCAGTTTAGGAAACAGCATCAATGCCGCGCGGCAAACCAATTAAACAAAACTTCCCCGCCGCGTTCCGTACGGTTATTGGAATTTAGAGGGCCCACTATCCTGCCCCTCTCCATTTTACCCTCTCTGCCTTCATTGGCAACGACAATATTCATTATCACTTTAGCTATTTAAAAACAAATGCTTAACCCCTAGTTTAATATATACGGTCTTATTCATAAACAGTTACCTTAGTTTAGGGTTCGAATGTTTTGTCTTCAGTCGCCATCAATTTATAATAAAGTCAGTATATTCAAAGTTTAGTGTTTTAAACTCGAACCTACAATCCCTATTTTTTTATTTGTGTATCAAACAAAAACAATTTTAGTGGGTTTGCATAGTCTGTGCTGGTGCTCACATCCACTTTAATTCTTCGATATAAGATTCAAAGAATTTATTCTCATAAAAACATACAGTTCACTTACAATGATATATAAAAACAAATAAATAATACAGTACTTAATTTATATCTAGAACGCTATATTCAATTTACTTTCCTTATTTCTATAGTGTAAAACAAATTTATCAATAAAATACCGAAACTCACCTGTTGGTCGAATAGCGACCAGAATATAGGCACTGGTAGGTACAAGTACAATATAGAGAATACTATCTTCATGTCATTGACTAGTTTTTCTCCATACTTCTCTGCGGAATAGTCGAGCCAGTGTTCGCAAGGCGGTCCGTCCACATTCGGGTCGTGTTTGACGCGTCGCACAGCCGCGTGCTGAAATAAACTTCGCTTGAGGTTTTGCCACACTGATCTAGCAGCTAGTGCCGCCTGGCATCTTACTATGGGTAATATGTTGTATTTAGAGATAGTATAAATAAACTTACGCCTTTTTCCCTGAAGGGCTAGGCAGAGTATTTTAAGATTACCAATATACTGTATGAGCCCAAAAACGTCCCACTGCAGGGTATGTAAAGTCAGTCAACTCGCACTGGACCAGCATGGGGGACTATATGGCCTCACCACTCTCAATCGTACCCTCGATTACCAATATAATGTTATAATAATCTATTATGCAATTGATTGATAGAATAAATTATTTTAAAAAGTAACATGCACGTTTATTTTAAAATAAAGAAATATTGACTAGATGTGTATTATGCATGTATGTATGTGTGTTTGTAAATACCGGGTATATCAAGACTGCTACCAAAAACGAAGCCGGGTGGTAGTTTTAGTGACTACAAACAGAATGCAATTATAAAAATTTCGCAAAGAAACGCGAAAATTATTTTTAATGTTTTTTTAAATATCATCAATTTTGGGTGGTAAATCCATAGTTTTTGCTATAATAATAATTTATATTCTTTTATACCTCAGATTATTTATAAATAAAAGGGTATACACTCTTATTTTAGGAAAAAAATGTATTTACCACCCAAATACGACCATAGAAAAAAAAATTAACCCCTTTTTTTGCAACATTTTCTGTTGCATTGTGTCTGAAGTCGCTCAAACTACCACCCGGCTTCGTTTTCGGTAGCAATCGTGATATACCCTGTATAAATATACGAACTTACATACACGAGTGATGAGGAGTATTTTTAGTGTTTTGATGTTAATATACTGTAGCTTTATATCGTTTTTCAGTGTTCTCAGTGAAAACTATAGAGCAGTATTATATTTACCAAAAACAAAGTTACATTAGTACAAAAATATGCGAACACATCAACGTGTTCCATCAAACAAGTAAAACTCTAAACACCTAACAGATTACGAGTGAACTTTGTGTTCCGCGGAGGTCCTTATTGTGTACAAAGAGACGGAGGACGCGCGCCATAAATCATAACAGATACTATCGTTTTCTCCATTAGTTTCCCAAAAAACGTGTGAAAAGGACGTGCACCGCAAAACGATGATTGATACCTCCTCGCTAGGTTATCGAGAGTTGATGAATGGTCCCACTGCCAACTCCTCTTCACAATTACCGAACACAGCTTGCCTTTCATAAAGGCCACCTTTCCGGCGTAATTGTTTGCAGCCTGTCATTTTCTCAAACATTAATAGAAATAAATGACGCTTTAGCTTCTCGTCTTTAATGAAGCTTCGTTTACTTACTTCAACGATGTTTCAATACATGTGTTCCTCCTTCTTGATATTATATTTTTCTTCATTTACCATAGATTTTTTTGCAAATCGCTAAAGTATGCAGGTTTCCTCATGATGTTTTCTTTCACCGTTATAGTGCATGGTGATTGACTATCAATACGCGCATAACTGCGAAAAGTCAGATGTTTGCTCGAATTTGAACCCGATACCACCGTGAACATGTAAGCAGCTGCTTTTGGTCCGTGTACCAACAGGCCAACTTACACTTAAATATAATTTTTCAATATTTTATTCAAGCAATGCAAATTTGATTCTTCAATATTATTAGCTTAACGTTTCTTACGTATATAGTTACGTACATTAATAAACGTAGTTAAATGAGTCAGATTTTCAATAATTTCATTACTCAATTGTGATGCCAAGTAAACTAACAAAACTGAAACACCTAATTTCACTACAACTCGCATATATTTAGATTCATGTGTGTTGATTGTACTGATAGTATTGTTGTGTGTATCCTTTTGCCGTGGAGTGCAGTGCAAATTGCACATTGTGTTCGCATGCAGACCGCGCGGTGTCAATAGATTACATGTGGCTTTGATAGTATTGATACCGTGATCTATATATACTCGAGTACAACAATACGTGCATACATATGTCAGTGTATTGTAACAGCCTTATTCGAAAACAGTTTTAAAACCTATTTTAGAAATCCGTTGCGTAGTTTTCAAGATTTAAGCACACAAGGGGAAATTGGGACATAAGGACAGAGAAAGCGACTTTGTTTTATACTATGTAGTGATGGAAAAATACTGCCGCGGTGGCGTAGTTGTACGAGGGTACGGTTACAAAGCTGAGGTCTCGGGTTCGAATCCCGGGTTGGGCAAAGTGATATTGGATTTTTCTATTCATCAGCCCAGAGCCAGGAATTTGTGCCCGATATGGCGACTTGACTCTGCCTACCCTTCTGGGAAAAAGGCGTGAGATTATAAATAAATAATGATGAATATGAAACAACACTTTTCTGTTCATTTAATATTGCGTGATTCAAACAATACAGGCTTGGCTAATTTGGGGCCTGTGTTGGGGCCAATAGATTTATACAAGATTCCATATGATCTCTATTTGCATATGATTATATTATTATAATAACAGTTTTATGTCTTTAGCCTGATGAATGGCTTGAATTTTATTTATCCTATCACTTTCGGGCTAGACTTCGATATTACTCCAAGACATAACTTAAAACGTAGGTCAATATTATGAACTTGAAAATAGGTTTTATCGATAAATATCAATTAAAGGAAGCGATAACAAACTACCGACATTCAACAACAAAAAAAAACTTGTGACCCTAATACACTAAAATAATAATCTACAAAGCTTTGAAAATGGCAATATATACCCGTTAATGAAATTAAAAGTTGTAACGTTTTTCCAGTAATACATATTACCTCATTGAAAAAAAAATTACAGGCTTCTCTGACCAAAGTAAGGAAAATAAACTTATATTATGTGTGTGGAGAAAAAATAACTTAAAATATAACATAAGCTTAACGAATACAATGGATACAACATTTAATTATATGTATAACCGTCGACTGAAAATCAGCATATTGAATATGTTTCATCGAATGTAACCCACCGTGAATTATACATTTCATATTGTATTTCAATTTCGAAATTTTATAAAAATATTTCTCAACTTAAACTCGCCCACCGAGATTTATATAATATAAGATATACTTACTTACTATCGCAAAAGTTTGTATCTATGGACGTTTGTTACTCTTTCAAGCAAAGAAACTCTCTCTTTTTAGTCACAGGAAGTTTACTGCTGAATATAGGTCTCCCCCGAGGATATCCATCCACATTGTCGTGTTGGAAGTGATAAAAACACTACTGAATCGATTTTAATGTAAACTTAGCAAAAAAAAATACGATGCAGTGACAATTGGCATTAAAGGAAAACAATTATGGCAACTATATTAAAAATATCATTGTGGCCGTTGAATAATTTTACATGTAGGTACTTTTATACATTTTCGTACAGTTGTTTGTTTTGTGATTTAAAATAAACGAAGCGATTATTAACAACCATTATTAAAATGAAAAAGTTTTTAACATTTTCCGTCGTAGTGTATCGGGTTGCCATATTAGTACTAAGTTCGATCTGAGCGCCCTCATTAAAACAGACATTTTTTGGCAAAGCTATAATTGGGTATACATGTGGCCGACACCCTGGATTCACACATAGGCTACTTTTTATCCCGAAAACGTAGTGTGGAATGAGCAAGGAATTCAAATATACATATTTACTGCTCTTTTAAATTCAAAGGAATAGCGCGGGACAGGAGAGGACAGATTTGCATGCCTTGAATAATAGTACAGGATGAGTTGGAACAGAACGGGATATAAAGTGACGAGACGGGAAAAGCAGTATCGTAGACGACAATTTGAGTTTAGATATAAAACAGTTCGCAAAATAATATGTTGTTGATGTAAATGGGTTCAAAAAGTATCTGCACTTGGACGAAACCGGGCTTGGCCGGTAATACCTATGCTAGTCTATATAAATCTATCTATGTGGGAATAGTTCTGTTACGGGTCAAATCAAACAAGGATTGTTGGTATAATATTCGATATATTATCGTCTTCTTTATTTAGTCTTAAAATCGTCTTCATCCGTCTTCACGTCTTACGTCGTCTTCCAGACTGTTTTAGACTCTATTCCGTCCTTACATACTTCAAAATCTAAATCATTCATCCTCTAACTCTTTCCATCTTAAATACTTTAGGCATCTCTTTCACACAAACCACGTTCCATATTAATCATTCGTATAACGTTACATTCTCTCATCTCATACTTACTCATCTTTCTTCCTAGCACTCAAATCCTACATCTATATAAATATGTATAAAACTGAAGAGTTTGTTTGTTACTTCTAATCTCAGAAACTACTGGTTCGGATTGAGAAACTATTTTTGTATTAGTTAGGTCATTTATCTAGGAATGCTATAGGCTATATATCATCTTGCTATGACCTATAAAAGGGCAGCAGTTGAGAAAAATCTAGAAAATACGCTAAAAAAATATTATTCAATTTCATGGTCCGATTGGTCGATATTCTTTCTACATTGATAGTTGGAATTGAACATTTCAGGCGCCATTTGCAAAAGTGTATCTGCACCTGGGTGGAGTCGGGTCGTACTGCTAGTAAAATATATTGAAGTTTTTAACGATGTAAAAGTTGCAAAACTTAAGGTATAATTTCGTATTAGTTGCACATTACATATAATACCAGCGGTTTGGGCTGGCTCAGCCCGGGTGCAGATATTCTTTTCAAAATGACGATCAAAATATTCAAGTCCGCCAATTCCTTCTTCTTTTCTAAAATAATGTTTTGTTTTCTTAAAAGGATCCTATCTTACTTCTAATATCCAAGAATATTTGTACAAAGTTTCATGATGATCGGTTAAGTATTTTTCGAGTGAAAGCGTAACAAACAAATTTACATTCACATTTATAATATTAGTAGGGATATGTTATCTATGCTTGTGCGTACGTGAACTTTCACTTGAATTGACTTGCGAACGAACATACCAATGTGTATATTATTATTTATTTGGCTAGTATCCTTTTCTCGGTATTGACTATTGACAATACTAACAACACTCATTTAAATTGCATTCATAGAAGAGTAAAGTCCCTGTCAATCCTCCCATAGGCTTGTTGCACAATATTGTGACATTATATGAAATTACTTACCTGTATCGAAGTACAATGTCGCATGTATGTCTTAATGTACGACACTGAAACTACTAAACGGCCTTTGCAAACTGACAATGATTGAGATTTTCAACTTAAAATTATCTTGTTAACAAGGTAAATCTTATTGCTCCGTCTTACATACCAACGCAAGCTTAGCGAAAACGCAACAATTTATAAACATAGTATTATTGTCATATGGATTATCACCTTATACGTTTATACAGGGTATATCAAGACTTTTACTGAAAACGAAGCAGTAGTTTTAGTAACTTCAGCCACAATGCAACTAAAAACTTTGCAATGAGCGACGTTTTTTTTTGTTCTTTATTTCCTATCGTTGTTATTCGGGTGGCAAGCCCATTATTTTTTAACACCACATGGTACTCTAGCCCTTATATTATTATTTAACAAAAAATCTATAGATTTACCATCCAAATAAATATTTATAAAAAAAAACATTTAAATTGTCGCGTGTCTTTGCGAAATTTTTAGTTGCATTGTTTTTTAATATCTAAAACTGCCATTCTACTTCCTTTTTGGTAGCAGTTTTGTTTTTTTGTCTTTCTTTCTTTCTATTTCACCAAGCCTACCTACGTGTGAAAATATACTTACAAATATGACTTCATGTAAACAATAAAGGTGTGCACACTCACCCATGCACACGACACAAACTTCAAAGTGATATTGTCTCGAGGTTGCTTGATTCTGTACCAGGGTTTACCAGCGACAAATATAACTGCAATGACATGAAACCTTGTCAGTATTATCTGCTTCATTTAAATATTACGAATAAAACAAATGCGGAGCAGCACGTAATGAAATATGTTGCGCTCAGATGTGCCGAGACGGAGGACGAAGTAATAAACTGTTTAAAGCTGAGAAAATCTTCTACACTATTGCTTATGTGTTGGAGTAAATGCTTTAGTGATTTTCCACCTTAAAAACGGATTTTTCGCAAAGTATTATACCTAGATAGTCTCTGTGGCGCAGTTGCACTACAGTATAATTACACTGAGATATCAGGTTCATATTCCAGGTCGGACAACATTATTTAGATTTTTCTATTCATTATCAGCCCATGGTCAGCAATTTTAGCCCGATATGAAGATAGGCTCGCCGGATCATATCGTTGGATATACAATGCGGAAAGTGGGTTTTCTCGGCTACCTACAGGTGCTAACCCCTTCCGGGAAAAAGGCGTGAGTATTGTGTCTTAATTGCAACATTACAATACACTTATCATGGTGTTTGTGAATATACACACTTACACCTGTTGAATTTGTTGTAAAACATATTTTATCATGTCCATCATCAGCCTGTTGCAGTCACTGCTGGACTGCCTGTCCCAAGGTACGCCACAGAGCCCAGTAATCTATTTTAGACATCCAGTCGCTGCCTCTTATGCAACTCATCCCGCCATTTAGCAAAAGGGCGTCCCACGCTACGTTTGGCAAAACGCTGGTAACATTAACATATTTCCAACAATTTTTCAACTAGTTTGGGGTGATTACATCTATTTAGAACTTTTCTATTACCTGCGAAGCTTAAGTGATTTTCTTTCATTGGAAAATTTACTGTAGCTCTAAACCCATCTATCACCGCTATATATTACACAACCCTTGATATAAACATTGTTACAAAACATTAAAAGCCCTCAGTATATAAAAACCTTAAAGCAAATTTACTATAGATAGGGTATACATATATATACTATCTGTAAGATGATCGCAACAAACTGGATGCTGGTTGATGTCAAGGAGCACCACCAGAAATATTTTGAAGTAACCTGTGTTTAGCAGGAGACTTTCCATAACCGAACATGATGATAAATGCAACAGTGACAATGAACTCACTAATAGACACCAAGACCAACAAAGCAGGGAAGCCGAACCCAAGGGCGTAGCAGGTGTCATCTCCGAAGCACATGACGCTCCTCCTAAGGGCCGGGGTCACCACCATGCCCATGAACCCGCCCAAATTCACGGTGCAGTAGAACGTCGAGAAGAACCGCTGCAGGCGCTGATTCTCCTCGGGAAGACGGAACTGGAGGCAAAAGAAATCAAAACATCGATTTTTGTAGAACCAAATACATAGACCTGACTCTATAACTGAATACAATCTACTGAGAATCTGAAACTTCAAGAAACTGTCTAATATTATAAGATGATCCGAAAAGTAAAGTTGGGAAGAATTTGCCTCATACATGGTAAACATATTTCAGTATGAATTGCACGATTGTAAAACTCAAGCTGTACAAAAGAAATATGATTTGATATAATCTTCAATCAAATAAATAATGGTAACAGTGATGATAAGTAAGCTGAAGAAATTTCTAGATCATTATCTACAAAAGTGACTTTTTAATATTATCAAAGGGCTACACTACCTGATCACCGCCAAAAGCCGCGACGCATGGCTTTATACCGCCCGTGCCCGTCGCAATCAAACCCAGCCCGATCATGGACGTTGCACTGCAATCAAGAATCACTGATACATCCATACTAATAACTCGTTGGGCCCGACAGAAATATGCAGCGGGAAGTGTGTCAAGTAGCCTCCTACTCAATATCTGCACGCGATACGATACACGCGCATTATTTTTTTTTTTTAGTTTGGTGCGGTGGAACAGGAAAAATAAGGAGCGACTTTTTTCCGCTTTATTCGTTACGGAAATTCCGAGTTGAAAAAGACCGCGTATTTTGCTCGTGGGGTTTTCCTTTTTTTTGTAAGGTCCTGGTCCTAGCTGTCGCTTATTTCTGCTGGAACACGACTGGAAACTATGCACAATGATGTAAATCCAATGAAATGCCTTTTTATATCTTCTTTCAAGCTGGGCAATAATTAAGTCGGTGGATGAGTATAGCGAATAATTGGGAATAATAAGGTATCACAGAGGCCCACACTGCACTACACTCATGACCTGGTGCATTATTGGTACTTTACCACCATATGTATACAAAACTAAGAGATCTTATTCAGCGTTGATGAATTAAAAGATTGATAAGGGTATGGAGTTGTATTTACCACACTGGTCTGTTGCAGGATGATGGATCTAATTTTTGAAATCATTGTGATCTCTGGTAAATAAGTTTTTCTATCATGGCGATAGTTAATCATGAATATAAAATTATCTTTAATAAATAAAAGTATGACATGGAACTCCAACCAGGGTTTTAGTAAGTCCGGTTCGCTGTAGGGCAAGCTTTTTCACACTAACATGTTTCAAAAAGCCATCAATTATACATTTTGTATGGGGTATTTTATTATATCGTAATAAATAATAAATTGTGTACTTACGTCGGAGGCAGCATGAGCGGAGGTATGGCCGAGCAACATGTCAACAGCGTGCCGAACAAATATATTATCGAGAAGTATAAAATTACTCTGAAAACAACATTGAAATATTTACTTAACAATCATATCAGAACTTATATTTAAAACATAACTCAACATCGTCAACAAACTTTACAAAGTAAATAAACTAATATATTTAATATTTAAATTTTCGTGAATTTACAGTGGCATTAATATTGTGGTGAAAATTATATGGTACGTGACGACTGTAGTTTTTTACTTTTTGTAGGTAAGTACCTATATATGTCGTTCAATTAAAAATTTATCACTTAATTGAGACTCGTTGAAATGGAAAGCCGATACGATACGGATACGATGTGTTTTCTTCTTCTTTCATGCCCGTAAGACAAATATTTTTGTAGTCAATACACAATAAAACTGTAATAAGGCCGCCGATTGTACTTATTTTATGTTGTTTTAATTTCTGGTGTACAATAAACTTAACAAATAATAATAATATTAACAGTATTAAACTCAATGATTTTTTATTTTTATAAATATTACCATTTCTATTGAAGCGAAAAGCTTTGTGAGGAAACGACATAAAAATAAGAAGTATGATATTTTTAGAACATTTCTCCTAAACAGCGAAAATAGCTGTGAAATGTTTATTTATGAATTATTGTTTCTTTATTTTCATATACGTCAAAACACCTACGATTTTACGGAGTGGTTTTAATTTGGAACTTCTTTACAATTTTCGCTAAGGTGTGAGTGAAGTGCCCAACCGAGTAACCGTTCTAATTTCGGCTCGGCTTCGGTTTACTCAATACACGAAAAAAAAACATTTAACCTAATTTCTCCTAACTGATCGTGGAATTATCAACTCATTGACGTTGATTGTCACTGTAGCTCAAAGGCCTTCTATATAATTAGGGCTTATTCCATTACACTGTACTTATGAGGGTTGATTCCAGGTATAACTCAAGTACCTTTGAAATTAATTATTGTAGTAAACCATCAAATGTGGAAATGTTATCACAATATATTCATGCTAATACGTAATGAATTAGGACAATATGCTCTATAGTATCTAAGATTATAATAAATAAATAACACCCAACAGTCACATACATAGTCCTAACCCCACACTAAGACACACAAGACTGGATGTCTTGTGTCGTGGGTATCAGGAACTACGGGAGACTTTTCGGTCTCACAAACACGCAGACCCGAAAGAAATATTTGTGGGCCGCACAAACATTTCTCTCGATGCGGGGATCGAACCCGCGGCCTATCGTTTCACAGTCCTGATGGATTATAAGACCATGGAGTCTTCCACTATAAACAGTAAATATCGGTTGGAGAAGAAAACAAAGCTTACACCTTCCTTGGTAAGGTGGGAAATGAAATAACAAGTACATGAAACTTAATTTGGAATATCATAGCTATGCGGCATTTCTTTGGCATGTAATACCGCCAACCCGCACTACGCCAGCGTGGTGGACTACATAGCCTAACCACTCTCAATCGTACTCACGATTGGAGAGGAGGCCCGTGCCCTGCAGTGGGACATATATGGATGGATACAGATACAGATAGCTGTGTGAAATTCTCAGCATATTCCTAAAATTAAAGTTATTCTTGACCTGTATCGTCCGATGAAGTTGTCCGCCAGTATGGCTCCGAGCAGCGGCATGGCATAGCAAGTCATGATGAATATGTGGTACACCACCGTTGCCGCGTTCTCGTGGAGGCATAACACGTTGCGCAGGTACAGTGACAGTATTGCTGCCAAACACATTTAATCATTAATCTGCCATGTGACAGCCGCCGTGATGTCACTGGTTGAGTGCCAACAGTGGAATGAGATGCTGTGGGTCCAATCACGGTACCCAGACAAATCTTTGCTGATACGCAACGTATTTTATATATAAAATATCTGCGGTATAAAATATGCAGATAAATTGGTTTTACAGCTGGTTAGGCCTTCGAACAAACTAAAAGTAGTGCATCATAACTATGGAAGTATCTAAATGCAGCACACAGTGCGTGCATTTACTTTGATAGTTTAATTCGCATTATATTAAAGACTGGCATAAAGCATTCGATTAGAAAATTTGCATGCGTGAACGTGTATTGTCGTGTATTGTGAAAGTAAACAATAATATAGATAAATTAATATAAAATTATTCAATATTTACGAGAAACACTATTATGTTCTAGAAAAGCGTAAAAAATGTGTGTAACGATAAAATAACGTTACATGTATCGCTCGCATCGTTTTGAGTTTTTCGGCTCTTAAGCAGTCACACTATCTGCTCCGTACTCTGCTGAGTAACCGTCTCCTAGATGGTCCATGGGAAGTGCGCACGGATTATGTTCGCGATGTCCGCTCTATAATAGTGCACTTACACTGCAGTCACTTTTTGTGGAGCAACATAATGCAACACGGTATTAGGTAACAATCGGTGACTTTTATGGCTACTTGTTACTATTTATTGCATTTTACTCGTCGCGTCCATACCGCCAATAACTTTTATTTAGAAAATATAACAATGAGTAAACTCAAACACTCAGCAACAAGTAAGCCGCACTGAATATTGTGATTTCCATGTTCTCGATTGTTAAATGTTTGTAAAAAATTAGATGCTTTTCAAGGCAACATTTCTTAACATTTACTGACCATATCCAACACGATAACATCTAACGATTGTTACCAAAATAACTAATTTATCTATCTACTAACAATAAATCTTAGTTGGCTATTAAGTGTTGCTGAATCGTTGATATACAAAAAGTAACTGCGGTGTGGATGCACCTTATTACATCAATGTTTATATTAAATAAATGACCATACTTCTCAAGCCACAGAAGGAAAATCTCTCACAAAACTCAGTAGCGATTATACAGAATATTGATGTTGGATGACTGTGTATCATCATATACAATTAAATTCTCAGAAAATACTTGTATGAAACTTCGTGTCATAGAAAATTTCGCTGTCGCTTTGACAACGAGCAGATATAAAAGAAGACTTGTGCAAATATGTTGTTATTAAAACGTATTAAAACTAACCGCCTTTGTGTATAATAATTTGTGAACTGCGAAGTCGTGAGGTTCTTTGTTCGATTCCCTGATCAGAGGTTTCATTATGATTTCTTAAGAACCGAATTAGTTGGCTGGAGATTTAAACGATATAACTTTGCTAGATGCCTTATATCTTCAACATCTCATGTGTTTTTCGTTATTATGTTTTGCCCACGGTGCCGCGCCATTGTAAGGTCACTGGTTGCAGTAAATGCGTGTATGGAATCAGAGTTTTACCATAAAATATAACATATTTGTGTACTGGAAATCATAAATTTTCCAAATGCCGTGAAGGCCAGTTGGAGGCTTTTAATGTTGGATATAATCACTTTTATTGATACAAAGCCAACTACACTCACAGGCACAATTAACCGTCCACCTATATTTTTCGACATTCTGTTTGTTTATGTTGACTATAGCATAACTAATGCTTTGTTTCTTGTTAAGTAGTTACTTTAGCAATAAATTAAGTACTTGTATCGTCATTTCAATGCCTAAACTTTTATCTCCGAAGCGTTTTTGGAATTTAGTCGCTGTTTGACATTTTTGCATTTAGGTTACCTTCTTTAAATTTCTTGTTCTTCTCCGCCATAGTGTGCGCATATTGTTTAATTTGAGTTTTTAGAGTATGATTATTCTTTGTGCCTTAAAAAAAATGCCAGTCGATGCAACTGGTGCTGTTAGAGCAGTAACTTTAGCTGACGCGGGGTAAAGCCAATGTCGCATTAGTTTTACACTTGTATACCTCGAACTACGGTACGGCGTGCCATCAGAACCTTTTAGGAGGCTAATTCATACACGAGCAGGCCAGGTTAAGGCCGACATTGGTGCATTTCGGCTCTCGATGACCGCTTTGGTGTCAGTAATGTGCTAAGAAATCGCTTTTGCACCGGTGCTGAAGCGCGTATACGTCTGTTTGAGGTGAGAAAGTTCAATGTAAGTGAACGTACCATTAGAAGAAGACTTGCTAAAAGTAATCTGATGGTTTTTTGTCCAGCTCGCGCTCCACAACTATCCACAGCATCGTAGAGCTAGACTTGCCTTTGCACGAAAATATGCTGACTGGACGACTGAAGGACGTAGTGTCCTCAGATGAGAGAAGAATAGCTTAAAGAGGTTCAGATGGACGTCAACGTGTTTACAGGCGCCAAAATGAACGGCTTGCTCCATGCGCAATAATCGAAACTGTGGGTTATTAGGGAGAGTCCGTAATGGTTTGGGGAGCTATCATTTACGATGCTCGTACCTACCTTGTTGTGTTTGATAGAGGCAGTATGACCACTCAAAGATACGTGGAGGCAGTCTTACAAGAACACGTCATACCTTTCGCACCATTTATTGGTGAGAACTTAAGAATAATGCACGACAATTTCGATACCATACTGCAAGATCCGTCACTCAATGCCTCGATGAGGTCGGGATACAAGTTTTGTCATGGCCGGCACGCAGTCCTGATTATAACCCAATTGAACACATCTGAGAAAATCTAAAAAGACGTGTCCAAGCAAGAGTATCAGCCCCTGCGACCTTAGAAGAGCTCAAGGCAGCTGTGATAGAGGGGTGGAATAATATCCCTTAGTCGGATATTCAAGACATCATGGATGGATATCCAAAGCAGCTACAAGAAGTCATTAGGGCACGAGGTGGTAACACACATTATTAAAATTAAAATTTAAAAAAAGCGAATGATTTTTTTCAAAATTAAACTCGTAACATTTTTACACGATTTTTTTGCATAATCGATTTTTGGGATATTCTTTTTTAATAAACGGTTTCTTTAAAGACTTTTATGTTTTTATTTATTCTTAGTGGTTGCTTTTAACATAACTTCCATCAAATGTGGTCTACATTTGACGGCTACTGTATACTGAAAGAAATACAAGGTGGACGGTTAATTGTGCCTTTGAGTGTAGTTACCTTAGTCCCCATTGCTGAACGTATTTAACAAGATAAACATATTTTTTATGAATTATAGTGTTCCTACCATCACTTTAAAAATTCTACTCGTTGGCAGACAACATTGAACATTGAGTTATACCGCACTTTACAGGGAAATAAGATTTGCAAAGCGTGGAGGGAAAAATAAAAACCGATGGAGCTACGGTTTCACCTTTTTACAAACCATTAAGTTGATGTAAACTACCATTAGCTCAAGAAATTAGTTTTAGTTTACATAAATATTTCACCCCATACTACATTACCCATAGCCATTGTTGAATATTGTAGATTAATATTTTAAATAGAACAAGTAAAATTATTTATGTGAAACGGAATGTCAGCGTGCATAAAAGTGCTCACTCCACTTGATATTGAATACTTCCACCGAAATATCTGGAAATTTCTGGAACAGTATTCACAGATTTCGTTGATTTTTGATTTTCGTTGCCAAAACGATACATTTTATTTATTTTTGTAAATGGAATATCCACGGTAAACACTTTTTACTACCAACTTATAAAAGGTAACAAAGGTGATACATATTTGTACTGTTAAAATCTGACTAAATGTGACTAAAAGCGCTAGATATACTAAGTATTAAAATGTGTGAACAATGCCGGGTCAAGCTGCGTAGCAAGAGTATTGTATGCCCCCTTCATGAGGGTATGCCCTGCAGAGCCGCAAGACAACCTTCTTATCCACACGTACCCCCTAAGCGTAATTTAGGACGAATAGATTGCAACATATATCAATTTATTGCAAATCCTCATTCTTAATCCGGCAATAGGCGTTAAATATATGAATGTATTAATTTGAACAACAAGTTGTACTCGCCCACATCCTGGTCGTAACTAGTTAGTTTCGTATAAATTTTCAATATAACGAAGGCTTAAATTCCCAATTTCAGGTTATGACAGGAGACTACAACGTTTAAACTGGAGAAGGACAAAATGAAGTCCAAAGCTTTATAATACCCGGCGCAAATATGGACAGCCACTTGGCCGAAACGGAGCTTAAAATGAAATTGCAATTTTCACGCGGATCAGTCGAACGCGCCGCCTTATGAACAGCTCGATAAATTTCTGGAGATCTGCAGATGGAGCTCGGATTAGGGTCTACACACTTCTGAACCAAGAAGAGAAAGCGATGAAGGAAACCAGCTGTGGTGTGATGTCTGTATTGAACTTGATATTTGTCGTTATAAATTCAAACGTAGTTTCCTGTTATGAGATACTTTTTGGTTTTTGATGAATTTGTAATGATTATTTAGATTTTTTAAAATATCTATATATATATCTATACTAGCGGCCCGACCCAGCTTCGCCTGGGTGCATATATTTTTTGATTCCACTCCACACCAAATACATGTTGTTTTTCGTATAAACTCTTGTATGCCTAAACTTGACGTAGCTATCCTACTGTCCGGCTCAATCCCGTCTCATCCGCCTGTTCAGTCTCTTCCCAATCCGTCCCGTCCCTTCTCTTTATTATCCATCCCGTTTTATAACGTGCATTTACAGTTCGTCCTAACAAATCTGTCATCTATCCCAGCCCTCTCCCGTACCTTCGATTCTATTTTACTTTATGTCCCTTCTCTCCTTAAACATCCATATACATCTTATATATAAAATAGGAATTATTAAAATTTAATATGAGAGTTACACTGAGATAGCAAAATAATAATTGTCAACGTTACTACTACACTTGATGCATAAACAATAATCGTATTGTGTGAGAGAAACAGGAGACCGGCTTCGTTCTCATCCCTACTCCGTGCTGTTTACTGGGTCAGAAGTGACACCTGTAGACATCTGGCGGGGATAACTAATTAAATGACGATTGATCAGTTTTCGACCGGAGAGGAAAAATGATTGAATTACTAAAATGGCTATTAAAAAATAAGGGTTGATCGTAGAAGGGTGAAAATTGAGGATTGTATGTATTTTTGTATGTTGTATCATAAAAAAATAGAAATTAAAAATGTTGTCTAAAAAATAAAAATAAATTTAGGGGTGGACTACCCTTAACATTTAGGGGGATGAAAAATAGATGTTGGCTGATTCTCAGACCTACTCAATATGCTCAGAAAATTTCATGAGAATCGGTCAAGCCGTTTCGGAGGAGTTCGATTACGCACCCCGTGACAGAAGAATTTTATATATTAGATAGTATATCTTTCTGCATTGAAATTAATTTATTTAAATATTCCAAAAAAAAAAACGGATATGGCCTTCTTAAAAATAAATAATGTTCCATTAAATACTACTCAGGCTCATCGCTCTTTATGTGAATAAGCCCGATACTTTTAATGGATTTTAAGCGCTCTAGTCGACCTGACAGAGCGCTTCAAAGAATAACCAAGTTTACACTAAGTGAGTTACAGACATTGACTTATATTCTACCGATAGACGAGGCGCGTCATAGAAACTATTTGTCCCGTATTTGTCAAAAGCTCAGTAGCGACATCTAGTACGTTTACTTGAATATTACAAATTATGATCAAAGATTATTAGACAGACAAGACAGTTCATGTCAATAATAGCTTTGCCTAAGATACTGCCTAAGTATAAATAAATAATAAATACCGTCATAGCAATAATATATTTGCAATGTTTTTTTTTATTTACGTGAATAATTAATGGAAATGATGTAA
This sequence comes from Hyles vespertilio, assembly GCA_009982885.2. Lineage (NCBI taxonomy): Eukaryota > Metazoa > Arthropoda > Insecta > Lepidoptera > Sphingidae > Hyles > Hyles vespertilio. The sequence continues at coordinate 34,707,026 of CM042833.1, read as the reverse complement.
ATAAAATTAAATACTCTTACAAGTGTACAAACCTGTCAAGCAGTCAATCAGTGTACAATCAGTCTGACATTTATTAATTTAATAACATTTATGAATTTTTAACAAGCTGATACGAAAATGACTACCGCATTTGGAATATCTGAAATCTTCGTGTCGAAAATGAATTGAACAAATATAGGTATGTTCTAATGGCAGCCACTTATATCCATTCCAATAATTCTGGACAAATATTATAGAGATCTCCTTTTTTCGTAACCGACGCGGAAGAATATAAAACAATTTTAAATGGTATTAGTCTTCAATAACAATGGGTTCGAATAGTCTATTAAGTAATTTATATTAAGAAATGGGGTCTAAATACTATCCACTGTTTCAAAACACACATACAACACACATATTTTGAGTTATTAACCAACAACATAATATGATTAAAATAAAATACTGAAATCAATTTGCAACTACATCCTTTCTACATATTTGTATTTGTAATGTATTCGAATAGTTTATGCCTATTTGGTCCACTGATATGAATGTCCCTTGAATAATCTATATCTTATATAGTTCGTGTCTCTCACTCGACGGGCAATTTTTATGCGCGGAAATGAGATACACGATTAAGGAGCTCACCTTGTATTTTAACGAGCTCTAAAATATATTTAATCCATTAATAAATAAAAGATCTGTATTATCGGCATTATTCTGCAATCGTATATCACTTACGTTGTATTCTTTAATTATATTGTAACTTAAGAAAATTTCGCTGTCGGTTTGACGGGGAAAAGTCAAAATAAATTACTTATAAATATAAACAAAGAGGCGTACTATTGCGCGGCCGTCACGCGGCAGACTGGTTCGTGTGCGGTGCATGCACCGCACTTGGGTGGGACACGTTTGTTACAAAGAACGTCTTATCTAGTGTAACATTGATATCGATGGTTACAGAACATTAGATGGCTGCAAGCAAGCATGGGTGAGCCCATCCCTTATACCTGCCCTTGTAACTAAAGCATACCGCGATACAATTCGACCGTGGCGCCATCTCTTAGATGTTTTTTTAACTAACCGGAAAACATGAATCCAGGAAAAATATTAAAAAGTTTAGAAAACAATATAATTATTGTTAAATAATAGTTAAATTATGCAATTATTCTATCGAAAATAGTTTTCAATATTATAAGAGCTTTTCATGCCATGATTGTTTGGAAAAAAAATCATTATTTTTGTCCAATGTAAAACTACTTTATTTGCCAGTTTTCAAAGCGTAAAATCTGGAAATGAGCGTTACTTTTTATACTTACTTACGACCGAGAAATAAATGACTTCTGCGAAAAGTAATCACGCGAAATATCCACGTCCTTAAAAAGTTGCAATGAAAATTGTTGGCTATTTAAATATGATTTCCTGGGATGGCCAGAAACGAATTTCAATTTATTCTCAATTCGCTATAAGGGTTAAAGCATAAAATTATTATATACTGGCTGGATGTGGGCAGCATGAAATATGGAGTTCAATGTGTGAGAGTGACAAAGTGACTATGCGGCCAGTGGTTATTTCAAGTTACGGTAATATCGCATTGTTTTATTATAAAGTCGTCATTTTTAGGTAACTACATACCTAACCTGCAAGGCAGACAAACTTGTAAGTAAAGGTTGCACTAAGTCGATGGCGGCAAGCCACCTCAAATACTTCGTTATGGATATTCTAGGAGGTCTATGTTCAGCGTTGGTGTTCCTACTTTAAGCTGATAATAATGATTAAATGTACCATTGCTCTTATCTATTGTATAACAGGGTATATCAGCCAACGAAGATATGCCAAATCGCAATCCTAAAGTATGATTTTATTGTCTTTATTTCATAACAGGGTATAGCAGCCACCGAAGAAATGCCAAATTGCAATCCAAAACTGTGATTTTACTGTTTTTATAAAGTTAAAGAATTTAATCATGCGTTCTGGGCTTGAACCACAGGCCTTCTAAACAATAATACATTCTGCTACCAATTAATTACAGTATCATGTATTATGGCCGATTCATATTATAATGATATCAACATGACCCTCGTTATTTATTGTGAAAAATATTTTTTAATTAAATTAATAATATTAAAAATTACAATACATTTACCTTCATGCACATAATTTTCAGAAGAGCTTTTAAAATCAACGATTATAAAAATAAAATAGCACAGATATCCATACATCCATCGTAATAGACAAGTTACCAGATGTTTTAAAGAAGTATTCGAAATTATCGCATAATTAATGCATCGCCTGCGATATATTTATTTTAACGTATTTTTAAATACAACTATTTCACATATACCTACCTACACAGTCCGCCCCGTGACCACGAAAGCTGTAAAGTGATCGAAACGTCGGGAATTCAAAAAATGTAATAATTAATAATTATACTAAATCCGCGATAAAATCCGTAAATAATAGTTTTATATCAATATAACCTACACAACCTATCACATTTCAAGTCATGGGGGCATCCTATGGGTTGTTTGTTACAGAGTCTTCTTTGAAAAAAGAAGCCGTGGATACAAACCCCGCACCGAGATAAATTAGTGTGATTTACAAATTTTTTATTTGCAAGTGCGTGGTGGCCTGTTGGTAAACGGACTAGACGCGACTGCCAACATGTTCACAGTGGTCGCGGGTTCGAATCCCAGGGCACACCTCTGACTTTTCGGAGTCATGTGTGTATTGATAGTCATTCACCACGCACTGAAACGGTGAAGGAAAACATCGTGAGGAAACCTGCATACTATAGCGATTTATAAAATTTATATGTTATGTAAGTCCGCCAACCCGCACTAGGCCAGCGTGGTGGACTATATGGCCTAACCACTCTCAATCGTACTCTCGATTGTAGAGGAGGCCCGTGCCCTGCAGTGGGACATGGTATATGGGCTGATACAGAGACAAATTTTTTAACACCTCTACGCTATGAAATCAACATTACCAAATAACTTGTATAAACTGCTGGTTGTCGGGAAAGCAGACGTAAGCGATCATCTTAACTAAACTTAATAAGAATTATGACCGAACAACTATTTCCAGTGCCTTGAAAAAAGCCAAAGACTAGGCTAATAGAAACAGATAGTTATAAACTCCGTCAAATGCTTTCTAATCGGCCACGACCTTCATTGATCAAGAATACGATGTTGAAGAAGCCATTCAAACGTCTTTTAGGGTCCCGTACCTAAAAGGTAAAAACGGCACCCTATTACTGAGCCTCCGCTGTCTGTCAGTCACCATGCTGTATCTCATAAGCCGTGGTAGCTAGATAGCTGAAATTTTCACAAATTATGTATTTCCATTGCCGCTATAACAACAAATACTATTAATAAAAATAATGAAAATATTAAGCGGAGTCCCCGTACAAAGGACGTGTTTTTTTTTTCAGTTTTTTTTTGCGCAATATTTATAACGGTAATAGGTAGACTGCCTCGGTGGCGTAGTTGTACTAAGGTACGGTTACAAAGCTGAGGTCTCGGGTTTGAATCCCGGGTTGGGCAAAGTGATATTGGATTTTTCTATTCATTATCAGCCCAGAGTCAGGAATTTGTGCCCGATATGGCGATAGGCTCGCCATCTATCACATTGTGGGACGGAACATACAAGGCGAAATGTGGGTGTCCTGGCACCTCTGCCTACCCCTTCTGGGATATAGGCGTGAGTTTATGTATGTATGTAACAGGTAGACGCTTAAAATTTTCACAGAATATTTAGTTGTAAGTCGATGTGGAGATCCTTGGAGGAGGCTTATGTTCAGCAGTGGACTTCCTGTGGCTGATATGATGATGATGATGATGATGATTTAGTTGTATATTACCTTGCAAAATAAATAATTTACTAAAAATAAATAAAATATGAAAGGGGGGCTCTCATACAACAAACATAACTTTTTAAGCAATTTTTAACTCTATCTTAATAAAGGAAGGAACAAACGTGATTTTTAGAGTTTCTAATAGAGATAATTGTATGGAACCCGTCGTGCGCGAGTCCGACTAGCACTTGGCCGGTTTTTAAATATGCTTTTATTAGCTTCAGATGTATGTTAGTATGTAACGGAATATTTGAACATTATTTGATCCCTTCAAAATATCGGATTGACTCGAAATTTTGCATACTTATCCAGGACCGATGACAATACAATACGAGTTAATAAAAAAAATACTTTTTTGAAATAAAAAGTGGGTACTTTGCACGCCACTGTCTTCCTCTGAAAATACAGCCGTAGATGGATGTTATTAGTCAAAACAAGTCAATAATAGTTTAAAAATATAAATAAAAAAATAATTAAAAGAGTTTAAGATTGGGTATTGGAGTAAAATACATACATTTTATTGTTACAAAGCGTGGTGTTTATAACCTTTACTTATCCTCCAGCACCTCACGATTTGTAACAATAAAATGTTACATACATTTACTCCATTTTTTAATCTTAAACTCATTATCAATTATTTTTACTTTTTTAGTTGGGTAACTTAATATTAAAGCGTGTATTTTTAGTTTTTTTTTATTTATTTCTGATACCCATGACACCAAACTTATGATAGACAAATACACCCAAAACTATTGATTTAGTGAATCCAACGCTGGTTCCCATTAGTTTATTAAAGTGCCAATGGAGTAATAAACGAGCCATTACGTATAATAGTGTGGAGAACTGCTGATCCCGAGATTTCACGTATTAATTACAAGCCGAATTGATGGAAATAGCTCTGAATATGGCAGTATCTATGTGATCATTAATAATAATTTAGCTGTATGATCCAGGAGGCCTTGCGAGGTTGCGAACCGTGAGGATCAGGATTCTATTTGGTGGCGTAAATTATTATGTCGGCTGTGAAATGAGAGGCCGCGGGTTCGATTCCCGCATCTATACAAATTTTTGTGCGATCCACAAGTGTTTGTTTTGGGTCTGGGTGTTTGTGAGACCAAAAAGTCTCTTGTAGTTTCTAATACCTACGCTACAAGACTGTTGTGGGTCAGGACTATGTATCGACGCAGGAAAGCGATTTTGTCGTATCTCTAAAAATGCAATTTTACACCAGAACCAACAAAAAATATTTAAAAATGAATAATCTCTAGACTAGAATACTTAGGAATACCATTTTTTAAATGAAGAGGAAATTCAATGCGTTTTGTTTTCTGAATTAAATAATGTATAAAACGCATATATACATTTTTTGAGATACGACAAAATCGCTTTCCTGCGTCGGTATGTAAATTTTGCGTGAATTTGTTTAATTACTATTTTATATATTGCTTAAAAAAGTTATGTGTGAATTAAATTAATGTGTATTCTTTATCATAATCACCCTTATTCATACAATATATTTCATAATATATTATATGAATAAGGGTGTATATATATACATATATAATATAACTCATATAATATAATAACTTAAAAAAGTTTTAAAATGCTGTTTATATGAGCTCACTCAAAAACTTTATTCATAGACGCAAAAATCTCTAATCAGCTATTGAACAGCAAGGAAACAGGAAACAACTTAAGCCAATTAATGGTCTACAGTCTACACGAATATTAATTAGATATATACAACTTCGCACCTTTAGAATTGAGAAGTGACCTAACTAAAAAAGTTTTCTTTTTGGGAAACGTTCATTAAAGATTTGTAACATAAGAAATTTTGTACTTATGGAAGATACATCTTTCTGCCTTCCATGCGTCAATAGGTCGTTCTTGGGTCATTTTGAGCCAAAATATGATTAAAAGCCAAGTTTTTTTTTTCGATAGGTATATACCGGGTATCTCAAGACTGCTACCGAAAACGAAGCCGGGTGGTAGTTTTAGTGGCTACAAACACAATGCAATTAAAAATTTCGCATAGAAACGCGACAATTATTTTTTATAAATTTTTAAATATCGTCAATTTTGGGTGGTAAATCCATAGTTTTTACTAAAATAATAATTTAAACTCTTTTATACCTTAGAGCCCTTATAAATAAAAGTGTATACACTATTATTTTAGGAAAAAAATGAATTTTTCCATCCAAATACGACCATAGGTAAAAATAACAAAAAAAAACGTCGCATTTTTTTTTCGACATTTTCTGTTGCAATTTGTCTGAAGTCACTAAAACTACCACCCGGCTTCATTTTCGGTAGCAGTCTTGAGATACCCGGTATGTTATGGGCCAAGTGATTAATGCGGGCAGTATTTATAATGCCCGGGTAGTATGAATATTGCCGAGCCATATCGGGCCAAGTGATTAATTACAATCTAAACTCACCTATTTATCACATTTCCCGGGCATTATGAATATGGCTACATTATGATCGGGCAATGTGATTAATAGGTGATTTTTTACGTGGTGCGCTGCTGCATTATCCCATCTGCGATAGACCCATAAATTAGAAAGGTTGAATTGATCTGCTTATGTTTAGTTGTTTTTTAACGTCCGAAACATTATCTTCAGAAAAAAATTAGTGTACCCACTTTATGGATCAGTTAGGTCGACTGTGCCCCAAAACCGACTCGGAACATCCCGACTTCACGTAGTCTTTTGGCTACCAACCCTAGAGTGTATATAAAAAGCCGGAGGCGCGGAGGGAGAGCAGCCCCCGCCCGCTGTAATGAAGGATACGTAACCGTGCGAGCCGTAGCGGCTGAGGCTGGTCGCCAGAGGCGACCAGCAAGCCGATGCTGCGGAGGTGAGCCTATTTTTTGTTCGCAAGGGCGAAGGGGCTGAACTTCCCGTAGCGCCGGAGACGATGCAGAAGCTAATTTGTATTGACAACAAATGTTTTAAGGGTTAGGTTGCTATAATAGATATTTCTCAGGAATAGTGCGTTACCTTTTCATGGGAGTGGTACCAGGGAAGGTGCGACCATAGATTTAGTATAAAACATAGATCGGCAATGTGAAAGAGATAGAATAATTTAACTCATATGTTAAAGCGAGATGCATGATGCGACCATACGTTTACACAGGAGTAGCCTGCAGTGACCCAGAGTCAAAATATGTCAAACTAAGCGAGCAACAAAATTCGCTTATTTTCAGAATTTATTTAATTTTACAGTACTTGGTTATATTTTTTAAACGTAATTTATTATAGTGAATTGTGCAGTGCCAAGGTGTGGTTCATGCAGGCGTAAAAATACGAAATAATCAAAGTTTTCACAGGTAGCAGTCACTTTTGCACAATACTATTTTGTGACGATATTATAGAATTAAATGGAAATCCGTGTATACATATCGGTAGAAAAGAATATAGTATTTCATTATATAAATGCGCTGAAAGCATCCATTGCGTATAAAAAATCTATATACTGGGTATCTCAAGACTGCTACCGAAAACGAAGCCGGGTGGTAGTTTTAGTGACTACAAACACAATGCAACTAAAAATTTCGCAGAGAAACGCGACAATTATTTTTTATAATTTTTTTAAATATTGTCAATTTTGGGTGGTAAGTCCATAGTTTTTGCTAAAACAATAATTTAAACTCTTTTATACCTTAGAGTATTTATAAATAAAAGGATATACACTATTATTTTAGGAAAAAAAAGGTATTTAACACCGAAATATGGCCATAGGAAAAAAAAAACAAAAAAAAAATTGTCACGTTTTTTCGCAACTTTTTCTGTTGCATTATGTCTGAAGTCGCTTAAACTACCACCCGGCTTCGTTTTCGGTAGCAGTCTTGATATACCCTGTAGATTTATATCACGTATTAATCTATATATTAATACGTGATGCAAAAACTTTGGATCCCTTTTTACGAAAATTGCGCGGACGCAGGAGCATAAAATTTGACACACTTATAGTTTATGTGTAGGAGAAGTGGAGAATGCTAATATTTTTCAATAATAATGCTTATAAAGTACATTAAATCAAAAAATAAAACATTACACACACTGCCATGCATTTCACACACACATCCATACACAAGTATACATACTCTGGTGTCAAATTGTTTCTTTTCTTTTTTCATTTTGTTCTTCTGACATAGACATATCAAAAAAAAGGTTTTATTTGCCTAATGAGGTAATAATATTAATATTAAAAGAGAATATTAATTTTAAATGAGGCAATAATATTAATATTAAGCCTAATATTAAATGTAATATAAAACAAGATTTTAATAATAATGCATAAAAAGTACATTAAATCAATAAATAAACCAGCATGCATTTGACACACGCATACACAAGTATTTGTACACGGATACATACTCTTTAGTCAAATTGTTTCTTTGGTTTATTATAGACATAGTTGAATGTCAATCATAAATAATTGTTTACTGTCATAGACGTATTTACTGCGGTTTTGTTGAATGTCAAACAGAAAAGATTTATTTGACGAATACTACGTGAAATACTGAGCGCTTATACAAATTGTGAAACAGTAAGATACATTTAAATGTGCACGAATTATCAGAATAACAACATCATCATACAGGTAAAAACTTTTTCTCTTCTTGATTTGGTCGAATTTCGACCACTAGGCGAACACTGGTAATATTAAATGCGTGAATTTACAATAATTTCAACCAAAAATTGCTAGAGATTGACTGACAGGTTCGATCAATAAAAGGTTGTCGATAAAATAGTCGATGACAACACATGTTTCCTTACATTTTTATAGAGCTATAGTATGTTGTGATAGTGTGCATTCTTCTTCTACCTGGCGTTATTTATTATAGTATTCATTCTACAATATTAGTTATTTACTTTTTCTCGTTTTTTATATTTGTGGAATAATTATTATGACACTTCATGTGCGTGATTTTTGAATTTAGAGCCTCTTTCAATCTCTGCCAAGAGGCTGTCAATCTATAATAGTAAAACAATAACATATTAGATATTATTATAAAATATACGATACTTCTATGCACAATATAATTGTCCAAACCTTGAAGCAACATTATTCATTTATCATAACATTTTGTATAGGCTTAAAATTTAAAATTCTCATAGGAAAAACATTAGTTTAGGTGACGTGATCGAGAAAAATTCATAGTTTATTAAACTTTCTCTTTCTTCAGTCTCAGTTGTCTGCATCCAACGACTTCCTACAAGCTTAACCAGGTCCTCCGTCCAACTTCAACGCGGCCTAGCAGGCATCCAACACTTCCTGGTGTGTTAAATTCGATTCACTTAAATAAGCATATTTTTGTAACTCTAGTATACATATAGTAAAAATGTGTTTACTCATTGAAAAATCAAAATATCACGGATTTTGTTGCAGACTGAGTCTACCGTGTGACTACGAAAGCTGTAAAGTAATCGAATCTTCGCGACAGGAAGTTAAAAATGAAAAAACTAAACCGAAAACGCTAAAACTTTATAAATAATAGTTTTATTTCATAAATGTGTTTTTTGTTCCCAGTTTAATTAGGTGTATGTATTATGTATACATCACAATGAAAAAAATAATTTTGATCAGGGGAACATAAAGACCCATACAAAACATCTCAAACAAAATGTTTTCAAATAATATGACAATTTATCTTTATTTATTTGTGTGTTTATGTATCTGTATTGAAATAAACACATCAATAAGTTTTTGTTAATATATAATAAAATGTTGCATATATCCATAAAATGTTATTCCAATACTACAGGCCAACAGCTATATCGATATCGATACGAAAGTATCGAAAGTGCATGGTACACCACTATATGTCAAGCACACATGTAAACTTCACGCACACAATCGTAAATCAGTTTTGGTCGCGCTCGAAATGACACATTGCCGATCTATTAGTACAGGCAACGAAGCAACGGGTTCCTCTTGTCCGCAATGCATAATTTGCCAGGAGTTCTTTTTTCATGAAGAGGTGGCATATGACCCCACTAAGTTAAAAACCCAAAATACTTACAAAAATGGCGTCCGCTAGAGCCGCCATTTTGGAAAACGCGTTTGAAGCTATATCTCCGGAACCGTCCACTTTAGGCCCATCATGCTAAGGACCTTTCTTGTAGATAATTAAATTTCCCATCTTTATTGTTCAATATTTTTTTTTGTACAATTAACCGTTCGCGATTTACAATGTTATTAATATTCGTTTCATGCCTATATGCCGATATCTTTGTTAATAATTGTTTAAACAAAAAATTGTTAATAACTAAACTTTTTAAACGATAAATTCTCTACAACTTTTAACCTATACTTTTTTCTTCTAAAATCCATATTTTCAAAGTTATCGCGCATTAATTTCGAAAATCCTATACCTAGGCAGTCGACGCCAGCTGCACGCCTGAACACGTCATGAAAGTGATGAATACACTTGGAAAACAAAAGAATTTGACCAATATCATGAAGATTTTCACCGAGACCAAAAAACAGCCTGTGGAAGTGGAACAAGCTGGCAAAAATATGTTTATTGCGCTTTATGGTGGCAATCCAAATGAAATGACAAAGAACTATCTGCGATATTACGTTCGGTTGTCAACTAAAAATAAAATCAATTTGGCATCTCTACCACCCACTGAAGAAGCGGCAAAATATCATTCCCACAGAACTTACCAGCAAGTTCAAGCCTGGCTTGGGAATCATTTGGATCCAGAGGAATGGGGCTGGACACGCACATCACAGGGTCTCCAACCAATAGCATCAAAGATGCCATTTGCACCACCTAGTTTACTGGAATGCATTTCATGCAAATGCAGAACAGGTTGTGGTAGAGCCTGTGGGTGCCGAAAGGCAGGCTTGGACTGTACTGTAATTTGTGAGAACTGCTCTGAAGAAACGTGCAGTAATCAACCTGAGTTCCTAGTGAATGATGCAGAATTGGGCGATGACGATGAAGATGTTATGAATCACCCCAATGGAAAATTAATGGAAGCATTGAAATCTTTGTATGACATTGAAGAAGATGAAGAGGAAGAGGACAACGTCATCGATATAGAATCTTCACCACCTGCGAAATGGACGAGAGTTGAAGAAGGTGATTAATTTTCATTTTATACCTTTTTTACAATAAATTTTACATGGATTTTTAACAAAATTTACTATCTCCTCATTGCTTTGTTCCCTTATGCCATTGATTACGTGATAATCATGGAGAAATCATTGGATTTCATAATTACGCTATGCATCCTTCGTTTCCATTGACCTTGATTCGGTAATACACCATTCAACGCGCGATAACTTCTAAAATATTGATTTTAGAGAAAAAAAGTATGGGTGAAAAGTTGTTAAGAATTTATTGATTTAAAAGTTTAGACATTAACAATTTTTTGTTTAAACAATTATTAACAAAGATATTGGCAAAAAGGCATGAAACGAATATTAATAACATTGTAAATCGCGAACGGTTAATGGTACAAAAAACATATTATTGAACAAAAAAGATAGGAAATTTAATTATCTACAAGAAAAGTCCTTAGCATGATGGGCCTAAAGTGAACGGTTCCGGAGATATGGCTTCAAACGCGTTTTCCAAAATGAAGGAAACACGGTAGTAAAATATTACACAATTCGAGATTGAACAATAAACTTAACGTAAACTCATTTAAATAAAAACTAAATACAAGGAAATTAATGGAACTAATGGTAAAAATATTAGTTAACCGTCCTCTAGACGCACTTATACTTGTAACGATTAATCTACATCAAATTGATCACTAAAAGATTTTGATTTTGCTTGCTCGCACAGCACAAGAATTTTGTCTATATTTCATACATACATTTAACCTAGGACATGTTTGCGGATGTCGTATCGTTTTAAAGGGAAATGTAACCAATATTTTTAATGGGTCTGGACAATCAAAATTTTAAATAAATCCTCGATGTTTATTCGTTCAGATCAGCAAGTTGAAGTGGCAGTGGGCTGGTCACATTATATTAGTCGGTGAACCGACAACCGTTGGGGTAAAAGTGTTCTCGAGTGGAGACCACGCATCAGCAAGCATAGTGTAGGACGCCCTCCAACGAGGTGGAGTGACGATATCCGTAAGGTTGCTGGTAGCGGTTGGAGACGATGGGCTGAAGATCGAGCCCAGTGGCGTGCCATAGGAGAGGCCTATGTCCAGCAGTGGATGCGAATAGGCTGATGATGATGATGATGATCATTCGTTACTTAGTAAGGTGTGATATGGAAATCTAGAGTATAAACGCGAAGCCGGGATGAGCTGCTATTTGCCTTGAAATAATTCAGATTAAGCATATACTTCCATCTGTAAAGATATTTGAGCAACTTTACTAATGGTATTAAATAAGATAAAACCCTTTAACGTAGTTCAACATCCCTACGCCAGATGGCGCCACGAGCTAAAAACTAAATATGCAACTTTGAGGATGTTATTCTAATAATCCTTTTTGAGTATAAAAACACAAAATAACTTCGAGATATTTATTCGTTAAATTATGTAACTTTCTTAATAGACGAGCCTGTCACAAACGCTAAGAGATATTACTTTACATCAAGCGAAATTTTCCCTCCATTTTGGTAAAATTATTCATGAATTGTTATTCATTCATCATGTAGTCAAGAGTATATTCTACAGATGGCGCTAGTATTTGGAACCTCTAACGCGCTAACGTAGGATGGAAGGTTATAGCAGTGTAGGGCCATCTATGTAATTGTTGTGACATTGATGTCTATACTTACACACCACAGCAAACCAAAAAAAAGAAGTTGTCGAGACGACCTGGATGCCTTCGACCCCATTTTAGTGACTATAAACACAATGCAACCGAAAATTTAGCAAAGAAACGTGACAATTTTTTTTTATCATTTTTTAAATGTCATCAGTTTTGGGTGGTAAATCCAATAATAATTTTAAACTATTTGAGTCTTCATAAATAAAAGGGTATATTCTATTATTTTAGGAAAAAAATGTATTTACCACACAAATACGACCATATGAAAAAAAATCGCCGCTTTTTGTGCAAGATTTTCTGTTGCATTGTGTCTGAAGTCGCTTAAACTACCAGCTTCGTTTTCGGTAGCAGTCTTGATATAACCTGTATAAATCATAATCATTATTAGGTCGTTGCAGTCCCATGCTGTACACAGGTCTCTCCCAAGGTAGGCCACAGAGCCCGTTCTGTTGCTTTATGCATCCAGTCGCTGCCTCCTGCCTGGCCCTCTTGTGTAAGTGGTCCTGCCATCTGGCCAGCCTGCGTCCCACGCTATACTTGCCAAGACTCGATCTCCAATCCAGAACACGCTCAACCATGTCCGTATATTATAACATTTGTTTGATTTTATTTCATGGTATGTTTAAACTTTTTTTTTCTCGCGGGGAAAATCCCTTAACGGACCATCCCACGCCCGAAGGGGCGAGGGTGTGTGGGACGCACCGGCGCCTTCCGAGCTCAGCGAGATTTTGTGCCGCTCGTGGATGTGGACGAGCGGCCGCTGGGTCGGGTCCCTACCACAATACGCGCCGAAATACCGACTAAAAACCCCGCGTCGGCCACCATGGGTGCACTTTAGAGACGGTCGAGGGATACCATGCGACAGACGCGCCAGGACCGCCTCTCTGTGCACTGCCGCTTAGCGACGCGGCTTTGGACGCGTGTTGCGTCACGTCTCGGGGGCCGCCAAGGTAGGGACGGCGGCCCCATGTGGCCACTGCGGCGCCGGGTTAGTTGGTATGTTTAAGACTGAGCTAATACTAAATTAACTAACATCAATTTTGATTTATATATTGTTAAAATTATACCGGGTATCTCAAGACTGCTACCGAAAACGAAGCCGGGTGGTAGTTTTAGTGGCTACAAACACAATGCAATAAAAAAAATCGCATAGAAACGCGACAATTATTTTTTATGATTTTTTAAATATCGTCATTTTTGGGTAGTAAATCTATAGTTTTTGCTAAAATAATAATTTAAACTCTTTTATACCTTAGAGTATTAATAAATAATAGGGCATACACTATTATTTTAGGATAAAATGTATTTACCACCCAAATATGGTCATAGGAAAAAAATAACGAAAAAAAAATTATTGCCTTTTTTTGCAACTTTTTCTGTTGCATTGTGTCTGAAGTCGCTTAAACTACCACCCGGCTTCGTTTTCGGTAGCAGTCTTGATATACCCTGTATTATTATTATACTAGCACAAAAGATAATACTGTTGGAAATAGCCGCTCAGCCACTCTCTTATAAAAAAATATTTTTTTATATGTACCTAAATACAAACAAAACATAGAAAAGTGTGGTGTTCACTCCTTTAAATCAATCCTATTTTTAGAAACTACAGTATTTCACAAGTGTTTTAGGTAGTTATACCATTGCTTAGTAGCTTTTAACAATTTTACCTTTATTCAGCAATTTACAATGTGCTTGATAATATTAAAATACCTATTTATGGGGAATATTAATAATAAAACGATTTACAGCAAGAGTAAAATTACATTTATTACCAAGACTGGATACAGGCCAATTTAAATTCGAAAGTTTCGACATTTTAAAATCACAACTTAAGGTTACACCAAGTGGGTTCAATTTCATAGGCACTCACTTACATTTGACACCTTTAGATGCCCAACTCGAACTTTACCAAATAGTATCACAGCCCTCCCAAAGTTAGTACGAACAAATCAACTTAAATGGTATCAAGTATAAGTCTGTGACTTAAGAATTGTCTCCACGACTACAAACACTTAACATCAATATGTATAAAGGGGTTTATAAAAAGTCTCACATATTTTAAAATTTTGAACTACTTATCTAAGCTACCATCTACTTACAGTCTAGACAGGATATAATTTATAGTCAAAATAATACTGAGGTTTCGGAAAGCACTGGCTTTTTGCCCATACTTAGTTTAACTAATACAGAGTCAATTTTATAAAAAATATCAGTTTAATTCGTTCCAATTAATTAATTTTGACAAATCAATTAAATTGAATCAAGTCGTAAATTAATATAGTGGTTATAGCATATTCCCTAATCTTACTCCACACGACACAAATTGGTTGGCAATCAAACTCTGCATATTGTATCCAACCTGAACCTGTACTTTTTAGTACCTATAATTCATCTATTTTCTATTGGCGCGTGGGGAACTTTGAAACTACACATAAAATATAAAAAACACTATTTAACACACTGTACGAGGTATATTTTCCTGATGTGAACAACAAGCAATTATACTCGAACAAGCTACCGACGGGAAGACCGTCTCAATTAATCAGAATGACAGAAAAGTCAATCAGGCGGGTCAGCATAGATCATCTCAAGCCTGCCTGTTGCAGAAGATCCCTCGGCAGTACGGCTAGGTTTGAAGCACCAGTAAAAACCTTAATTTCTCGCCCTTTGTCTCCACAGCCTCTTGCTCTGCCGAGAGCCTCTATTACACCTTTTCTACCCCTGAGCTTTACAACACTCGGTTTGGCAAGCGATAAATTTTCTCTCTTATTGGAGTAGAGGGAGGGGGGAGGATTGGGACGAGGTGGGATTACTCGTAATCCAATAATATTAACATGTCCAATATAACAAAGTGTTAAGAGAGAAAACAGTTCCTAATATATTGACAATTGGCATGGCAGCAACGCATTCGTGCGCCAAAAGAAGATGATCTGTAGGTACTCAACTTATTTAAAATCTAATTGCCAACCAAATCGTATTGTATGAAACGTTAATATCATAAAATGTGACTTTAAGTTATTATGCAAAGTGTTAAAAGTTACATTGACAGTAAAAGTTGTAGAATGTATGTGGTCATCAAAATTATAGAGGTTTATTACAAAATTATATTACAATTTGTGCAAAATCTAAAAGCTTATTACAATTGTAAATAATATACAAAATAATTCGTAGTTATAGCAATACAGTTGTATAAATTTACAAATATAAAGGAACAAGTTTGTTTTTAGAAAACATTAGTAGCAAATTAGCTTAGCAGATTGACTTACAAAACAATACCCTATTTTTTATTAATATGATAAGTTATAAAACATTTTTTCTTCTCACTCTCTAAAGTACGTTGTATTTATATCACAAACAAAGGAACGTATAATGTTGGAATGCTCACAGATCAAAATGGTATCAAAAATGTTAACTAATATTATTTTCTGTTCAACGATTTAGGTACAAATTTTTTAATTTATATTGCACCGCTATCGTTTTTTGTATTTCTATGGTATGTAAGTCCGCCAACCCGCACTAGGCCAGCGTGGTGGACTATATGGCCTAACCACTCTCAATCGCACTGTCGATTGTGGAGGAGGCCCGTGCCCTGCAGTGGGACGTATATGGGCTGATACAGACAGATACAGATCGTTTGTTGAATGATAGACACGTATGCCGGCATTAAACAAAATAGGTAAAATGTGTAAATAAAATGAATGCCCGGATCCAAAATGTTAATTCTTGTCAATCATAATAACAAAAACAGACATAATGAATTATATGAGAAGTAGGAAATCTAATTGTAATACTACACGTCATAACATTGAATTTTCGTAACTAACATTGAACATCGAGCCGCTATATAAGTCCCGTTGCTTTGTCCCTTCAATGTATAAGAACGAATCCGATGCCGACATTTCCATTATTTTATTTTATTGTTCTTTTTTATAATTTTTTATATCCTACCGTGACCGTCCCGTTCTGGGTACGATTCCCAAGTCGAGTATTATTTTATCAATCTTTGTTGTTAATAAATTAATAGAATCAGTAAGGCCAAATGGAGAACATTTGGTGAAAGGATGATTGAAAAAAATTTTCTTAAATTGAATCTTGGGGGAGAATTAGTAGAGTAATTTATTATATTTTGATGTTATTTGGTATTGTTTTAAACCTAAAACTAAAGGCAAATACATTAAACGAGCATAACTTACTTATTATTGTAAAAATAATACCTACACCAAAATATCACGGGACATATTTAGCGGCAATTATTACATATATTTAATTAAGACATTATTTCTTACATTACTAAACATGTATTATTGTAATAAACATAATGGAAATGTTCCGTTTTCAAAATGTACCACTACGCCACTAGTAAAATAGGGATTTTAATATTAATGGTTTAATTTTGGCTTAATATTGTAGTTCATTTGCGTTTATACAAATAAGGTGGCCAACTTTTCCAAAATTTGCGAGACCGTTCTGTGATTACCTTGTATTTTCGTTTTGCTTTTCCAGCCATAGAATCCTCAGAACATGGTCTAACCTAACCAAACCACTCCAGAAACTGTGAAATTTAAATGGCTTGCCGTACTTTCATGGCACCTGATTAAACCGTAATGTTGAAATAATAACCATCAATAGGAATCGATTTTTAAAAATGAGCAGTTTCATTTATTACTCCATGTCCCAATCGATTCCCCTCCCATTTCGCCTCCAAGCAGCTATTTATCTCGCAGACTTTCCATCAATTTGGCCGGCTTGGCTAGCAACCAGAGACATGAGCTTTTAAGTCTCGGAAACCCCCAGTAACGGCTGGCTACAATGTCCTTCATACCGCAACACCAGTGGTCACACTACTTCTTGGCGACAGAAATAGGTAAAGCGGGGCCCCTTTAATATATATTATTGTAGTTCTATTACAACACGACTCAGTTGGGACGGCTGCATATAATTTAGTAGTTATTTTCTGTTCGGGGAGTATCGAAATATTCTGTTTTGTAATGAGTACATACGCTTCGAAAGTCTTCTGTGAAATAATAAGATATATTTAAATACATAAATGTATATGGATGTCCTGGCACCTCTGCCTACCCCTTTTGGAATATAGGCGTGAGTTTATGTATGTATGTACATAAATGTATGTAGGAAAAGAATATGTAATTGTTTACACCACTTATACAATATTATGTAGATATATTTATTACAGATAATTTTAATAATATGAAAACTTTATTGGAATGTTATTGTTAAAATTGTAGGCCGTAAAATGTCAAAAAACTTACAAGTCATATTAAACGCCGTTTCTTCTACTCAGTCACTGGCTTTGATTTTATAACTAACACTTCGTTATAATTATGATTCACACTACGCTAACTTTTTTTGTATTATTTAACTTTTTTCCTTTTTTTTCTTTTTCCTTGTATTTATAGTTTTTTTTTTCATTTTTGCTACTTTTATTGGAAATTTTTATGTTATTTTTGTTTTTTGAGTTATTTATTTTTATTTTGATTTTTCTTCCATTTTTTTAGTTAAAAATAGTTAATAATGTTTTCATACTTTTTTGCATTATTTTCTTCTTCTTTTTACTTACAAAAAACAGTAAATAATTTCCTAAAAGATGTATAGAAGAATTGGCCTGTATCTTCCCTGCATGAACGGGCTCTTCCACATTGGTAGGACCTGTGGGGATAGAATAGCAAGATATAAAAAAGTATATAAATTATTTAATATTTGACAAAAATTCCTTGCAACTCGTCCATGAATATTTTTAATGCAAAACTAAGATTGCATGCATAATAATAATTACGAATTCATAGCCAACAGTTATGGTAAGAGTGTGTGGTGGCCTGTTGGTAACCAGTGGACCAGACGTGGGTACCAACATACGCACGGCGGGTAAAATCCCAGGGCACACATCTAACTATTCGGAGTCATATGTGTATCAATATTCAATAACCACACTTTATAACGGTTAAGGACAACACTGTGAGAGAAAATGCATACCAAAGCGATTTGTAGGAATAACTATGGTATCTAAAGTCCGCCGATGCCCACTAGGCCAACGTGATGGATTTCATCATCTATACCCTCTCAATCGCACTCTCGAATATAGAGGAGGTCCGTGCCCCGCAGTAAGTATTTGAGCCTATACAACGTTATGGTTGCAACTCAAAATCTTCACCACTAATCACAATTTGCGATTCAAATCCGCATTCTAACGGTCCTTGGCTAACAAAAAATTAAACGGTTTATAAATAATGGCAAATAGCTTTTCTCTTACTTTTAGTACCGAATGTAGGAGTGGTGGTAGCATCCCCGCTGCTGTGGCGCGTTGGTCGGGATGGCTCGGTTGTACCCGCGACCACGTCCGCTGCGGCACATGCCGTCGTCTCCACCACGCGCCCCTGACTTATGAATGAGCTTAGCCTTCCAACGCGTCCCCCCTCTTGGCCTTGGCGGCGGCCGTTCAGACCGAATATAATCGTACCCTTGATTGAACAACATCATACGCTCAAAATCGATGAATAAAACTTCATCCTCCTTAAGCCAATCGTACCTGAAAAAAAAACTTTTCTAAAGACCCCTTGCACGGCGCTACAGCTTCCTATTATTAAAATATTATGCAATCAGTACTTACTTCCTCAAGTTTGTTTTGCAACAGAGATGTGAGACGAATTGCAGAAATATTTTAACTGTTGTGTTAATATTGGTAATGGTATTTATATACAATCAGATTTTGATATATTATGTTGGTAATCCAAAATGTTAAATGGATTTCCATTGGAAGGCAATGCATACAGGATATTTTTACGCGATGATGGTGGTATGGTAATCGCAAAACAACTGCTTAGTTGTATAATTGAAACACCGATGAGGGCTCCTGTTGACACCCACATGTTTTCATAGTGGTAATATATACTACGTCATTCGCGTCGAGTTCAAATCGGACAAGTTGTTCTGCCTTGATTGCACTAGCGCTTTAATTAATGACGTAGAATTATTTATTTATGTAAAAGCGAAGAATATTCAAATTCAGCTACACACACTAATGAGTCACCATCGTAAGCGTGCAAGCGGCGAGAAGGGACCTGACGCAAGCAAATTGAAGCATGAAACACGTATGCATGAAATCAATATATTTTATAATTTATCCAGGGCCTGATTAACCCTTAGGCTAATTAGGCTGCAGCCTAGGGCGCGAGGATCGGGGGGGGCGGGCTGAACTGAAATCTTATCTTCGCATGTACTATTAATCTAGCGTCATTGCATCTACCCTACATATTTTAACTAGACCCAGACAAAACACTTATCCTAAACTGTGAACTGAAAAAACTTACGAGGCCCTGAGATTTTAACAATAAACGAAATTTAAAATAGCACCTGTATAACAAACGCTGACTTGTTATTAGAATCGGTCGGCGGTCGAGTGAGTGAGTAATTTTAAACATTTCACTATAATTTTCAAATATATAACACTGGTCAACAAAAAAAATAAAATTGTTTGTTTCCTTTAATTTTTTTTTTGTTTCTAGCTCAAACTAACGCGTATTTTTTAAATATGGTAACAGTTTTTCTCTCACAGCTTTTGTTTTTGAGTTACAGCTAACTACCCTCCATTACTATTTTTACTTATAGTTGCGTTTTTTATTGGACATTGAAATATATTTTGTTGTTGTTTTCGATATGGCTTCGTCAAGAAGGTGTTGTGTACTTAATCCTGATTCTTATTGCTACATTTGTGGTGAATATGTATTTGCAAAATATCGAAAACCTATATCGGACTTTGTAAAAACTGCGTATCATCAATACTTTAAAATAAAATTGTGTAATCAGGACAAGCCATGGGTTCCTCATATTGTATGCCAGAAATGTGTGGTATGTCTACGGTTATGGTCCAGTGGAAAAAGAGATGCAGTAATGTTCGTAACACCCATGATTTAGCGGGAACCTCGAAATCATCATGACGATTGCTACTTCTGCGTAGTGAAAATAAACGGAATTAACCCTGGAAACCGAAATAAGTGGTCATATCCTAACTTACCTTCTGCTCAATGACATCAATTAAAACCACGAGAGGTATAGCCCAGCACATCTAAATCTTCTGATGATCCAAATCTCTGTGAACCCGAACGAAATACATCAAGTGAAGACTTTGATTCAGGATTAAGTACAGAAAAATTAAAAGCTGGTATTTTTGATGGGCCACAGATTAGGCAACTCGTGAAAGATCCTAATTTTGTCAAATCAATGACTGAAGTCGAATCCAAAGCTTGGAAGTCATTCGTTTTGGTTATGAGTAATTTCCTAGGCAAAAAGAAATCTGACGACCACGTCGAGCTTGTTGAGTCCATGCTATCGAACTTGCAAGAGTTAGGGTGCAACATGAGCATAAAAATCCACTTCCTGCACTCACATTTAGACCGATTTCCACAAAATCTAGGTGATTTTAGTGAGGAGCAGGGTGAAAGATTCCATCAGGATCTTCGAACAATGGAAGAGCGGTATCAGGGGCGGTAGGACCCACATATGATGGCAGACTACTGCTGGAGTTTGGAACGTGATCTACCTAAAGTCGTTCATTCAAGAAAATCGTATAAAAGATCATTTGATAGTGTTCAATAGAAATTTTGTTAACATCATTTATTAATTTTCTTTACTTTTTTATCAAAATAATAAAACTCTATATTTCAAAAACTGAAGCTGTTAGCAATCTTCCAGTATTTTTTTCATACTCAGGGCCATAGAAATATCCAATAACAGAAAAAAAAAATAAAGGAAACAAGACTTGTGTTGACCAGTGTAATTGAGCAGATGCAAGTGTTTCACTAGTAATGATGCCTCCCGTCTTTGTTAAATATCTTAACAGAAGTGTGACCAAGTGACCGCATTTCTTAATCACCTCAACTCCTTAACAATAAAATTCAATTTACCATGAAGTTAGAACATGATAGCTCTCTTGCCTTCTTAGATGTCTTAGTAATCCGTAATCCTGATCGTGATATACGATCAGGATATACAAGGCGAGTTTTTCAAGTGGGCTTGGATGGCCAAATCCTAAACTATGAGGAATAGTGAAAAATGCTCAAAGGACTTACGAGCCCGATTTTGATGAAAACTAAAACTGCTTACTTAGATTTTTCATAAATAAATATTCCTAGCTAGGAATCGAACCCAATGATTTAGAAAAAAAAACACAGGCTGTATTATTACACAATTCGATATTGTTGCTTATAAAGATCAAATTCTGGGAAATAATGACATACGTCAAATAAAAGAAAGGATGTCACTTAGCAAATTCAATTTTTCTTCACTTTTTTTAACACCTGGTCGCCGTCGACGTTGGTAGAGGAATTTTATAATTTTTCGTATTTCTTAAGACGAAATCTGTCATAATTCATCAAAACCATATCGAAATCATAGTATTAAATATTTTATAAATAATTCAACAAAATATGAAAAATTCTAACATTCCTCTATCAAGCAACTGCCAAGTGAGGTGCCAAGAAACAGAAAAAAAAATTGAATTTTGCCTAAAATTACATCTTTCCTTTAATTTGACGTGTGGAATTACTTCGCAAAATATGATCCCTATTTTTATTTGAAATGAAATGAAATGAAATGAAATGAAATGTATTATTGGTCACGTAGGCAATTTAAAAGCTCTTATGACAAGTCAATACACATAGAACTTAATCTCTATAAACAATATATTTCCTATACTTAGTATTACTTATTTTAATTTCTTGGTTTAATTAATTAATTTATGTAATTTATTTATTTTAATTTAATTTTATTTTTATTTAGCATTAGTTTTATTTATTTGTTTCCTTTTTATTCTTATTTTATTTAAAGTATTAGTTATGACTTTATGGTAATTTATTTTTCAAAGAAATACAATATGTACGTTGGTCAAATTAAATTAAATTAAATTAATTAATTAATGGACCATGAATATTATAACAACGGTGCGTAGCGGTTTGTTGTTACCACCGGATCCAACGCGGCCCTTCCTGAGAAGACCCGGCGAAACAAACTCAGTGGGCTTACACTACCACTGGAACTACGCGACGCGACCCAATCCTGAGTATATCCAGCGAATAAGACTCAGTGGGCTTGTTTTGGGTCCAATTTAAGACAACGACCATAAGTATTTCCGAAACGTCCCGTATGTTTAGGCTTACTGCCGGATCCAACGCGGCCCTGACTGAGAAGACCCGGCGAACAAACTCAGCGGGCTTTACTTTACTACTGGATACTACGCGGCGCGACCCATTTCTGAGTAGATCCAGCCAGTCAAACTCAGTGGGCTTGGTTTTGGTCAATTTACTAAAATAAATATTTGTGACTTGTCTTACAAAGATTTGCCATATTATTATTTTTATTTGTTTTCTCGATCGGTCGTCATATGATTTTAATTGGCATTAATTAATCATTATATATTTAGTTATAATTTAATTGATTAATTTAATTGTAT
Organism: Hyles vespertilio; assembly: GCA_009982885.2. Lineage (NCBI taxonomy): Eukaryota > Metazoa > Arthropoda > Insecta > Lepidoptera > Sphingidae > Hyles > Hyles vespertilio. Next base: position 34,683,972 of record CM042833.1, on the reverse strand, counting down.
ATTGATCAATTTTTAAGTTTAAAATTTTTTATTATTTAAATTAGGGGATGTAATGAGTGAATAGTGCAGGGCCCCAGGAGGTCGCAATGTGCAAGAGAACACCTAATCCCAGGCTTTTTTATCCTCAATATATTCCTTAATATTATAATAATTAATTTCCTTAGTATTATAATAAATTTATTATTATTATACAGCATGTGTTTTTTTTTTCAATATAATTAGGTTCGATTACTAGCTAGGCATATTGATTTATCAAAAATCTAAGTATGCAGTTTTAGTTTTTATCAGAATCGGGCTCCTAAGTCCTTTGAGCATTTTTCGCTATTCCTCATAGTTTCGGATTTGACCATCCACACCCACTTGAAAATCCCACCCTGTATATCGGTTTTGGTCGTATACTGCGTGAGTAGCCATTACCCTTATGTTCGGTCAACTAAAAATGATTTGCCACCCCAAGGTTGAATATCGTTCAGATTAAAGGAAAACGTTAGTTTCGCTTGCAGATCAATCTGACAACTTTTATAGGTTGTATGAATGATGCAAAAATTTTCACAATTGTAAACAAAACAAAACTAAATACCACTTTTTAGGATCATTGTAACGTTCCTGGGCGCGTTCCTCAGAATTAGGGCGGTCAGAACCCTAGATCAGGCGCTGAATTAATCTTTCCTGTTTCATCTATTAAATAGAATAATTTGTAAACCTTGGGTATTATGATACTTCAACATGCAGTTTACATTTTCCATTCTTCCGAATTTCAAGGGCAATGCCATGCCCAGTGTGATAAATTAGTCCAGTGTAATGGTGTCCACATTTTGTGTGAATTATCATGAAAATTTTTTTTTTTTTTTTTTTTTTATTGCCTTGTAGGCAGACGAGCTAGCGGCCCGCCTGATGGTAAGCGGCTACCGCTGCTCATGGACCTCCGTAGTGCCAGGGGACCAGCACAACAAAGTCGCTGCCTACCTCGAGGAAAGTACTCTCCTTAAACCTCGTTTGAAGAAGGACAGGTCATAGCGCTGAGGAAACACCGATGCAGGGAGTTCATTCCAGAGCTTGCACGTACGTGGTAGAAAAGAACGCTGGAAACGTGACTACTTTGAGAATTTTTCTGTTATGTATCAGTATTTTTTGTATGCATAGCCTATACAAGCATTTTTACCTATCAAATGTAGATATTATCCCTATGATTCATATTGTTGAAAATACCATTACCAAATTAAGTTAGATGATAATGAACAATACACTTCAATCCATCGTCTTGTAGCACTCATATAGAAGCGAATTACACATATATGAACAAATCGGCTTAGACAGTACTTATATACGACATTCAAAGCGCTAAGTGATAGTACTTACTTTGGTTACGTGCAACTAACGCCTCTCGGGACTTCAGTCATAGTTTGTAACACGAAAAGCATTTAGGTACATTAATAAAATAATTTTTATCGCCCCAATAATATTTTTATCTGTTTCAGTACACTGAAGTTGGTACACCAACTCTCATAAAATGCACAAATTAACAAAAGTGCGTGTGAATAAAAATTTTAGAAATAATTTACTCATTAAAAAATAGTTCGATAAAAAATTTCATTTTAAAAACATATCATTTTCTTATATTCAATAAAAACATGTTTCCATGTTACAAACTGTAAGTAGTTGAGTTCGTTTAAAGTACGAAAATTTAAATTTTAGTCATTGTCAGTCTGCTTTTTAAAATCTTTCATTGCCGTATCCAACAATACATACGGTTGGTTCTCATCTAATTCAACATATTATAAAATGTTAGTGTTTCGTGTTAGAAGGTGCCATATGCACTAAACAGAGTAGTCGTATGTTGGTTTAAAGAGCGTATCGATTTATCAAAATATTATAAGCTGAGGACGTTATCAAAATTGGGGAAAACAATGCCATAAACAAACATTAGTAACATTTCGAGAACAAAATTCATCAATATTTAAAATAAGAACAATCCCACATTATTTGCTTTAATCCTGGGCACTACTTGTGTATCAATACTTACTTCGTAAAATACATTAATTCAGGGGACTGTTCACTTTACATACAGTAAGAAATACAATAAAATACTAAGATGTATTTTCTATGGTATTTTCCAGTGTATTTTCTATGCTAATAGTCACCGCATCGTTCTCTTTTTTGCCAATCTATACCGCGATGGATCTCCAAATTAATTGGTTTTACTTTGTTTATTTAAAAAATTGATGTTCCTTGCAAGAAAGTCAGCTTATTGATGTGTGTGTGCTTGTGAAAATAATATTAATTTGCTTATATAAACGATATTTCGGATGTCTGCCACTAAAACACCTCGTTATCCTATGCATTTTTTGTAAATTATCATAAATATGTTGTATTTAATTCTTCAAAAGCACAAAAATGCATATTTTAGTAATTGACTGGAGAATATGTTATTCTTGATGCTTCCTTAATTTATCTAGTTTTATCTCACGAAATATGTTCAAATATTCTATATTATTTCCTAGCAGTAAAATACGAAGTTTCATTTATAGAGAAACAACCGTATGTTTTTTTGGCAAATCAGGAGTATTTTGTCCAACAAATTGAAAGGAATATGAAAAGAGGTTAGGATCATCCAAAACCCAGGAAATTTTCAGAGTTATTATCACCCAGTGCTTTTGAAATTGCCGGTATAATATGCGCCGCGCCCCGACTGCGCGATGTGCTAAAGTGTACTCATCAGGTGCCCTACTATCCGAAACGAAGTTCGAAACTTCGGACGAACGAAGTTTGTGACGATACGAATGTACCTACCCTGTAAATGTTCGGATTGCCGATATATTCGAATCATTCATTCTTCGATCCGAAGATTCGAATTTGGTGTTACAGAGTAGGTTTCGAAACGAAAAACGTCACGAAGATTCGAATTTCGGATTTATATAGTAGGGCCCCAGGCGCAGTGAAATTATTATTCACTTATTGTAGACCGTTTGGAGTTTACAAAGCTATACTTGAGGTTTTCCTGAATATCAGTATTTTCTGGGCTTATGTTTATATATTTTGCATGTGAGAAGGAAGTACCACATATTTCAAAAAGTCTTTGGTTTAAAGTAATATCTTATCGTCACGAAAATTGACATGTACTTTCATCGAAATAAAATACTCAATTAATAATAACTTTATGTTATTTAACCACATCATGTTTTTCTTTTCTTAAATAGGCAGTTTCACAAGCAAAAAAATATATAAATTGTTTGAATGAGAATTTATAGCCCTTTTTTATAAAATATGTATAATTATTTTAGACATGAATTAGACCAGATTCATGTTGTATTAAGGTCAATAGCTTATTAATTCCACTAAATTATTTGGATCAAACATTAACCGTGGAATTGTCGAATCAATTATTTGGTGAAATATTGGACAAAATATCGGGTAATGTTACGCTCTGTAAAATATAGGATGATAATTGTGACAGCTCACGCCTATAAAGTTACGTGTTTTTTTTTTGTTAAAATGTCGTACAAATAAAAACTGTACTTCATGGACGGGGCGACGGGGGGACACCCCCTTAGAGATGTGCCACGCATAACGATTAACACAGACTATCAATAATCGGATTTGAAATGAAAACAATGCATAACAAAAATGTAAATGAAAAAGTAACTTGTTTCTTAATTGGCGAAATATGCTCCATTTACTGATAACATTAAAAAAATGTGCATTGAATAAAAGTTACCGATAATGTGTAAATTTTCAGATGTTATTCTAAAGAATGGAAATAAAAAATAGTATCTAATGACTGCACGATTGATACAAAAATATTTCCGGACCGGTCCGTCCGGTACCGTACGGTTGTTGTGAAATGGCAAGGTCGAATGGGAATGTCGACGTGTGAGTCATCGAGGGCGAGCGGCGCACGGCAACCAGAAGGCAGTATCCAGAAATTGACGCCGCCAATCACAGCGCAGTACATGGATAATTGTATGGTCCACCCGCTATATGCTGCGAGCTGTATTTTAGTCTGTTTAGTGTGTGTATTTTGTGCCCGAAGGAAAAGGACAACGTCTCATAATTACGCACTCAGGGTCAGCAAAAGGTTACGTACCCAATTGTTTGTTGGCTTTCAAATCTATGAAAACTACGGAATATCACGAGGAAATGAATTTTGAAAAATTAAAAGAGTGATTTTTAACTTTAATGCAAAATCTCCATGAACCACATATAATAATTATGGATAACTGCACCGTACCACTCCTTACAGAAGAATAAAGCTCCTACAGCCAGCTGCAAAAAACTCGAGCTTATATCATGGCTACAGGGCAAAGGCATTGAAGCTAATGAGAATATGCTAAAAACCGAAATGGTACGTCTAGTAAAAGATAAAAAGCCCAGAAAGCCAACTTACACTTTGGACGAAATCGCGGAAGAACATGGCCATACGGTCCTTAGATTGCCACCATTGCCATTACAGTGCTATCGAACGGATTTGGGCTTATATCAAAGGTTTGTTTTTTATCAATAAGTTTATTATACTAAGTACCTACGTTTATTACATAAACAAGTTCATTATTTGTATTTTTATTTTCTTAGGTGATGCAGCGAAACACAACACGACACCACCATTTACGGCTAACAAAATGCTAACATTATTGCATTGTCACCAATTTACCGCAGATGATTGGAAAAAAGGTTGTTGAACACACAAAAAAATTATAGAAGACTGGGAGCGAGATGTCCACTTCGATAGCGTTTGTGATCAAGAATTTATTATTAACGTAGGGGATAGTCCTAGTGAAACTAGTGATGATGATGATAATGATGTTGATAATAATGATCACGATTTAGGTTGTACACCATTATATTGAAATACATAATTTAAAATTCCTTGTTTGATTTTACACTAAGGGCCGTATTTCTTACGTTCATACGGCCGTTTCACCGAATAAAAGTAGGCACGAGCCGAAATCGCCACTGTGGGACGGCTGTTATTGTAGTATTAGTAATAACTTATTTTTAAAGTTATAATAAAAAATAAAAAAAATAAAAAAACTGTTTTATAAAATCCATACATTAATCACGCAATTATCGATAACAAGATAGAAAAAATAATAATCGAATAGATTCATTAACGTTTATACACTACCCTCATCCCTACTGCGATCTGTCATAATTATCATCCTATATTTTACAGGGAATAACGATACATTGTCTGTCATGTATATGGGTCGGGATGGTAGTGTTTCTAAAAAACACAGGTCATGCATTTTAAAAAAACTCGACGAAAGGGTTCAACAAAAATATAGATCGAGTCGCTTGCGCCTCGGAAATACAAGAGAAAATAAAAAACAAAACATAAACATGCATCAAATATTTATTTAAAATACATAATATACTAAAAATAACACACTTATAGAAAACAACGTTTTTTCTTTATAAATTATGTCTAAATAACATATTGTCTTTATAAAAATTTCGTATTGGCAGTGCACACGCCGAAACATATAATGTGTACAACTGCCTTTAACCAATTAGAATATATCATACCCAAGTTGGCTTTAATAAAACCGGAATTCTGAACGCAGTTCACATTTAAGCATGCTGGGCCAAGCCACGACACATTTGTCAAACTATTAAAACATCATAATACTACAGTTCAAATCGATCCCATCTCATGCATATCCGATTATGCTATCGATATTGCAGACTTAGATCATATAAAGTATAGAGCAGACAAATAAAGAAACTGCGGAGGGAATTTACGAACGTATGCTTCATTACGCGAAATCCCTTTGACAATACCACTACAAAAGACACAATAATGTAAAAAATTACATTTAAAGTATTCCAAAATATAAAATATATTTAATAAATACAATAATTATAAATTAAATAAGTACACTTAACAACAATCGTCTCGTGAGACAGGGACGGAAAGGGATAGTCTTCTGTAAAACTAGGCAGTACAGAGGTTCTCCATTTGAAACCATTATTTTTTTTTTCATCTACTATACCGGGTATATCAAGACTGCTACCGAAAACGAAGCCGGGTGATAGTTTAAACGACTTCAGACACAATGCAACAGAAAAAGTTGCAAAAAAAAGCGACAAATTTTTTTTGTAATTTTTTTTCTATGGCCATATTTGGGTGGTAAATACATATTTTCCTAAAATAATAGTGTATATCCTTTTATTTATAAATACTCTAAGGTATAAAAGAGTTTAAATTATTACTTTAGCAAAAACTATGGATTTACCACCCAAAATTGACGATATTTAAAAAATCATAAAAAATAATTGTCGCGTTTCTATGCGAAATTTTTAATTGCATTGTGCTTGTAGCCACTAAAACTACCACTCGGCTTCGTTTTCGGTAGCAGTCTTGAGATACCCTGTATAATAAATAAATAAATAAATAAATAACACCCAACAGTCACATACATAGTCCTGACCCCACACTAAGATCGAGTCTTGTGTCGTGGGTATCAGGAACTACGAGAGACTTTTCGGTCTCACAAACACCCAGACCCGGAAGAAATATTTGTTGGCCGCACAAACATTTCTCTCGGTGCGGGGATCGAACCCGCGGCCTCTCGTTTCACAGGCGGCGTCTAACCGCCTGCGCCACGGAGGCTGTCAAATAATAGTAAGTAAAAGGTACATTTTACAAAAACAAAGTAAGTAATTTCATAACCGCACTGAAATGCTTAGACTTAAAAGATTTTTTTACAGATTAAAGAAAATTTGAATTTAGAGTCGAAAAACGTGTATAATATTCAATTAAATAATAAGAAATACATGATCAGAATCGGGGGTCGGTATATTTATAATATAATGTATGTTATCCCCTCCTCGTTTAATAATATGTTATATTACCTTAATTCCATTTATCACAGACATAATATATACATATACTCATTATATTTATTTTCATAAACGGTTATAAATATAGTTTAAACACAGACAGAGGATAAATTCGATAGTTTTAAAACGCGATGGGAATATTTTACTTTCCAATTCTAAACTTTATATAGTCTAAGAGTTATACGTCAAGTTCTGGACACATGTTATTACTGTTTTTATTTTGCAATCGATTTTAGCTGCACCAAGCGTGGGGAGGTAAAAATCATACTTGAATAGCCTAAGCCAACACAGTGCTGTCTTTCAAGAATATATAAAGTTAATTGCGAAATACAGAGACGAACAATATTCATTCACAAAAGACAGTGACTACGCATCCTACAGTAAACGAGTGCCATGGCTTGACTATTAACTACACATCAAGACATTACACATCATAAATAGCTAAAACAAAAACAAAACCAAATTGTTTAAGCTGTTGACAATTGCCTAAAATAAATTACGCTGTAATGTTTGAAATTATCGCAAGGAATTTTAATGTCAAAGGGTAAAATAATATAAAATAACACCACATACATCTCATCAAAGAGTAAAAAGTGAGCGTTTTTTTTTTCCAGAATGAATAATTCAGACAATTTTATTTTTGTTTCATTTTATTTCTAAATTGCCATCTGATGACGCTGGCATCATAATGGATATCATATACGAATTGATGTAGAAAATGTTGTGTTTTTACAGATGGTTGTTTTGTTTACGCAGTGGGGTTGTATGAGGGTAACATTGAGGTAAAGAATGATGTGAGAGCGTACCAACTGGTGCCGGGTTGTTCCTCTTTGGAGCGGAGGGTGTAACCGTATCTATCCACCTCATCCTGGGGTGGCAAGGGATCGAATGCAGCGTAGCCGCTTACGTGTGGCACTTCCAGCTGTGAACAAACCATGCAATATTATATTATCGTCACACTATATTGTACCAACTACTGGAAATAGGGAGATTTACGCCCGAATACTGAAACGCAACTTAAATATAAGTTGCGCTCAACTACGTTACTCCCGCTTAAAAGTACTGGCTAAGTGGGCCGTGCGCTGTTAAGAGTAACTTATTATTTGAATGGCGTTCCAGTATCCGGGCGTTAATATCTTACGTCTCAGGATGTCGACCGCAATGGAATGCCAACATTTTTATTTCATGATGTTTCATCAGGAGAACTGCATGCTATTATCCTATATATTTGTACACTATTTTTATTGGTTTATTTAATCTTTGGTTCTGTGAACTCGGAATTTAATAGATTTCAGCAAGTTGTCATAAGTTATAAAGATAACCTTCGTCTACACATTGTCGTAATACCACCATCGGAAAACAAAAAGAGACAGGCAGGAGCGTAAACTTTAATAATATTTCATTCCGAAATCTACATACACAATTTATTTATATTATTGCAATAATTTGCAAAATGCAGAAATCTTTCAAGTTCAACAGATCACTGAAAGCAGACCTATCGGACGCGTAATTAAAGAAATACCTATTGATGTACTTCGGTTTTCTAGACGTATCTCCCACAAGAACAACATTTCTTATATTACAAATATTCTTTAATGAATGTTTCCCAAAAAATAACATTTTTTAGTTAAGTCTCTATAATTCTAAATGTGCGATATTTTAATAAAACGATGTGTCATACCCCATCAAGGATGAGTTGGGACATGGGTCTGAGGACGCACATGTGGCGGATAATGGACGCGGGCAGCCTGCGATACATGTTCATCCTGCGGTCGCCCAGGTTCTTTGACGCCACCTGTACAGAAAATACGCATCAACTCGGGCTTATTGTCGTTTTATTAACATTATCTTCAAATAAGTAATATATCTGTCACCGTTAAATTGTGAATACCGTTAGATTATAATCTATCTCGCGAGATTGTAAACTGTCGAAAGATTGTGAACCGTAGGTTAGGTTAGGTTGAAGTTTCACTGCGATAGATTATAATCTACCGAAAAAATAATACGTTAAATTGCAAGCAGTTGTTCTAGTTCACATCATCTTTCGACAGTTCACAATCTCGCGAGATATATTATAATCTAACGATATTTACAATTTTACGGTAACATATATAACATACATATATATAAGTGCGTGGTGGCCTGTTGGTAAACGGACTAGACGCGACTGCCAACATGTTCATGGTGGTCGCGGGTTCGAATCCCAGGGCACACCTCTGACTTTTCGGAGTCATGTGTATATTGATAGTCAATCACCACGCACTAAAACGGTGAAGGAAAACATCGTGAGGAAACCTGCATACCATAGCGATTTTTAAAAAAATTCTATGGTATGTAAGTCCGCCAACCCGCACTAGGCCAGCGTGGTTGACTATATGGCCTAACCACTCTCAATCGTACTGTCGATTGTAGAGGAGGCCCGTGCCCTGCAGTGGACTTCCTGTGGCTGATATGATGTTGAAGTAATATAACTTTAATATAATGGTATAACTTTGCATATTTAACTTTTATATAAAGTTAAACGAAAGGGACAAAACTATCGATAACGAAAATTGGTTTTAAAACTGTCATATGACTCGGTGGCGTAGTTGTACTACGGTATAATTACAAAGTTGAGGTTTCGAATCTCGGGCGAACTGATATTGGATTTTTCAATTAATTATCAGCCCAGAGCCAGGAGTTTGTACCCGATATGACGATTGACTCGCCCCCTATCACTTCATAGTACGACAGAAAATACGAAAAGTGGATGTACTGGTTGCTACCAGCTTTGTCTTCTACTTCTGGGCAAATGGCGTGAGTTTATGTTTTAAAACTGTCTACGAGCAAAGCCTTTACAAGGCACTACATATTTACAGTGGCTGTTACATCTCACCTGCATGCCAATATCGTTGTCGTAGCGACGCGCCATGTTCTCAGCGTTGTTCATGAACCAGTTGAGGACTGGTTGCTCTTGCCAACGCGGCCAGTTCAACTTAGCGTACACGTGGATCAACTGCGTGAGACCAGCGCCGGTGCTACGACAAATATTCAACAATATATTGTAGGAGTACTCAATATTTTAGTTATAACTGTGTGTAAATGTAATGTTAATAAAGTATACATAACTAAATTTAAATAGAACGAAATGTCGGAAGCCTGCGTACATGGTGGACGGACGACCTGGATAAAGCTGTAGGAAGTCACTGGATCCTTCAGGATACAGGCCGCTTCCAACAGGCCAATGTGGAGATATTTAGGGGAGGCCTATGTTCAGCAATGGACTTCGTGATGATGATGATACACTCATTTGCAAAAAAAAACGGGCGGTTTTGATTTTAAATCTTCTTTAAAAAAATACGGTGCCAAAAGGATTTCAATCATTTGTACATGTTACTGGCTGGTTTTAAAAATGCCGTGGTGTTTAAAACAGTACGTTCAAAATTCAAATTTTCGTTTGATGCTCGTTTTTACAGAAAACCACTTTTTATCCTACATTTTTGGTGCGAAGTTCCAAAAGATAATATCGGTTTTCGTAACTTTTAGTCAATTTTTATGAATTTATTTCATATTCTTAATTGTCAAAGCTTCATTTATTGCTGTTTAGCTGTCTCAATAATGTTAGAGAAAGTGGTAAAAGCTACCAAAATTATTGCGCTGCTCGAAGAGGGTTGCAGCTAATGCTTCGTGGCTCAGAGGCTAAGTGTGAGTCGCTCGACGGTTCAAAGGACCTGGCAGCGGTATCAAGACACCGGTTCCGTCGAGAGAAGGCCTGGTTCTGGAAGAAAACCATGTACCCAACCACGGGATGATCGTTTTCTTGTGAGTCGCGCATTGAGAAATCGCAAGTCTTCGTATGTGGACCTTAAGAACAACCTCGAAGAAGTAAGAAATGTGCATATTAGTCTATGGACGGTCAGGAGAAGGCTTCTCGCGGCCAATATACGCAGTCATCGCCCGGCCCGCGGCCCTAAGTTACTCCGTGAGCACAGAGTTGCCAGGCTTAGGTTTGCTCGAAATTGTGAGTCGTGGACTCAAGAAGACTGGAATAGGGTATTGTTCGCTGATGAAGCCAGGATATCTCTGTTCGGTGAAGATCGACGTCGGCGAGTGCTACGAAGACGAGGAGAACGCTTTGCAGAGGCTTGTTTTGAAGAAATCACACCTTATGGTGGGGGCTCTGTTATGTTTTGGGCAGAATTTAATTTCAATGGATCGTACAGTTAGTCTTCATTGAAAACGGCTCATTGACTGGACATCGATACATAACGGAAGTTCTAATTCCTCATGCACAACCCGCATTGGCCGCTTTAGGCGAAGACTCAATTTTTATGGACGACAACGCTCGCGCCCACCGGTCTGGCGATGTGGAAGCGTGTGTGCAAGAGGTCGGCATTCGTCGTTTGGATTGGTCAGCTCGAAGTCCCGACCTCAATCCTATAGAGCATGTCTGGGACGTTCTGAAACGACGCGTGAGATCAGTACAACCGGCTCCGCAGACCATCAGAGAGCTGAAGAATGTGATTACCGCGGAGTAGGAACGTATTCCGCAAGCAAGTATCCGGGATATCCTCGCTAGCATACCCAGACGAATTCAAGCTGTGAATTTCAGGTACAGGGGGTCACACTCGATACTAAACATTTATCTGCTTTTACTTTATTAAAGAAAAAACAAACAAAAATCTTTGTTAACTTTTACTTCACGAGCATATGCACTACTAGCGAGCATACACTACTAGTGAACTTTAGCATTAAAACCCATAAATTTTATCAAAATTTTATGATAATACTGACGAAAACGATTATTTGCTTATTAATTTGCAAAATTGTGAAAGTAAAACTACCTTATCAAACAAACCAATAGTAACATTTGAAATGGTTCATTGCTTAGGTGCCCGTTGTTTTTGCAAATGAGTTTATTATAGAACAGTGGTTCTGAAACCTTAAGTTATTAAGTGGTCCCTGGAAGGTTTCCCAGTGGTCCGCAGAGCTACGCTTAAAATTATTTCAGCATGTATTCTTTATTGATAGATAGAAAGACCCATTTTATAAAAAAAAAAGTTACTGTATTCACAAATAAGCAAACCAGTCAAGCAACCGGGTGGTCAATGGCTAACCAAAAACTTTACAGGTCACACGTGATTAAAATTTTTAAGAACCACTAGTATGTTAGAAATATTATGACACACGTTTAAAATATATGTATTATTCAAACTACGATAAACTAAAAAACATTTTACTGTGGTAGAGCCTCGCTGTTGTCAGTCATGACTCAGCATGAACGTGCAGGCTCGTCCGGGGCGATACCACTGACTCACAGGAAATCGATGTGAAGCGACAGCTTTGTTGTTGCGTTTCGTTCGGTGAGTGAAATTACCTCTCCCCATTCTTTTTCCTTCCCGCTCCCCTCTCGATTTAATGGGAGGATAGCACATCTATGATGCAAGCAAATTGGATGTTCATGGGCGGCAGTAATCACTTAAAATCAGACATTTTGCTCGAATACTGGTCCTATGCAATAAAAAATATATTAAAAAAACATGTAGGAGTAATTAGGTTTTCTGCAAATGAGGATTGGTGATGATGATGATGAAACAAATGGCTACAATTTTACTGTAGTACCTATTGATAATTTTCACAATTGATAGATTTTTTATCACTAAATTACTGCTGCGCATACGCATGCTGTTTATTTGCGTATGAAGAAATCAAAACAGGTGTCTACCTACATACAATGCCGCATCCATGCTTATATCCTAGTTTTTAAAACCCTGAAAAATACTCACGTGTCTATTGCAAATCGGGAGTAATAGGGATGTTTAATAAGTTCCCGTCCGGGACCATATTCCATGTTGCCAAGGATGGCGGTCACCACCGACGGGTAACGCAATATGGCGGACTGCAGCATCATATTCGCCTGGATGTTGTCATCTGCACAAAACAACAAATTGTAAAGCGTACTTCACACTAAAGCCGCCGACCTGCCTGATTATGTTTTGTTGGGGACATAGCAGCAGCTCGACATAATGAGAAACATTGTTATGACTTTATGACAAGCAGAACGCTTGTGTTGTCGAAATGACATGTCGGCGGGCAACACGCGCGGGCGCTCGTAGTCAATATGATTATTTTTTTATAGGTCACTGGGTTGTGACGTAGATTTCCTGTGTAGTGCCATTAAGGATTTTTCAGTTGCATGTCGTCGACGAAACATCTTCTTCTTCTTCATTTCTAATATCCAAGATAATAATTTCTATTTTATGTGATTCGACTGTTACATTTATAGACCTAACGTTTCTTTATATACCAGAAACTTAGAGACTTCTCGAACCAAAACCCAGATTCAAAAACCTATATTTTGTGATCTATTCCTCATATTCTATGGCATAGAATCTATGCCATTTGGTGAACATCCAAAATTTACTCGGATGCAATTAGCTCAGCTAAACTAGTTAAAAACAATAACAGTTTAGTGCTTTAGGCACCATGGTGCTAGATCTAGCATATGTTTATTTATCCAGCCAAACAGCAGTGTAAATACACTGTTGTGTTCCCGTTTAAATTACATTTCAACCAGAGTTGTAATGTTTTCTCAACATTATCCGTCTCAAGGTGGCGAGCTTTGTAATTCATGGTGTTGTTACTGTCCACAAACGGTCATATAGTTTACCACCAGGCAACTAGCATGCTTGTCTCGCCATTCATGATCATCATCAGCCTATCTGCGTCCACTGCTGGATATAGGCCTCTCCTATGGCATGCCCAAAATCTCCAATCGCTACCAGCCATCTTACGAATATCTTTATTCCACCTGATGGGAGTGCGTCCTACACTACGTTTACCGAGGCGTGGTCTCCACTCACGTCATACCTAAGAGATCACGTCTACCCTAAAGCTGAAATCAAACTATAACATTCCATCTTACGCATAGAGTAAAGAAGCGGCCATAAATACTGGAGAAACGCGTCTTAGATCGATTTGAACTATGGATTATTTTGTGGTGTGCATATTATCACGCGTTAGCTTAAGTCGTAACCTTGTATGTTCCAATGGCCTTATTGGCCAGTTAACCGCGTCTAGTATCGAAAGACATACATACGATAGCATTAACTCAGCTTTACAGTTGTCGCTTCTCCGAAAAATGTGACCAGTCTAGTGCGTCTTTAACTACCAACAACCTTTATGTACCCACCTACACCACCTGTGGGTGGGCAATAAATATTCCAACATAAACTCACCCTCATTATCATTTTTCTTGATCAAATGGAAGAAAGCTAAGGCGCTGGAGTACAACATATTGAAGTGGTACCGAGCACCCCTGGACTCAGCCCAGAAGTTCACGAGTTTGAGTACCCAGTCATACTCGCGAGCCTTGATAGCCAGCGTGTCCATGATGATGATCAGCCCAATGGGATCCGTGGGGTCCAGGTTGTAGAGAACCTTGGCTAACTCGAGGGCGGTGCGGTGGCAAGCCTTGTTTGTGAGCATGTAAATGTACTTCAGCATGGCGATGTGGTAGGGACGGTTCTCTATGTACCTGTACGGTAGACGGTTGCGGCGCTGTCGACAAAATCAAGAGGATCTATGGTTAATTTTGAAATTTAATGATGAGTGGATTTACAAATATTCATCTACAAACATTCACACATTAATAAATTATGACAAAACCATTGATTTAAAAACCAAGGAACCCTTTCCCTGCCTGCCGGTTTCCCTTCAGTACATTTTCAAAAATAAAACGCTAAAAATAATAATAAATTAATCTAATTCAATAGATTTCGTATAAACGGAGTTTTTTTTTCCATTTTTATTAATCTTTGTCATAATAAAAGCAAGCATTTTCAAAATTGTTAAGAGTAACAACTAATTTGGCTAACCGCACCACTTACGCCGGAACACTTTACGCGCTTTCCACGCTCTCCCTATTATTATTTACGTCAATGGGCAAAACTGAAGAAAAATAGTCAATTATTTTTTCCTTCCCTCTGACCCTTTAATTGCTGAATATATTTAGCTGTTTTTAGATGCACTTTCACAGCACGTTACTTACGTCGCACAGATGGAATCCGGGGTGCGCGGCGTATTGCAGGATGGCGATCACGTGCTCAATCAATTTATTAGCACTGGCTGTCTCCTCGCGACGACACATTGTATCGAAAATCTGGAATAGATCGTTTGGTTAGTCTGGCAACATACATACACACATAAACTCACGCCTTTTTCCCATAAGGGGTAGACAGAGGTGCCTGGACTGTGACATTTCGCCTTGGTAAGTCCGTCCGTCCCATAATGGGATAGTAGACAAGCCTATCGCCATATCGGGCACCGACTCTTGACTCCGGGTTGATAATGAATAGAAAAATCCAATATCACTAAGCACGACCCACAATTCGAATCCGAGACCCCAGCATTGCAATCGTAACGTAGTACAACTACGCCACCGAGGCAGTCTGTAGTAGCCTGCCAGACGACCATATACCATAAGATATGATTTTTTTTCACTTTTAGATACATTTTAATCCATAATGGTTATTTCTAGTTTTTAATTTATAAAGCATAGAAAAGTCTAGACCAAGCTTTAGTCGGTTATGAAAGTTCCATAGTAACATAAATTAAATAAACAAACTGACCTCAAGCAGCGACTCCACATGGGTATTCAACTTGGCAACTTCCAGGTTCAATACAACCCTGGACCCACCGTTAGCGATCTGCTCCAAAAACTCTTTGTGTAGTTTCTGATGCTCAGCAGTGTGCTCAAATGCAAAGTACTTATAGCCGTCCTTCCTGAACTGAATGCTCATGGACAAACCTACAAGCAATAATTTATATAAAAATAAAAGGTAAAAAGGTAAACAATAATATTATTATTATTGTGTGAATATACGACTGATCCAGTCCGTTTACTTAGATACAATTAAACTTCTGCTGAAATATTTAGCATTAAATTAGAAAATCTTGTTTGAACATGGTAAAAATATTATAAAAGTAATTTAATCAATATTATAATTATCGTAATACTTTTGATACTCCATTTATAATTATTTTTCCCCCTCCTTGATTATGCTGACGCTAGGCTACCTCGACATCACCGAAATTCGAATGGAAAAACTTGAGAAACTTCAGAATTTCTGCATTAGATTCATATTTGGTCTCCGCAAATATGACCATGTTTCCGAAATTCATATCAAACTCAAGTGGCTATCAATACGTTTTCGCCGTAATACTTATTATTACTTTATCTTACTCAGCCTTGGCTATAAATTTTCAATACACCACCTATCTTACTACTAAATCCTACTCACCTTTGTGCGTGGGTCCCAGCGACTCGTACGGTACGTCTACCAACATCGCCTTGCGACGGATGCGTTCACGTCCGCTCCACTTGCGGCTTCTTAGTTATGTGTAAATAATATTGCAATAAATATAGCTTTTACACAAAGAGGTTTTATTGTAATGCATGCAGATATAATATTTGCATAAAGAACTTTTCGGAGTCATGTGTGTATTGATCTTCGATCAAATATACACTAGATACAACATGAGCGCTTAGAAAATGGCACCAAAAAAGAGTGCTTTAAGCACTCTTTCGCCTTCAGTCACGCACCGACCGTTGCTTCTAAAACGTCGCAGAACTTTAGACTTTATGTGAATAGCTACTTTAAGCTCCAGGAATAAGGTGATATTTGTGTTAATATATTTGGAATATGTGATCTTTTGGTTTACTTTTTTTGTTTCAATGCATCGGTGCCACTTTTTAACAGAACATTTACAGATACACACAGAAGATGCTAGAAGAAGCTTAAAAGGTTTAAAGTTTAAAAAAATCTCATCCAAATCGTCGTTCCATAATTCAATTTTTTACCTTTCTTTGTCAGTTAGAACTCAATATAACTGCTTACACAAATTAAGAACACAAAATCGGCATAAAATCAATACCCACCGAGCACTCCCCTCAGGATCATCGGCTCCGAAGAAATGCCTCATTTCAGGAGTGACTCGCATCTTGCGCATCGACACGCTAAACACATTGTCAGCCACAGAATCCTCAGACTCGTCAAACGCCATGCTGGTCAACAGAGATGGCTCGGAACTGGACTCAGTCGAGTCTAAAGTCAGGCTCGACACCGTCGGAGACATATTCGACAGCCAAGCGCTGGTGTGAGTCAATGTGGTCAGCGTGAGGGTAGGACTTGAGGCGTTGGTCGGAATTTGGGGCACAGAAGCGCCCTGGGTAGGAAGCTGGGCTTCCATAAAGTCTGGTAGACCGGGCGACGGGATGCCGTCATCACTTCCGGTATCAATAAAGGTCAGGTCTTCCGGAATATCATCCACAGTCTCGTCTGCTATCTCATCCGCCATTTGTTCCGTCTAAAATAAATCAATGGGGTGTAAATTGTAAAACTGAAAAGAGGAAACCCTCTTTTTATTTCTTATCATTCAACATTAAGTGATACTAATCAATACTGGGGAATGCAATCTCGTTCTCGCGAGATCCCGTTCTCGCGAGATCTCGTTCTCGCGAGATCTCGTTCTCGCGAGATCTCGGCCTTTTTTAGCGAGATTGATCTCGGACGAAAAAAAGGCGAGATCTCGCGAGTTTAACGAGATTGCACTCGAGCATAAAAACATTTGATTAGTTTACTAATAGTTGTTGCTAGCTAACGTGATGTAGTGTCATTGCATTCGAGTATTTTATGGGTTATTGTTTGTTATAAAAAAACTGTTGTCTTATTGAAATAAACTATTGTTTACGGATTTTATCGCGGATTTGGATTAATTTTTACGTTTTTTGAGTTCCCGACGTTTCGATTACTTTACAGCTTTCGTGTTCACGGGGCGGACTCCTGACTGTTGTCTTATTAAAAGATTTTTGTTTGATATTAGAAGACTGTTTATTTCTTTCGTTTGTTATTTGATAGATACGTATGTCAGAGTTTATTGCTTAGAAATGTATTAAAAATTTATAGACAAATACGTCAAACAATGCTTGATGCAAAGTCTATTTAAAAAATTCGTGAAAGTAAATGTTTATCTTATATTTATTATTTTTTTCCTAATTTATTATAATAGTATGATTATAATATGCAAAAACAACACACTAAACTACTAATCTCGCGAGATCTCGAAATTGGCTAGATCCCGCGAGATTGTATTCATAAACTCGCGGGATCTCGCTTTAGCCCCAATCTCGCGAGATTTGCATTCCTTAATCAATACCAAAAAGACCAATCAGTAAGACTGTACATAATAAATAAACAGGAAATAATAACAATAATTTAAGCATCGGGACTCGTCATCAGAAGGTGAACACTTTTTAATATTTTGTATTTTCTTACCGTTACATAAAATACATCAAATAACATTAAGAGAATAATAATCATTATTCTTATATTGCATAGTTTTACGCTTGCTTTGTTGTTACCTCGTCATCGTCGGAAGGAAGCGCGGCGGCTTCATCTTGGAGAACCACTTGTTCGGTGTACCGCGCTTTGCGGTTCCTCCTACGGGGACGAACCTTGCGAGGAACCGAGAACGACTCTGTGTTGTCTACAGAATCCTCTTCTTTGTCTGAACTCACCATCAGCTATAACAATCGCATGATACATTACGTGTTGGGCTTTTCTATTGTAATTAAAACTAAATAACTTCGCTTTGTGCAGATTTCTTTTGACATCAATGAGTTACGTAAACATTAATATTTTTTTTTATTATATTGCTGATTTCATAAAAAGAATATCTAATATATAAAATTCTTCTGTCACGGGGTGCGTAATCGAACTCCTCCGAAACGGCTTGACCGATTCTCATGAAATTTTGTGAGCATATTGAGTAGGTCTGAGAATCGGCCAACATCTATTTTTCATCCCCCTAAATGTTAGGGGTAGTGCACCCCTAATTTTTTTTTTTATTTTTTAGACAAAATTTTTAATTTCTATTTTTTTATGATACAACATACAAAAATACATACAATCCTCAATTTTCACCCTTCTACGATCAACCCTTATTTTTTAATAGCCATTTTAGTAATTTAATCATTTTTCCTCTCCGGTCGAAAACTGATCAATCGTCATTTAATTAGTTATCCCCGCCAGATGTCTACAGGTGTCACTTCTGACCCAGTAAACAGCACGGAGTAGGGATGAGAACGAAGCCGGTCTCCTGTTTCTCTCACACAATACGATTATTGTTTATGCATCAAGTGTAGTAGTAACGTTGACAATTATTATTTTGCTATCTCAGTGTAACTCTCATATTAAATTTTAATAATTCCTATTTTATATATAAGATGTATATGGATGTTTATGGAGAGAAGGGACATAAAGTTTTTTATTCGTTCCCAGTAGAAATGTTGACAATTTAGCTCTTACATATTATTATTTTTTTGTTTTTTTTTTATAAATAATAAATAAAATAACAAACACATAATTATATTTCATCTAAGTCTCCAACATGTTAAAATCCACAGAACAGATGAATATGGTTAAAAAGGAAATACAAGCGTTTGACGCGTCGCAAGGTGGTGCATAAAAAGCATCACTGCCGCGGTACGTATAATTTATCAAATCAGTTGTTGTCGAAATGCCTTGGAGCATGGTGCTCCGGCGAAATAGAATAAAAATGTAAATTTGGGCTATTTTATGTTACAGTTCCAATTCTAAAGCGTCGAATATCAATAGAGGAGGAATTTCCTAAAACTATTAAACCTGATTTTATTATTAATATTAATTACAACATTTTGAAGAATTCGATAATATGATAGACGACAAATCAAAAATATACATTGCTTATTACGCGTACATACAATGCAAGCGAATGCCAAGTTCCTACGCAATGTATGCGACTCATTTTTGTTATGTCAACTTCAAGATTTGTTACGCAGTGTTGTAGTCATGTAAATAGTAACTATATCGATGTAGTTATAGATTTCGTATACTTGTAAATCAGTTTTCATAGGATTTAAACAAAGAAAATTTTATCAAATCCTTGTGTAATTTTAAATTGTAGTACTCGTAACGTTTGATAACGATGACGACCTATCTTTATGTTTTGATGTAATACCTCCGACAACTTCAGAACAACATATTATATTCTGTTTGTGTCTGAATATACTTTATAATATAGTAACTAATTCGTTTATAGGTTTCCAAGAATGATCGATAAAAGCAACAGGTAGAGACAACTGGATACCTACAAAATCCAGTACGATTAGTTCTAAGTATTTATTTTTGTTAAACAGAAAACGATAAAAAAATATGTATCATAAGTAATATACAAACCAAAAATAATTACGTGGAACGCTTATGGAAAAACTGAATCATGGTGATTAAATAATGAAATATTGTATGAAAAATCAAAACCATTGAAGCTATTGACGTAAAGAAATCTAAATCTGATTATAATAGTAGGAAATATGCATGTTATTTTTTTTATATTTTTAATCAATTCTGTATGTTATTACATTATCGGAAAAAAATATAAGTCTTAGAAAATATAAATCAAAAAAGCACAAAAAAATATTTAAAACTGCTACAGTTTCGAAGCATTTAAACGCCATGTTGGCGCGAACTCGCTGTGACGTCAGAGGGCACGATATGAACAATGTAGTATTTGGATTAAGTTTCTTTCATGAATTGCTACAGAACTGTATTTAGTGACAAAATAATCCATTTTATTTAATAGTATAAAGAAAGCACAAAATAACTCATAAACAAATGTAAAACAATACACTCAACAAGCTAAAACTTCATAAGAACGTGCCCATTGTCGTCATTATCCTTTTCAAGCAATAGATCGCGTTTCGGAAAAAATGGGCGGCAAATTTGAAAAGCAGTTCTTCTGTTATTTGATTTCTTCTTCATCTGTATCAGCCCATATACGTCCCACTACAGGGCACGGGCCTTCTCTACAATCGACAGTACGATTGAGAGTGGTTAGGCCATATAGTCCACCACGCTGGCTTAGTGCGGGTTGGCGGAACATACCATAGATTTTTCTATAAATCGCTATGGAATGAAGGTTTTCTCACAATGTTTTCCTTCACCGTTTTAGTGCGTAGTGATTGACTATCAATACACACATAATTCCGAAAAGTCAGAGGTGTGCCCTGGGATTCAAACCCGCGACCACCGTGAACATGTTGGCAGTCGCGTCTAGTCCGTTTACCAACAGGCCACCACGCACATAATTCTTCTACAGTTCATATCACTACATTTCATTACATTTCTTCTACGTAATTGTACAATAAGTTTGGGATTTACATTTTTTCAGTTATTTTTTGTAGAAAAGCCTCTGCGTATTAGCCATCTCCAATTGGGTAGTGGAAGTGATAAATTATTGCTGCTGCAATCGGAAAGTCTGCAAACATATTATGAATAGTATTGCTTGAAATATATTTTAATTCGGCCGTTAACCACTTCCACTAGCCATCGGCATATTATGACCAGTCGGGAAGTATTTTCATGAAGAGAAAGTTGTGCATGTCCCAGGTTTTTTGTCGGAGAAACGTGTTATTTGTATCCATATTCTTTGATATTGCTGAAACTGTCTATTAGGCCACGGTCTAAAATAAATACATCATTGGGATGAAGCAATATGTGCAAGGGGTTTTTCTCATCGTTCATAAAATCAGGCATCAGTCTTGTTGGCAGCGTATGGTTCGTTTACATCTATAATGCATCTGTCTTTCTTCATTACCAAATAGTGTTTTAGGAATCCTGAGGTTTCTATCAAGGACATTGTCTTTAGGTACGTGTTCGAAACCCTTGTCAAGCACAGTATAGTTAGTTCTAGGACACTCTCGTGCAAGGGCCAACTGGCGTTGGACTTTTCTTTCTGATACTCCAAGTCTTTCATGGCATTCTCCAGTAATTAGCCTTGTCAAAAAAATACTCAAAGTAGTTCTGGGATCTGAACTTGCATTTCGTAGCGAAGTCTTTTTGTCTAAAATTGCATTAAGCTGTTCTGTAGTGCGTCCAGCCCAAAAATACCAACAATGCATATAATGACTGATTCTTCGTTTGTTCGACTTTGCTTCACTCAGCCATATTAAATATAATAAATAAAATAAATAAATAACACCCAACAGTCACATACATAGTCCTGACCCCACATTAAGATCGAGTCTTGTGTCGTGGGTATCAGGAACTACGAGAGACTTTTCGGTCTCACAAACACCCAGACCCGGAAGAAATATTAGTGGGCCGCACAAACATTTCTCTCGGTGCGGGGATCGAACCCGCGGCCTCTCGCTTCACAGGCAGCGTCTAACCGCCTGCGCCACGGTGGCTGTCAAATATAACGTAAAGATGTATTTAAAATGTTATAACATTTTGTTAATGAACTGTTGAGTTTTAAATTGTTGATTAATTGTAAATTGTTTTTTAAAAGAACAATACTGCAGAATTTTTTGCCCGTTCTTCTCTAGTAAAAACTGCTTTCCAAACCAGGTAAAAAATAAAAAAAATACTGAATCTAAATGATGTAGATCATCTTAAATGGATTCAATAAATTATTTTCATTTCATTTCATTTTATGGAATTATATTCATGGTCACCCTGGAATCAAAACCTGGAGACATGATTGACCTGGTAGCACCGTAGCATAGCATAGCTACTAGAATCTGCCTACCCTTTCTGGGAATACGGGGTGAGTATATATGCATTCATATAAAAAAGGGAAGGAAAGCTAAAAAGTTAATTGACAATTAACCTATAATGTAGCATTTCCTCGAATGAATTCAGCAATATCTGCACGCATTCTTAGTAAGTTTACCGATGAAATGCACACTTGATATCAGCCTTGGAATAGCCTTCTTCGGCACATTGTACAGTTACGGAATCAGTCGGTCATTACATATGTATATCCCATATGTTCTGACGACTATATTTCAAAACGGACAATACATACAGGTTTGTCGCCATAATATTATTTTCTTCTCTTGAAAAAAGCTATCCAACGAGGGTAAATTTATTTTGATTGGACATGGGTACCAAAACGCCCATCATCCTTTGGTAGACTTTATTTGAGCCGTACGGTGAGGTGTCATCTAGACGACCATATAATCTAAGTGTATAGATTTGTAAAATAGTATACAAATTAAGATTAACTTTCAATATTAAATATTGTGGTCTTATTTATTTTCTGTCTATGGACATAATACTAATTAAATAACTCTATCAGGAAAAACCATTAAGCAAATCGATAAAATAATTTCCAATCTTATAACATAGACACATTTCCATAACATTATCGATACTTTAAATTAAATGAAATGAAATGTATTTGAAATGAAATGAAATGAAATGTATTTGAAATGAAATGAAATGTATTTGAAATGAAATGAAATGTATTTATTGGTCACGTAGGCAATTAAAAAGCTCTTATGACAAGTCAATACACATAGAACTTAATCTCTATATACAATATATTTTCTATACTTAGTATTACTTATTTTAATTTCTTGCTTTTATCAATTTATTTATTATATTTATTTATTTTTAAATTAATTTTATTTTTATTTATAATTAGTTTTATTTATTTATTTACTTTTTATTCATATTTTATTTAAAGTATTAGTTTTTACTTTATGGTAATTTATTTGTCAAAGAAATACATTATTTACGTTAGTCAAATTAAATTATATTATTTGTGGACCATGAATATCACAACGGTGCGTAGCGGTTTATAGTTACCACCGGATCCAACGCGGCCCTTCCTGAGAAGACCCAGCGAAACAAACTCAGTGGGCTTACACTACCACTGGAACTACGCGACGCGACCCAGTCCTGAGTATATCCAGCGACTAAGACTCAGTGGGCTTGTTTTGGGTCCAACTTAAGACAACGACCATAAGTATTTCCGATACGTCCCGTATGTTTAGGCTTACGGCCGGATCCAACGCGGCCCTGACTGAGAAGACCCGGCGAACAAACTCAGCGGTCTTTACTTTACCACTGGATACTACGCGGCGCGACCCATTTCTGAGTAGATCCAGCGAGTCAAACTCAGTTGGCTTGGTTTTGGTCAATTTACTAAAATAAGTATTTGTGACTTGTGTTACAAAGATTTCCCATATTTATTATTATTTTTATTTGTTTTTTTTGATCGGTCGTCATATAATTTAATTAATTTGATTGTATATTGGTTAATTTTTGAGTTCACAATTTTAGATATTTTTAATTATTTAAATTAGGTGGTGTAATAAGCGAATAGTTCAGGGCCCCAGGAGGTCGCAATGTGCAAGAGAACACGTAATCCCAGGCTTTTTTATCATCAATATATTCCTTAAGAGCGTATACACCTTGCGCGCAAAGTCAGCTATAGGTATTTCTTCGTTAATTTCACGCACACATAAGCGACCAAAGCTGTGTGCGTAGAGCTGCCGCGTCGGCTCGCTATACAATCGGCTCAAACAACTTTGATCCGTGCGCTTCAAATATTCAATTGAAATGTAACTGTAATATAATATCATAAAAATATTTTAATTTGCATTATAAGTAGACAAATATTACTGTGCAAGCAAAGAATAATACAAATTTTGGATACTAATCATATTTTCGTTATTATTACATTGTTAAGTTGCATTCAAATCAGTGTTCAATCAGTAGACACTACGGACGTTTTATTAATCATTTCGTGTTCGAACACATAAATAGTGTTAGGGGCCTTACAACCCCTTACAATTACGAAATATATTTAATTTTATATTACAACTAGCGGCCCGGCCCAGCTTCGCCTGGGTGCATATATTTTTTGATTCCACTCCACACCAAATACATGTTATTTTTCCTATAAGCTCTTGTATACCTAAACTTGACGTAGCTGTCCTACTGTCCGGCTCAATCCCGTGTCATCCGTCTGATCAATCTCTTCCCGATCCGTCCCGTCCTTTCTCTTTATTATCCATCCCGTCTTATAACGTGCATTTACATTTGGTCCTATCAAATTTGTCAGATGTCCCAGTCCTCTCCCGTACCTTCCACTCTATTATATCCCGTCTCTCCATATACATGTACATATAAAGATTGCCTTATGAAATTTTGACATTAAAAACTTTAGCGTTTTTTATTGTCCATCCAATATTCCGTCCCTTATTTCAGCACCAAAATGCTGTTTTTCCTAATAATATTGCACGCCATTACTTTTTGTTAGTAATAAAGTAATAATAACAATTTAAAAAAAGAATTGGCCAAATTGGTCCAGGCGTTGTTGAGTTATGCGCTTACCAACACATTTTGCGATTCATTTTTATATTATAGAAGAAGATATTATAGTCCACCCTGCTGGCTTAGTGCGGGTTGGCGGATTTTATTTCACGTAGAATTTAATCCGAAAAGTCAGAGGTGTGCCCTGGGATTTGAACCCGTGACCATCGTTAACTTGTTGGCAGTCGCGTCTAGTACGTTACCATATACAAATTAATAAAACCTTCATACTGCCTTACCAGGTGACGTAAGTAATAGAACAAATATTTAAAAATATAAAACTGCATATCGTTTCGTTATAATGTCTAGATACGGCATCAACGTACCAATATTCTTTTTATTCTTGAGTCTAAAAACAATATTAATGCGAAATTTAAATATGTCCCCCAGCGCATCTAAAAGTATCAATTCAAAAACAATGTCGTTTATGAAAACGAAAAATTATAATTAGATATATTTTGGTGTACTCCGGCAAAACGCTTCGATAGAGTATACCTTGTTTAAAACTGTTGCAATAATCTCAAATAACAATGGGCGATTTTGGTAGATATGGACATGATTTCAATTTACATTTCACAAAATTATGCGCAAGACGCCGTATCTAGATAATATTATATACACGATATACACGATGTACACATTTTTTGAATTTTGTTCTATTTCGTCAGCCGTCAATGAAAGACAATGGAAAGATAGATCATTTTACGTTGGGTGGTAGTTGAAGCTGGACCGTCTTTTACGTCTCCCGTCAAATAAACAAAGATCATCCTATACTGGCTGGACGCATCACGCTTGAACGATACCCAAAAAAAAGGTTTTTAGTATCTTTCTCAGAAATTTTCCTATTTTTCTCACCCCTAAAACCTTCCCAGGACTTCCACGAATATTTCAAGACCAAAATCAGCCAAATTGGTCCAGGCGTTGTTGAATTATGCGGTTACCAACACATTTTGCGATTCATTTTTATATATAAGATACATAACATAATTTAGCCTCGGAATTACGTCTCATTATATTACCTGAAACATAATTTATACTCACTACAAAATCATTGTAGGTAATAAAAATAATTAAATATTTTACTACCAAAGTACTAAGATGCGATTACCACGCATTCCGCGCGTGGCTATTTTTACTACGCGCGGCATAATCGACTGCAGCCAGGCCGGAGCGACGAGCAATACGTCCTCCCTCTAGAAGGCCTTGCGGCGGTCTGATTTGATCCATGCCGCACAGCGTGTTTTATAGTGGTTTTTAAAATATTTGTAGAAAACATGAAAACTAATTTTGTTGAAATATAAAAATGTTAATTTATTGATAAGATGTTCTTCTATTATAATATGCAATTGTTAAAAAATTAGTGCGTGGTGGCCTGTTGGTAAACGGACTAGACGCGACTGCCAACATATTCACGGTGGTCGAGGGTTCGAATCCCAGGGCACACCTCTGACTTTTCGGAGTCATGTGTGTATTGATAGTCAATCACCACGCACTAAAACGGTGAAGGAAAACATCGTGAGGAAACCTGCATACCATAGCGATTTATAAAAAATTCTATGGTATGTAAGTCCGCCAACCCGCACTAGGCCAGCGTGGTGGACTATATGGTCTAACCACTTTCAATCGTACCGTCGATTGTAGAGTAGGCCCGTGCCCTGCAGTGGGACCTATATGGGCTGATACAGATACAGATAAAAAATTATGTACGATAAGTTGGTGAAAAAAATATGTTCTTGACGAGAGTTTCTGAATAATTTCGCATTGTTTAAATTTTTATTTTTCAGGAACTAAACACAAAAAGATTATTTTTCTCAGCAAAATCCCTCCATAAGGGTCTTATTAGTCTGATAATATTTTTATTTTCATCTTATATATTTTAGTGGTTAAGGATATCTTAAGCTTCTAAATTGCCATTTAAAGCCTAAATAACGAAACTTGTGTTCAGTAATCCGTATAGTACTCACAAATTATCCATCAATCTATGTTTTCCACCAAAATCCCTAGATGACAACCTTTTCTAAAATTAGTAATAATTATTTTTCCTTTAAATTGTTTATTGGTGGCTATTAACTCATTTGAAAAGTCCTGTTTTTAAGCCAAAAAGCGCGTGCAGGGTATAAACGCTCTTAATATTACACTCATATGCAAAAAAAACGGGCGGTTTTGATTTTAATTCTTCTTTAAAAAAATACGGTGCCAAAATGATTTCAATCATTTGTACATGTTACTGACCGGTTTTAAAAATGCCGTGGTGTTTAAAACAGTACGTTCAAAATTAAAATTTTCGTTTGATGCTCGTTTTTACAGAAAACCACTTTTTATCCTACATTTTTGGTGCGAAGTTCCAAAAGATAATATCGGTTTTCATAACTTTTAGTCAATTTTTATGAATTTATTTCATATTCTTAATTATCAAAGCTTCATTTATTGCTGTTTAGCTGTCTCAATAATGTTAGAGAAAGTTGTAAAAGCTACCAAAATTATTGCGCTGCTCGAAGAGGGTTGCAGCCAATGCTTCGTGGCTCAGAGGCTAAGTGTGAGTCGCTCGACGGTTCAAACGACCTGGCAGCGGTATCAAGACACCGGTTCCGTCGAGAGAAGGCCTGGTTCTGGAAGAAAACCATGTACCCAACCACGGGATGATCGTTTTCTTGTGAGTCGCGCATTGAGAAATAAATAATAATAATAAATAAATAAATGTGGACCTTAAGAACAACCTCGAAGAAGTAAGAAATGTGCATATTAGTCTATGGACGGTCAGGAGGAGACTTCTCGCGGCCAATATACGCAGTCATCGCCCGGCCCGCGGCCCTAAGTTACTCCGTGAGCACAGAGTTGCCAGGCTTAGGTTTGCTCGAAATTGTGAGTCGTGGACTCAAGAAGACTGGAATAGGGTATTGTTCGCTGATGAAGCCAGGATATCTCTGTTCGGTGAAGATCGACGTCGGCGAGTGCTACGAAGACGAGGAGAACGCTTTGCAGAGGCTTGTTTTGAAGAAATCACACCTTATGGTGGGGGCTCTGTTATGTTTTGGGCAGGATTTAATTTCAATGGATCGTACAGTTAGTCTTCATTGAAAACGGCTCATTGACTGGACATCGATACATAACGGAAGTTCTAATTCCTCATGCACAACCCGCATTGGCCGCTTTAGGCGAAGACTCAATTTTTATGGACGACAACGCTCGCGCCCACCGGTCTGGCGATGTGGAAGCGTGTGTGCAAGAGGTCGGCATTCGTCGTTTGGATTGGCCAGCTCGAAGTCAGGACCTCAATCTGGGACGTTCTGAAACGACGCGTGAGATCAGTACAACCGGCTCCGCAGACCATCAGAGAGCTGAAGAATGTGATTACCGCGGAGTGGGAACGTATTCCGCAAGCAAGTATCCGGGATATCCTCGCTAGCATACCCAGACGAATTCAAGCTGTGATTTCAGCTAGAGGGGGTCACACTCGATACTAAACATTTATCTGCTTTTACTTTATTAAAGAAAAAACAAACAAAATCTTTGTTAACTTTTACTTCACGAGCATATGCACTACTAGCGAGCATACACTACTAGTGAACTTTAGCATTAAAACCCATAAATTTTATCAGAATTTTATGATAATACTGACGAAAACGATTATTTGCTTATTAATTTACAAAATTGTGAAAGTAAAACTACCTATAATTATCAAACAAACCAATAGTAACATTTGAAATGGTTCATTGCTTAGGTGCCAATGACGTTTTATAAATAGACACGTCATACACTAACATAAAGGCACAAAAAATGGCGCGATGCGTATTGTAATTTCAAATTGGTTCGAAGAAAGAGTAAAAAAGCAAGAAACATATGTTAGAAGAAGATGAATAGACATCGCTAGTTACGTAACAATAAGTGCCGCACGGTTATTGGCCAAAGCGCGTGTGACGTAGCACCAAGCATGAAGTACGGGATGACGTGGCGAGAGCTGTCAAACGTCGCCATGAGAGCGAATTTATTAATTTTATTTAATAATAAATTAATTTAGTGTGTACTTGCGCACTAAATAAAATATTTTTTGTTTCACAGTTTCAGAATCGTTTGTACATTATTTTAAATCACTCTAATCTATTTTTCCGCATTTGG
Organism: Hyles vespertilio; assembly: GCA_009982885.2. Taxonomy (NCBI): domain Eukaryota; kingdom Metazoa; phylum Arthropoda; class Insecta; order Lepidoptera; family Sphingidae; genus Hyles; species Hyles vespertilio. The sequence continues at coordinate 34,654,834 of CM042833.1, read as the reverse complement.
TTTCGAGAATACAAATAGTCAGAGAAACGTGTATCCGCGACACTGGTTGAAACGTGACTAATTGCAAGGGAGGCAAATACCTTCCAAACGTCTTGCCATTATAAAGCTCGGACAACGCATCTATGCTTTATAAACATCTTAGTTAGGTGCCCGTTCTTTTGCAAATGAGTTTATAATAACCCCTAGTCATAAGTTTGTTTTTGATATGAGTCCTAAATAGTTTGACCGGTAGCTGTGTTATCCAATTGGGAAGTTTATTATAAAATTTAATACAACTATCCAAGAAAGATTTTTTGACTTTTCTAGTCTAAACGAGGGTATTGCTAGTTTATTTTTATTCCGCGTATTAATAGTGTGGGTGTCACTGACCTTATAAAACTTGTTAATATTTTTATTAACGTGCATTATACTCTGAAAGATGTATTCAGATGACACGGTTAGTATATTGCTTTCCTTAAAAACAGATCGCAAAGAATCGCGGCTCCCTAGATTATAAATAGCACGGATTGCTCTTTTTTTAAGATGAATATGGATTCTATATCAGCCGCTGATCCCCATAAAATAATGCCGTATGACATTATACTATGAAAATAAGCAAAATATACCAATCTAGCCGTTGCAACGTCAGTTAGTTGTCGTATTTTTCGGACCGCGAACGCTGCGCTGCTAAGTTTAGCTGATAATCTCTCAATTTGTGGACCCCATTGTAATTTTTTATCTAGAGCGATCCCTAAAAAAATTGTGGAATTAGCTAAATTTAGCATTTCTGAATTTAATTCGATACGCGTGTTTACGCTTGCCACGTTCGGTAAAGCAAAACGGACGCATTTAGTCTTACTAGCATTTAATAGTAGATTATTAGCAGAAAACCAATCCGAAATTAAATTAAGAATATTGTTAGGTGTATCTAGCATATCGTCTTTCCGATTAACTTTAAATATTATAGAGGTGTCGTCAGCGAATAAAAAAATCCAAGTCTCGCAGCTCAGGTTTTCTACCGCAAAAAGTTGTGAGATGCATGTTATACCAAGTCGATTATTTATTTAGTCCTTAAGGGGCCTTCTATATAAAGTTATTACGTTAGTTATTACCATATCAATATTAAAAATTCTTTACGTTTTAAATAAATGGATCGACTTGGCCATCGCATGAAAACATAATGTATCGTACAATTTATACATAATGCTGCTGGCATGACAGGCTTCATGCTTTAGCCACAACGAAGTTATAGGGGGTTGAAAATGGTCTGAATTGCTTCGAGAAAAGGATGTTACGGCCTATAGCTCGACTTGGAGGGGGCTCGGCCGCGCCCCCAGATGTCTCACCACTTCTGAACCATACAAGGAAGATCATTTATGTAGACTAGGAATAAAAAGGGGCCCAGAATGGAGCCTTGCGGAACCCTAATTTTAACTTTTGATCCTACCGAAGTGAGCCCGTCCAAAGAAACCTTTTGTTCACGACCCGACAAGTAAGACATTACGAGATCAAGTAACGTATCACTGATTCCGTAGTACCTTAGCTTCATAATAAGTGTTTGGTGGTCAACACAGTCGAAAGCCTTGGAGAGATCACAAAAAACTCCTAGAGCATCTTGAGATGCCTCCCAGGCTTCTAAAACCGACGTGATTAGTGATGTCCCGGCATCTTGAGTTGAGCGACCCTTTGTGAAACCAAATTGATTCCTATTTATTAACTTATTTTCATCAAAATGTGCTAGTATTTGATTAAGCAAAAGCCGAAGATTTTGCTAAGAGCCGGTAGTATAGAAATGGGTCTATAATTCGACGGATTGTTCGAACATCCTGACTTAAAAATGGGTACAACTTTACTAATTTTCATTAAGTCGGGAAAGATACCGTCACTTAGGCAGGAATTAAAAATAGTAGCTAATAACGGTGCAATGTTAACAATAATAGCTTCTATAGCTTTAACACACAGTCCCCATATATCTTCCGTAGTTTTTATTTTAATTTGCTTGAAAGCCTTTATTATTTGACAACTGGTTACCTTTTGAAAGCTAAACTTAGGCATATTTCCAGGAACATTTTCCTTTAAAAAAGATTCCGCTAAATCTACTGATGAATTTAAATGTTTAGTTAAGTCTAATGGTATGTTATTATCAAGATAATTGGCAATAGTAGATTTACCGAAACCGACTATTGTAAGCTTTCTATATTAGATTTGTGGAGGTTTTGTGTTTGGAAAACGACGACACTGGTTTTGATACATTTTGACGGCTAATGCCTTTCTAACCATATTCAACTGTTCAGTGGTAAAATGTATAGATTATAGGAACAAATACTAAATAGATATTTAACGCCAATATTCTCCGTTGCGTAGTTGTACTGTGATACGATTACATCATAATTATCGGATGTTTCTATTCATTATCAGATCTGAGTTAAGAATATGTGCCTGATATGACGTTGGGCTCACTCATTATTACCCAAGGCGAAATGTGGGTGTCCTGGCACCTCTGCCTACCCCTTCTGGGAAAAAGGCGTCAGTTCATTTATGTATATATGTCACTGTTTTTTTTTTTCTTTTTTCTCTAAGTAGTTCTTTCTAAAGCTATTGATAAATTTAAAAAAAGCAAGATTTCAAGGATGATGATGATGAATATGATGAAGATTATGGAGATGATGGAGATGTTGAAGATGATGATTTTGGAGATGATGAAGATGTTGATGAAAATGGTGGAGATAATGGAGATGATGAAGATGACGAAGGTGACTAAGGTGATGAAGGTGATGAAGATTACGAATATTATGAAGATGATGAAGATGATGAATATGATGATGATGAAGATGATGAATATGATGACGATGAAGATGAAGACCCTGATGATAATTAAAATTTTCGACATAAAGGATTTATTTTGGGAGCAAACGGAACATTTTTATCTCAAAGTCATAGAGTCCGCTATTGTCAGTCATGACTCGGCATGAATGGGTAGGCTCATCCGGGGCGGTACCACGGTGTCTCACATCGAGGTGAAATCGACGTGAAACGGCATCGCTATCGCGTTTTGTGCGGCGAGTGAGATTGCCGGACGCCAAGTACACCTCTCGTTTTCCCTTTCTTTTTCCTTCAAGCTCCTCTCACGATTTGATTGGGCGGGCAACACGTATATGATTCAAACATTGTGGATTTTCATGGGCGGCAGGTGATAATTTACCATCAGGTGACCTGGTTGTTTGCCGATCCAAAGCAATCAAAAATAATTGCAAAAAAAATTGTGGCAGAAAATGGATAATTCTGACTGAATTTATAATATGAGCAGGAACACCCAAATATTGATTTTGAAAGCAATGGATTTAATGCATGAAAGGTTCCAAATGGCGGCTAGATTTTCTTAGTTTTTTTTTTTTTTTATTTTCTGCTCCTTAAATTATTATTTGAGAAGCCCTCACATTTATTGAATTAAAAGCAATCGAATTAATTGTTTTCCAAAATTCAAAATAGCGACCCAAAAAAACAAAGAGATTTTTATTTTGAAAGCAATCTAAAATAATCAAACGCTAAAAAGTTCGAAATGGCAGCAAAAATGCATACATAATTCTAACTATGCATTTAGATTATACGATAAGAAGGATCCCCAGATATGGATTTTAGAGCAACCGGATCCATAGATAATAAGTTTGATTCTGACTATGAACTTATGTAGTTTCTCGAATGTTTATTAATGCTACGAAATATTGAATGCTATAATGAGCGAACACTCTTCAATCACGCGAGGACACAGCGATTGAGATATCGATGCCTTTACTGTTGCTCTATTTTGATATATTATTTGATATCCTCATTTTTATACAACTTGCGCTTTCAGACGCCGAAAAGAAATAATCCAAAGGATTTAAATACGAACGCCATGAAAAATCTTCGCAATATTACTATTAATCAGATAAAAAAAAAATTGTTCAAAATAAAATCATAAAACTGTTCCAAAGCTGGAGTAAAAAAAATCGTATAATTTCACAGTGTAATGAAATGCAATGGCAATAATTTCTTGAATCTATTGAAATATTCAACATTATTTATATTCATCAGATTGGATTAAGTATGAGCATGTCGAAAACGAAGGTAATGTCGAACGCCAGACAACAAAAAACCAAGTTAGGGGATGTGGAGATTGCATACGTTGATGAGTATTTATATCTAGTCCAGATAGTATATATGTATCAGCCCACACACGTCCCACTGCAGGGCACGGGCCTACTCTACAATCGAGAATACGATTGAGAGTGGTTAGGCCATACAGTCCACCACGCTGGCCTAGTGCGGGTTGGCGGAGTTACATACCATATAAATTCTTTTAGATCGCTATGGTATGCAGGTTTCCTCACGATGTTTTCCTTCACCGTTTTAGTGCGTGGTGATTGATTATCAATACACACATGACTCCGAAAAGTCAGAGGTGTGCCCTGGGATTCGAACCACCGTGAACATGTGGGCAGCCGCGTCTAGTCCGTTTACCAACAGGCCACCACGCACTCCAAGATAGCCCTTCCAGAATAGGCAAGAAGCCGAAATCAAGAGACGTATTGAAAACGCCTGGAAGAGCTACTGTTCTATGAAGCACTTGCTTAAAAGCGATCTTCCGCTCTCTCTTAAACGGAAACTGGACGTGGACGTTCTCTCCATCCTTACAAATGGCTCTCAGACCTGGTCTTTGACTAAAGTGCAAAAGTCCGATCTCGGAGTTTGCCAGCGAGCTATGAAACGAAGTATTCTAGGTTTAAAATTGCGCACCAAAACAAAATTCGTAGACGTTGGGTAACAAACAACCAAATTAAAATCTAGGCAGGCCACGTCTGTCATATATCAGGGGAGCTGTGGGCTAGGACTGCTACCGAATGGACTCCCAAATCACGAAAAGAAAACGCGGTAGAAAGCATTGGATAGAGAAGGGTGGAAGAAGTAACGGGAGGCCTTTGCACTGAAGGGAGACAGTCTAGGCTAGAAAAAACAATGATTGCTTTTTTTTCCCTGCCACCGTGTTCTGAAAGTTATTTTCAATTGAGAAGAACAGACAAGAAATAGTATTGCTCTTTTTACTTTTAAAGTTACTAGCTGGTTTAAATCAGGACACATCATTAATAAATTGTTATAGTTTATAAGCAACATGTTTGTAATACAAATATGATTTTATACTTAATACGGTTAAGTAAAAGCAAGTTCCCAAAATAAAGAATCAGTATACTCTGTTTCACTAACGTAGTGAATAATTGTGAAAGCTTTAACTAATCAATTAGTCAGTTCAAATGTTAGGCTCAATTGCACAAACTAACTTTGCCAATACCTTTGCCCTTGAAACTGTCAATTCCATACATTCGCAAGGTCAAATACATCTTAAATGTATGGCGATGACATTTTCATAGGCAAAGGTATTGGCAAAGTTAGTTTGTGCAATTGAGCCTTAGTGTAGTATCGGTAAAAGATGCAATAAAACAGCCTGTCTGACCATCTCAATGGCGGCTGCTCCCGGTCTTCTCTTAATCTCGTCCTAATTATAAAACTGGTATTAGCATATACAAAATAATGATCATCTCCCGAGTTGATGTCGAAACTCCCAAAATATGCCGTTTCACCTTTCTCGCACTAAACACGGGTGAAAATGAAATCTTCGTCGCCAATAATTATTGTAGTGTCGGTAAATAGGTGCAATAAAACAGCCTGTTAGGTATTATATTGTTCTATTTGTTACTGTTTATGATCCACCGCCGCACAGTGGTGCGTCGGGGGACCACATGGGTGTACCCATACATGTGTACGTGAGTAAATACACATTAGTAACCAAAACGGACATACCAGTCCACACAAGCAGCAGCCGTTCACGAGCATGACGCATGTATCAACCATCGGCCTCCTTAACCACGTTACAGGGAAGTGACCGACCACATGCCGCCACCGTAAGTAGACTTTTATACGAGCATGGCATACCCAATCGCTTACAAAGCTAATAAAATATGTATGTTGAGTTACTCAATGTAAATGCTATCATACAGACAAAACTAATATCTCCGCTCGCAATACTACTTTTTTCTATTCCAAAGCCTTGTTATCATCTAGCTATTCTAAAATTTTATCTATAGTCATTGTAGTGCTTGGTCTCTACGGTATCCGCTGAAATAAAGGCCTGTAATTCCTATGTCGGATTTTTTTATTTAAACAATAATTAAAATATTTTTCACAAAATATACAGGGTATATCAAGACTGCTACCGAAAACGAAGCCGGGTGGTAGTTTAAGCGACTTCAGACACCATGCAAAAGAAAATTTTGGAAAAAAAGCGACATATTTTTTTTTGTATTTTTTTTCCTATTGCCATATTTGGGTGGTAAATACATTTTTTCCTAAAATAACAGTGTATACCCTTTTATTTATAAATTCTCTAAGGTATAAAACAGTTAAAATTATTATTTTAGCAAAAACTATGGATTTACCACCCAAAAATTACGATATTTAAAAAATCATTAAAAATTAATGTCGCGTTTCTTTGCGAAATTTTTAGTTGCATTGTGTTTGTTGTCACTAAATCTACCACTTGGCTTCGTTTTCGGTAGCAGTCTTGATATACCCGGTATAGTTCAATGAATACTGTTAATTATCAACCCATTAATTATTATTAGTTGTACCTCAATAATACTCTTCACGTATCTTTTTTTTTTGGTACGGGACCTCTTATTTTTATTTATTTTTACTTTAAATATATGTTGGAAACCGCGTCCAGATCGTTTGTCTACAGTCCACCACATACTTTTTCACATTATTATTTTAAAAATATGTAATTATTGCACGTAGTTTAGAAACTGCTTTACGCACACTTGACCTGGGGAGTAAGCTGGAGAATGCTTGACGATAGTGTTACAAAAAGACGTGTGACCAGGCAGTCGATGAGCAAACGGAAGTTGATTAGTTACCGGTTTGATTACCTTCAAATTCTATATCTGAGGGATTCTTCGCCCCGATCAAATTCAGTTGATTATCAGCACTGAAAATAAGAAATTAGGGCCGCCATTTTGAATTCTTTGGCTATCGATCCGATTGTTTAGAAATTGATATCTAATGGACCTCACTCCCCGAAATTCATAATTGATAATCAGATTCAAGACTCCTTTTTTTACATTAGAAAGTTATTTTAAAAATCCATATTCCCCTTTAACTATTCGCGGAGTGCGCGTGTCAATTGTGTGAAAAGCAATGATTACTATTTTTACCTCATTTTCATTTATGGAAAAATCTTTACAATATTATCTTTATATATTTACAATTCTTGAACTAGGATATCCACGCTTACTAAAGCGTAAAATTAGGTCTGCAGCTAGCAGCTGCAACCCTGTGTTATACCATGCAACATCCCGGTATCTCCCTCCGCACTCACCTCTGCAATACCCAAGGTGCTTATTTGGTAGGGCGATGTACCTAGTCAGGTCATAAATTCTGTCACATGTTTAATATAAAATAATTGAAACAAGTTTATACATTATGTAACCATTTATATACCAAAATGAACTTAACAAAACATAGATTCTTATGACACTAAAGTTTATTCAAAATGACCTCCGTGATTTTGAATACAGGCCTTCAATCTGCGCTGCCAGTTGTCTATCGCAGCACGAACGAGGTCCATGTCAATATCGGCGGCTGCCTTAATCAAGGATGCCTTGAGTGACTCCAAATTGGGATGAGGCTTTGAGCACGCCTTTTCCTCCAAGTGTTGCCATATCTTGTAATCTAACGGATTCAAAACTGGACTGGAGGAGGGCCAGTCTTCGTGCCGGATGAAGTCGATTTCACGAGCCGCCAGCCAGTCTTGTGTGCTCTTCGCTCTACGAGCTGGCGCCGAGTCTTGTTGGAATACCCAGTGCCTGTTATTGAACATGGTATGAGAAACAGGTTCCACAAGGTTCGTCAGGACTGTATTTTGATACACAACTGCATTCGTTTTTACACCTTTCTCACAAAAATGTACCTCTGTTAAGCCCCAATAAGAAACTTCCAACCATACCATGAGCGAGGATGGAAAATGACCTCGTTGGAAACGCGGAATACGGTTGCTCGCTTCTTCACTACTGTGTGCGTACACCTTATCATTTTGTTTGTTGTAGCTCTCTTCTACGGTAAAAAATGTATCATCTGAAAAAAGAATTTCCCGATATTTTTTTCCCGCGTACCGCTTCAACAAAGCGCGACATCTCTTCAGTCTCAGGTCCATTAGACGAGCATTCAAACGATGTCCTGTTTTTCCTCGATATGCCCGAAGCCCTAAGTCTTCATTTAACACCCTTTTCACCGTGGTTCTGCTTAACCCCATCTAAAGGGCCAAAAGTTTCTGCTTACGTTTGGGATTTCTTTGAATTCGCGCCTTCACAGCTTTTAACACTGCTGGAGTCCTAACAGACCGAGGGCGACCGCTGCTTGACCTGTCTTCTACACTAGAGTTGTATCGTTTGATGGTACGATAAACGAATCTTTTGGTTATATTAAAATTTTTCAGTATGTCAAAAATTTGAATTGGCGCGTAACCGCAACGATGCAACGCAATAACTGCAAAACGTCTTCTTTAAGTGTCCACTCCATATTTAAAAATGAGTAAAATTCTAAAAAGTATACATTTTTATTTTCATGAACAATTCGAAATTCGAATTCAATAAACTTTTATGTGGCCAGCATTCTAAAATAATTTTTTTTACTGTGTGACAATACTTATGACCTGACTGTGTAGTAATAAGGATCATAATGGGTAAACCATTAAATATTTCTTTTTCAAGCATTTTTCTTGTGTTTACTTCACTGATAGTGTCCGAACACTTGCCTTCAACCATTACGTATAATAATCCAATCCTATATCGACAATCTATATATAGGGGAATCGAACCAAAGAATTAATCAATTGTTGTGCATAGCAGTAGCAATCGCACCTAATTAAAAGGACAAGTTGCCCCGTGAATTATTTTTGTAGTTTTGGTAATTTTAATCTGCATAATGTATTTTAAAATATTGATAATCTATACACCGCATAGTCGCTAGCAAAACGTCGCAAAATAACGCCGCATAGCAATAAAAAAGTATCGCTTTAGTAAAAATAACGTCGCCCTAAAATCATAAAATTCGCCATCAAATAAGTTAATGTTTGCACAGCTTTGCTCCATAGACATAATTATCAATCAATAGAATAAATTCTAAACCATCATACAAGTTTCCTGTAAACCTTTTTCATCAATACCTATTCAAATTAGTCTAAAATATTCCATACTGTAGTTGTCTTTGATCCCAATATGTGATACCTGTCTATGTTCAAAGTAATTATCGATCGTGAACTAAATATAGAATTCTTAAAAGAGTTTGCGCACAGCTAAGAGCTTTTAACTACAGAAAAATAATCAATAAAGGCAATTCCTGTTATAAAATTGAAAAAAAAAACTGATTTGAAACGCTTAAAGCATCAGGATAATCAATAATTCAATCTAAAAATTCGCGAAACTTGCACGAGACTACATTAAAAAGAAAACTCGAAAAATATTAAATAAAAAAATAGCATAAATGGCAAAGTAGCTATAAAGAGATATATAATGTAAAAGAATACATACGTCTTTGAAAGCGGCTTCCACGGTGGACGTGACGCATGGTGGCTCGTACTCTCCCTCAGAATCTGAGGGTTCTTTATCCTCGACGGCGGCCATCAGCCGTCGAAGCTGGCGGCTCGACATCCTGAAAACAAACACTTATTTACCAACTGTGAAATATTACTACCAGGCGCAAGACGAACAGAGGATTCACAAACAACAAATTTAAAAAAAAGTCAGACGGAGAAAAATAAGTTGTAACTCAGAACCTGTGGAGTGTGAAGTGAGCGAAAATACCTTATAAAATTAATGGATTATTTGCGAATTCCTATTACGTTATTTAATTTCAGCCTCCGTAGCGCAGTTGGTTAGACGCCGCCTGTGAAACGAGAGGCCGCGGGTTCGATCCCCGCACCGAGAGAAATGTTTGTGCGGCCCACAAATATTTCTTCCGGGTCTGGGTGTTTGTGAGACCGAAAAGTCTCTCGTAGTTCCTGATACCCACGACACAAGACTCGGTCTTAGTGTGGGGTCAGGACTATGTATGTGACTGTTGGGTGTATTTATTTATTTATTTATTTAATTTTAAAAATACTAAGAACTGACTAAAATTTAAAAGAATATAAATATTATTTTTGTATGTCCTGATGATGTCTAGACACAGACAAGACTATAAACTCATATAAAAATATGCCGTATAGTCTTCACAAATTTTCAGCAAAATGCTTCCACGACGCCGGTTAAATCATTACTAATTCAAACAATATCCAACATTATTTATTTAGGCCAATAGAGCACGGGACATGCGTGCTAAATGGACTAATAAAATCAATGGCGAAAACACAACAAGATGGCGCGAAAATGGCTGCCTTTAGACTTTAGTGATAATTACATCTCCCAATCTGGAACACCTTCGTCATGAATAATTTTTATACTCCATTAGGCTAGGATAAACAACAAAAAGAGTTACAACTTTATTTCATAGACATTCCGGTTTACAAAAAAGTATAGTGTCGGATACGTGTCAGACCTCCGTAATTATTATTAATAAATATGTCAGCTTATTTTACGAATCAAATACTTATTTCATAAAGCATTAAAGGAGATTATTAAATAACAGAAACATTTTCGAAAATAAATAAGACTACGTGATCTAAAAATTACAATAATTGAAATACACCAAAAAAAATCTAAAATACGGAAGTATGAACATACTTGAAAGTCTTGCTCTTTTACATCCAGTTGTAGATATCGAAGTATTCAACAGCAATCAATAAATAATATTTTTTAAGATGAACGCACGAGTGCAACTTCCAGTTGCAAGACGATTGACTGATAGCTGCCGGGCTTCGGATGCAGCGTGCACCGAAGCGCATGCGTTCGTCCGGCCCGGGCAAACACAGCTCCCGGTATTGATTGAATCGACACAGATACACTAAAATATAATAAACATTAACGCATCCTAGACGACAGCCAAAACGGGCCGACGTCGCGTCGGTCAAACTGAGCTAATCGTTTATAATGGTCAGAGAACATTTCCCAAGGACGAATATAGGTTGTAACGTAAATTGCGAAAATGTATATGGACGAGGCAAAAATGACAAACACAGAAAATAAATTTTAATTAAAATTGAATGAAAACTTTATTTATTTACATTAAATATTCATAATTAAACAATATGAAATTAAATTGGTTTATTGATCATGTAGGCAATTAAATAACTCTTATGACAAGTCAATACATAATATTAATTATTCTATATTTATAAAATAATTGATTATATCATTATATGTATAAATTGAATTTAATTAGATTGAATTTTTGGTAATCGTCTTATTTATTTTTTATTTAAACTATTTATAGTAAGTAATATGATATTAAAGAAATAAATTATAATATAAGTTAATCCATATTTAGTGGACCATGAGCATTACTAAAACGATGCGTAGCGATTTAATGTTACCACCAAATCCAACGCGGCCCTGCCTGAGAAGACCCGGCGAAACAAACTCAGTGGGCTTACTAATTTGCTTAATAATATATATACTTGAATTAAGTAATTGATTCAAACCAAATCGCGCTGACAGCTCATTACAAACGTTTGACGTCATAATCAGCTCCACGTTTACTCTCACACCCAGGCACCGGCAGTATATTATCCCGGCAACATATGCATTTTTTATTGTACTTGTTATCCTTCATATGTTTAATAATTATGTTTCCATTTAAACTTACTAAATATTGTATATACTACATCTTTATATACTATTTTTCATACTATTAACCTACCTTGTTTGAAGTTCTTCAATACGTTTTTATTTCTAAAACTTATTTAAGTACGCAGTAAAACTAATTTAGGACCCACTCTCCAATAAACAGAATTGACAATATTCTCAACATGGTGCGTATTGAAATACCAGAGTTATATTATCTCTTCCAATTCATTATCTTATTTCAAGGATTAAATGCTTATATTAGATTTCACTGTTAAAATTTAAGTTTAAGGCAAACGAATTATGTTATTAAGTACCTAGTCAAAATATTTTATCTATTGGTGCATCCAAACCACTTTTATTGCTACTTTTTATAATTAGTTAAATAGTACGAGAGATGACAACCAAAATTTTTGTCTCATAGCAATACGGCCACAACCGCATCAAATTGATAGACTTGATTATTTCGAACTAGAAAATACCAATTTCAGACATTTTTCGCGTAGCGATTGACCGAACTGAATTTTCAAAAATGGCAACAAGTTTTACCGGACTGTATCATAGCAATCTGTCTGATTTTCTGACTGTAGTTATATAATAGCTCTAAGATACCGAAAATATACTTTTTAGAAGTCAGTAGTGTAGCGCGAACCCAAACATTAAGAAAAATAAAAAATGAGACAAAAAAAAATATGATAGCAATCCGTCTGAAAATATTTTTACGGGTAAATTATGATTGTAATTTGGATGCATCAAATTTTAAGGAATTTCACCGATCGGTAACATAGCAATCTTTCTGAAAATTGTTGAACTTGATGAAATGAATTATTCAGATATAAAAAATATATATATCAGAAGAATTCAGTGTAGCATCTCCTTTATCAGACAACTTTTCAATACCGACCGTGTTGAAGCGTGACTGATTGCAAGTCGGGCAATTACCTTGCTTTTGTCTTGCCAAAATAGAGCGCGGACAACGTATCTATGCTATAAAAACGTCCAAACCACTTTTCCATCCCTAAAAACTTCGTCAATGGCAGATGAGCAAACCGTGCCTGATCATTGGGAATAGAAGAAAAAAATGTCCGCGAGCCTTCGGACAACCAGCGACACATCCACGTCCGCCTGAGCAACTTATGGTTTGTTGTCACCTTAAGTGAGCGTCATTTCAACGGTTGGGACAGCTGGTGAGTGACTATGTATAGTAAGAAAGCGGCAGGAGCGTAACATGCAAAAAACCATTCCCACCGCAGCAGGAGCGTAAGAAGCGCTCAGGCATCGGCCAAGCGAGTCCAAAACGTTCTTTTCTCTTTTGGGAGTACATGCGACATTTAAAATTTCTGATAACAGCTATTTTGCAATACTGTCAAATATACGTACGTTGAAAAAAATTCATTCGGATTGCTATAATACAGGTCGGCTAAATTTGTTGACATTTTCAAAAAATTGCTTCAGCTATATACTACGCGCAAAATGTCTGAAAACCAACTTATTCATCATAAAATTATAAAATCTATGTACATTTCCAATATCAGACGTATTGCTTTGATACCGACTGCCTTTTTTTGGACACAGCAGAAATAGCCTCACATGCAATTGCTACACTTGACCGTTACTACCTACCTAGTCGGGTTCAGAATCACATAATCTAACGATTTTATACAGTTTCGACCGTATTGCTATGATACATGGTTTTGGTCGTGATCTCTGGTACTAAAATGTTTCTATTCGCGCCCATATACAAGCAAAACTTCAAAAGGATAGATATGCAGGTGCGCACGATTGCAAGAACTTGGGAACGTTAATATGCTGCATGCTCTGAGTTTAAGAGGTTCCAAAATGAACGGCGAAGCTTACAGCCTAGATTCGAAGCTACTACCTTATTAAATTTAGATAATTCAACATTTTAATAAATATGACTAAGTTAAAGCAAATGAGACAATGTTTTTTTAATTGCATTGAATGGCAAGACCTGACGGTAAGCGATACGACCTCCCATGAACAGTAGCAAAACCAAACAACGCCTTGAGTTACAAAGCAATGCTTGGCATTCCACTATGCTCGCCATACTGAGGCATAAGAAATTTCAATATATCCAGTAGTTACTCTGGCTACAATGTACTTCAAACCGAAACACCACATTACATTTATACTTCTGTTTGGCAGGAGAACTAGACATTGCGGTGGTACCTACCCAGTCGGTACCTACCCCAGGTGGTATCTACCCCACCAACATATGAGAGACCTACCAGTAAGGCCGATTCTGTAACTCCATCATCATAAATAAATAAATTTAAAGCTTAAACATAAAATACATTACGTTAACCTCTACATCAAAAGAATGACAAGGCATACACCGTATGGTCAACGTGTGACTGCCGAGTCAATAGTTGCATATTATAAAGACTTGATCCAAAATGACAACCAACACAACCGATGGCCGTTGGGGCCGAAAGGTTCTCGAGTGGAGGCCACGTACAGGCAAGCGAAGTGTTGGACGCCCGCCTACAAGATGGACGGACGATCTGACTAAGGTCGCAGGAAGTCGCTGGATGCAGGCCGCTTCCAACAGGTCATTGTGGAGATCATTGGGGGAGGCCTATGTTCAGCAGTGGACTTCCTGTGGCTGATATGATGATGATGATGATGATGATGATGATGATCCAAAATAATATTTATGTTGATTACTAAAAACCTTTCATTACTCGTACGCGTTTTTATTTTAATGAAGTAACTCAAAGGGAAAAATCTTTAACAACGCAATACTAACAATAACATAAATCAAAGCGGAACAGTAAGGTCCCGGGATACCCAGAGATAACGATCCGCCATGAATGTCGACAGCATTCAAATTTCAAAGTAATAGCAATTGCATTCGCGGCGTCTTAATCTAATTACTTAAAACGGTTTTTCGCTTATCAAACTGTTTCTCTTACCTGGATGTCGTGGAGCCCGCCCAGCTGCTTCTTCAACACGGATGTAAACTTCCGGGACCCTCAGCTAGTAGAACGTGGACTCCTTCCTGTTGTAGCAATAAGGAACTGTGATGAGTCCCGATGCAAGGTGCATCCGAGCGCATGCGTCAGTGGCGCCCCCCCCGGCCAACATCCCCGTTTTATTGATTTTATAGGTGCAAATATGAACTATAGGCAGGTTAATGGCCAGTTTGAATTATTTATGACGCTTCTGGTATAATACGAAGGAAATTATCGAATATAAACCCCACTAAATTTTTACAGGGTAAATAACAGATTTTTTACTATTTAAACAAAAAAAATATATTCAGCCCCCAGCGTGTAGTTGGTTGAGAGCTGGCAGTAAAACAAAACGACTGCGGATTCGATTTCAAAGTCTCTCGTTGTTTAAGTCCACAAAACAAGACTTTATATTATTGAGACTGTCGGGACTAGGCTATGTATGAGTCAGATAAATGTTGGGTGAAATTTCTTTAAAATCTTTTAACATAAACAGCGTTATTAAATTTGCATTACGTATCTTATATCTCTACCGCAACTGTTTAAGAAACTGTGATTCTTACACGACGAACACCAACGAAACACCGACAATGCCAATTAAGCCCGGCGCCCATTATCGGCATCGGCAAGAAAAAGGATCCTTCCTAATCGGCGCCGAATCTTGTTGGAATACCCAGTGCCTGTTATTGAAGATGGTATGAGAAACAGGTTTCACAAGGTTCGTCAGTACTGTATTTTGATACACAACTGCATTCGTTTTTACACCTTTCTCACAAAAATGTACATCGGTTAAGCCCCAAAAAGAAACTCCCAACCATGAAATGAAATGAAATGAAAATATTTATTGAATCCATAAAATGTCATACACTATTTAGATTCAGTCATTTTTTTTTCCACTACCACCCAGTCCACAAGGCTGTTTTCGCCAGAGAAGAACGGGCAAGAAACGCTAGCGTTGCTCTTTTCAAAATAAGTTTACGATACATTGATCATACAGGAGTTGAAATTCAGAGCAGTTCATAAATTATTCATAATAATAATTATATTGTACTGCTGAGTTAAGTGTGGTCGCCCTGACCGCGGAATCGGTATACACTGTTCAGCAAAAGCAATGAAAGGCAATAAAAAAATTAAAAAAAGAATAAAGTAATTTAATATTATCATTATAAGCAAATTGAGCAGAGCAGTCTACACAAGCAGCACCCGTTCACGAATATGACCCATGTGCCAGCCATCGGTCTCCTCAACCGTGTTATAGGGGAGTGACCGACCCGGCACACGACGCCGCCGCGAGCACAGACCTTTAAGCGAGCATGACGTACTCAAATTGCCTACAACTATGGTGAAGCAAGTGGGATAATTACTTTAATTATATTTAACAGAGTACACACACATCCGGTTCGGGGACTTATAAACTCATTTGCAAAAAAAAACGGGCACCTAAGCAATGAACCATTTCAAATGTTACTATTGGTTTGTTTGATAATTATAGGTTGTTTTACTTTCACCATTTTGTAAATTAATAAGCAAATAATCGTTTTCGTCAGTATTATCATAAAATTTTGATAAAATTTATGGGTTTTAATGTTAAAGTTCACTAGTAGTGTATGCCCGCTAGTAGTGCATATGCTCGTGAAGTAAAAGTTAACAAAGATTTTTGTTTGTTTTTTCTTTAATAAAGTAAAAGCAGATAAATGTTTAGTATCGGGTGTGACCCCCTCTAGCTGAAATCACAGCTTGAATTCGTCTGGGTATGCTAGCGAGGATATCCCGGATACTTGCTTGCGGAATACGTTCCCACTCCGCAGTAATCACATTCTTCAGCTCTGATGGTCTGCGGAGCTGGTTGTACTGATCTCACGCGTCGTTTCAGAACGTCCCAGATTGAGGTCGGGACTTCGAGCTGGCCAATCCAAACGACGAATGCCGACCTCTTGCACATACGCTTCCACATCGCCAGACCGGTGGGCGCGAGCGTTGTCGTCCATAAAAATTGAGTCTTCGCCTAAAGCGGCCAATGCGGGTTGTATATGAGGAATTAGAACTTCCGTTATGTATCGATGTCCAGTCAGTGAGCCCTTTTCAATGAAGACTAACTCTGTACGATCCATTGAATTTATTCCTGCCCAAAACATAACAGAGCCCCCACCATAAGTTGTGATTTCTTCAAAACAAGCCTCTGCAAAGCGTTCTCCTCGCCTTCGTAGCACTCGCCGACGTCGATCTTCACCCAACAGAGATATCCTGGCTTCATCGGAGAACAATACCCTATTCCAGTCTTCTTGAGTCCATGACTCACAATTTCGAGCAAACCTAAGCCTGGCAACTCTGTGCTCACGGAGTAACTTAAGGCCGCGGGCCGAGCGATGACTGCGTATATTGGCCGCGAGAAGCCTCCTCCTGACCGTCCATTGACTAAAATGCACATTTCTTACTTCTTCGAGGTTGTTCTTACGGTCCACATACGAAGACTTGCGATTTCTCAATGCGCGACTCACAAGAAAATGATCATCCCGTGGTTGGGTACATGGTTTTCTTCCAGAACCAGGCTCAATCCTATAGAGCATGTCTGGGACGTTCTGAAACGACGCGTGAGATCAGTACAACCGGCTCCGCAGACCATCAGAGAGCTGAAGAATGTGATTACCGCGGAGTAGGAACGTATTCCGCAAGCAAGTATCCGGGATATCCTCGCTAGCATACCCAGACGAATTCAAGCTGTGATTTCAGCTAGAGGGGGGTCACACTCGATACTAAACACTTATCTGCTTTTACTTTATTAAAGAAAAAACAAACAAAAACCTTTATTAACTTTTACTTCACGAGCATATGCACTACTAGCGAGCATACACTACTAGTGAACTTTAGCATTAAAACCCATAAATTTTATCAAAATTTTATGATAATACTGACGAAAACGATTATTTGCTTAGTAATTTGCAAAATTGTGAAAGTAAAACTACCTATAATTATCAAACAAACCAATAGTAACATTTGAAATGGTTCATTGCTTAGGTGCCCGTTTTTTTGCAAATGAGTTTATTATGTTTTATTCCCAAGCCTTACCATCTTCTAAGTATTCTGAAATTGTATAATAATATGCTTTATTACACAACTGTCGTCTACTATTATATTTAAATTTATTTATGTTAGTGGGAACTTTATTATAGAAATGTATACAGTAACCCTTAAAAGATTTGCTAATTTTCTCGAGCCTGGTCTTATGACTGACTAGATTATTTCTATTTCTAGTAATTCTGTCATGAATATCGCTAACCTTTTGAAATTGTTCTATATTCTTATGGACATACATTAAATTAGCGAATATAAATTCAGATGCTACTGTCAAATACCATGAGAAAGGATAGAAAATGACCTCGTTGGACACGCGGAATACGGTTGCTCGCTTCTTCACTACTGTGTGCGTACGCCTTATCATTTTGTTTATTGTAGCTCTCTTCTACGGTAAAAATTTTTTCATCTGAAAAAAGAATTTCCCGATATTTTTTTCCCGCGTACCGCTTCAATAAAGCGCGGCATCTCTTCAGTCTCAGGTCCATTCGACGAGCATTCAAACGATGTCCTGTTTTTCTTCGATATGCCCGAAGCCCTAAGTCTTCATTTAACACCCTTTTCACCGTGGTTCTGCTTAACCCCATCTGAAGGGTACCAACAGTTTCTTCTTACGTTTGGGATTTCTTTGAATTCGCGCCTTCACAGCTTTTATCACTGCTGGAGTCCTAACAGACCGAGGGCGACCACTTCTTGACCTGTCATCTACACTAGAGTCTTCATTGTATCGTTTGGTGGTATTCAAATTTTTCAGTATGTCAAAAATTTTAATTGGCGCGTAACCGCAACGATGCAACGCAATAACTCCAACACGGTCTTCTTTAAGCGTCCACTTCATATTTAAAAATGAGTAAAATTCTAAAAAGTATACATTTTATTTTCATGAACTATTCAAATTCAATAAACTTTTTTGTGGCCAGCATTCTAAAAGAAAAGTTTTTACTGTGTGACAATACTTATGACCTGACTGTGTATCATATGTATAGTACGTATTATTTTCTTCTACTTTTCATAGCATGGCCCTTTTTTAAATCCCTCATTACTTCAAGTTAACCAATTTATTCTAAGTAAAAGCTAAAATCATTGAAACTTGGTTGGTGCGATGGAAAGTTAGTTTGATTTGCGGATTTGCGGACCGCACCGAGAGAAATGTTTGTGCAGCAACAAATATTTCTTTCAGGTCTGGGTGTTTGTGAGATTGAGTCTCTTGTACATCTTGATACTCACGACACAAGACTCAATATTAGTTCAGAGTCAGGACTATGTGTGTGACTATTGGTTATATTTATTATTATTATTATAGTTTAATTTCTGTATCAGCCCATATATAGGCCTCCTCTACTATCAAAGAATACGATTGAAAGTGGTTAGGCCCAGGGACCGAAACCGGTAACGAATATACCGGTATTTTTATCGGTACCAACCGAAAAAATAATACCGATATTTTTAAAGGTATAACCCCCTATACGCCAATTTTATTAGATTCCTAGAATTTAACCAGTATCATACCGGTAACCGAAATAAGGGTTACCTCTATGTTTCATGCGCCGTTCCTTATAAGTCAAAGCGGGGGCAGTGCCTGTGTGTGGTTATACCGCCGTTTGTCTTTACTAAACATTATGGCACTACCACACACTTATCTTTACTCATTTCATTATTTTTTCAACAGAATTACACACCAAAAAAGAAATGAACCGAATCCAGCGATATTATATATAGCAAGGTCTTTTTAGGTTACCGGTATTAAAACGGTTACCGTATATAAGGGTAACCTTTATAATATGTCATAGCGGTTACCTAAATCTTAAAGGTAACCGAAATTCGTTGATACCGGTACCGTAATGTCAAATGGGTTTTGGTCCCTGGTTAGGCCACATAGTTTGGGTTGGTGGACTTAGCATATCATATAAATTCTTACAAATTGCTATGGCATGCAGGTTTGCATATAATTTTTTCTTTCACCGTTTAATAGTGCATGATGATTGTCTATCAATACATACATGACTCCGAAAAGTCAGAAGTGTGTCCTGGAATTCAAACCCTCGACCACCAACATGTTGGTAGCCAAAACTTTATAAGTAATTTTAAGAGACAAGAAATCAATAACTGATTGAAATATTTATACATAAAGCATAATCATCTTATTTGTAAACAGTGAATGAGAAATAATAAATAATTACCAATTTAAATAACAAAATCTGTTTGTTTGCTAATAAAAATAATACTGTAAATACATAATAATAATGTTACCCTAACTTGCTCCCTTAAAGCAAAGATGCTTGGTACTATGCTATGGTACATGTCACATGTACTAGGCAACAAATGTAGGAAATCAGGTGATAATTCTTACTACCAATGGTTTTAACCAATATTTGTCATAATAAGTATTAAATACAATTACACTCAAATAATTAACTTTAATATCTAATCTTTATAAATATTCGTTATTGAAAGATAGACTATAAACTTGTCGAACAAAACAGGCTGTGATATTACAATTGTGTTTTGATACCTGTATTGTTCCATGAGACTCAGCCCCGTACATCATTGACTAACGGATCTTACAAATGTTTAAGAAGAAAGTAGATACAATAATTAACCAACCTTCAATTATGATCTGGAGTTAGCATGGTTTTTGTGAAATAACATTCGCAAAAATCTTTTATGTATGAAAACCTATCAATATTTGATACGTACAATAGATTAAGTAAACACACAATGCATGTCTTCTTTTCTATATATCTGTTAGACGACATAACATATTATTTATTTAATAATTACAATCACTTAACATAATAAACAGCATTTAAGCTAAAATTTCTTCAACTTACCCCGATTGATGATTTTGATGATTTGATTGATTAATGATTTCGACAGGTCCACAGATTCCGTCAGTCACCAAAGTTCGCGGAGAACATGGCGGAGAAATATTGATTTTTCTGATAAATGTTGCCAACATGCCATAAAAAATAAAAAACGTCGTTTTATAATCCTCCATATGCACAGACTCCATATGTTAAACGTGTTGGCGCGAATTTCAATGTAGTGGTAGTGGAATTAAATTCTATTAAAATATAAATAAACTAGCTTTTGCCTGCGACTTCGTCTGCGTGTATATTATAATAATGCGAACGTAAAAACAATACATTATATAGCTACAACCACATTATACTTTAAACTACACGAAAGCTTTGTACAAAAATAAATTATGTGATAACATAAACTAGCTTCAGTGGTACTGATTTTCACATAAAAATTTCATCCCTTATTTCAACCCCTTAATGCTAAAAGTAGTTCACGCCAATTTTTTTTCGTTTAAAATATATAACTTCAGTGGTTTTGATTTTGCCTAGAAATTTTAACCCCTTTAGGGTTAATTATAGGAAAAAATGCAGTTACTCTTGCTTCTATATGAGTAACCAAAGTGTCAAGTTTAATATCTGCAACTTCAACGGTTACAATTTTCCGTACAACAGTTTTAACCCTTTTTACCTCCCTAATCGTTGTATTTCCTAAAATCTTTTCTATGTGCTACCTTACGTCATAATAAAAAACCTCGTGTCAAATTTCCCGTATCTAACTTCAGTACTTTCGGCTATGCGTTGATTGGGCAGTCAATAAATCATCCTATTCTCACAACACCTCTACCCTTATTTTAAACCCTTTAGAGTTAAGTTTAGAAAAATAAAAAAAATTTTATTTTTGTTTTTAATTAACTAACTAAAGCGTCAAGTTTGATAATTGTAACTTTAACGGTTTAGATTTTCCATACAACAGTTTTTAACCCTTTTCACCCCCTTAGGGATTGAATTTCCAAAAATCCTTTCTTACTGCTACCCTACGTCACAATAGGAACCTCTGTGCAAAATTTCACGTTCCTAGCTCCAGTAGTTTCGGCTGTGCGTTGATACGTCCAGTCAGTCAATCAGTAGGGCAATTCACGTATATATAAGTTCAGCTGCAGTGCAGTTGCGGTTAAGTTTCGATCAAAACAGCCCTTTTCGTATTCTCGTAATTTTGACAACCGCTGTCAAATACGCTCGCGTCAAGTTCGCGTCACGCAAACGTTTTAGCGTATTCTACTGCTGCGCGTATATGTCAATCTCAAACAAATTTCATACGTCTGACGTACAGTTGACGCGCAGCTCACGCGCAGTTCACGCGCAGCTAAACACTTACAAAAATACCGTTTTGTACCAAAGCGTAAACTTAATTGTAACCGCACCGCAACTTGATCGGCGCGTCAAAAAGTTACGTGAATCGCACTACAGCACCAGTGCAGCGGTTGTGACGTCATAGCGCAGCGGTCTGTAAGTCATCGTAAAAATGCCCAATTGTATCGTGCGTGGGTGCAATAAACATGATCGAAAATTCACAAAAAATAAAGATAACATTTCTTATCACCGATAAGTAAAAATTATATTACTTTAAGTCAATATAACATTTATTTTAGCATTATTGAAAAACAATTTCATGGTCGCCATCAAATCATTCGGCGTATGTATTCTGCACGACATAACTTTGTACTTTGCAGCGGCGCATATTTAGGAATGCGTAGACCTAAGCTGTATTCAAACTGATGCGGTGTAATTATTTGACATATTTATCACTTGATTTACATATTTTTAATACGTAGCAAATGATACTACTAAAACTACCTGTAATGCAAATTAAAATGTGTTCCATTTAATAAAATAGGCTTACTAAGACGTTACAAATTTTCAGATTTATTATTTTTTATTCCTTTTTATTCATTGTTCACTGTGATGTTTTTTCTGTTATTAATTTGCACACTATATTTCACATATTATTTTAATACATAACTAATATACAACATATTTAATGTTAAAAAATCATTTTTCCTGATTTATGGATATACACAGAAATCAATTTTTTATAATTTAACGTTTAAATAACTACGACGTAACAAAGCTACGTCGACGGTCGGATCCTTTAGCACACTACGTAGTTACATGAAAATCTAACAGATGGCGCGATTTTCACAGGCGTCTTTTTGACGTACCCAATGTACTGAAGGGCCTATCCTTATGCTGAAAACAAACTGTAGGATTTTGTCTTACGCATAGAGTAAAGAAGCTGCCATAAATACTAGAGCAACGCGTCTTACAGCGATCTGAACAATAGATTCTTTTGTTGTGTGCACACTGTCGGTCGAAATTCGAGGGCATGACCTTCAAAAACAAAAAACGTCTGAGACATACAGCGCAACTAACATAAATTGACAAGTGGTGAAATTAGGAACTAGAAATGAAAGTACAAAATACCTGCAACGCTTTCATTAAAATATTCTTTGATAATTTATACAATGTACATTTATACTAGTAGTCCAATAGTAGTAATGATAATAATGTCTAATGTAATGAAATTTGAAGAGAGAAAAAAAATAACAATTTCTCCGTGCACCACAGCGCTTTTGAGCGATTTGCGATTGTGGACAAACTTGAGTTTACACAACAATCGGTTTTGTAAATATGGCTACCAGCTTTTTAAGCCAAACTAATATAACATTTCTTAAAACTTGCAATTAAATTAGAATTTATAATACGTACAAGGTATAATTTTCTTTATTCAATCTGAATACAATTTGGACATTTCTAATTATTTACATGAGGTGTTGCTGGTAATCTAACTTGACTTAACAGAAATAAACACCGCAGTTCTTTGACCAGTTGTTTGTAAATACTAGACTGGACGTAATTGACAGCCTCCGTGGCGCAGTTGGTTAGACGCCGCCTGTGAAACGAGAGGCCACGGGTTCGAGCCCCGCACCGAGACAAATGTTTGTGAGACCCAGTAAGTATTGGTCTCGGGTCTGGATGTTTGAGAGACCGAAAAGTCTCTCGTAGTTCCCGATACCCACGACACAACACTTAATTGATCTTAATGTGGGGTCAGGACTATGTATGTGACTGTTAAGTGTATTTATTTATTTAATTATCAGTAATTAGCCAAAAGTTCGTCTGTGCGTTCATTTAAAAAAATGGAAGAAAAACGATCAGAGTATGTGCGTAATAGAGAAATTATTTATAATGTTAAATGTAAAGAATACAAATATGCTCACTTAAAGTAAGAAGTATGGCAACAAATAGTCAGTACCCATTTGTACTAAAGATAATAAAGTATCATAGTAAAGATAACGGAGTAATTTCTTATACAATCAAATATTAAGTTATTGATGTTAAAATTTCAAAATACACGCGCTGTTTTAGGAATTATAATAGGAAAAAGTTAACCTTGTTATTTGTCTTCAGGTAGTCTCTTTTTTGTTTTCTTTTAAAATGACACTGGTAGTAGAAATATATAAAAAAAAGACAACAAGAACAAGACGTGTGCTCGAAACACGATCTTGCCTACTTTGGAATTCACACATTTTATACATAAGTATTTCTAATATGTGTACACGGCATTGTTGCTTAACATTTTTCCACAGTAAATTTATTCTCAATATGTAATATATGTTTGTGTACAGAATTTAATCAACAACAGTATTATATAATTGATTGATGTGTGATTTAATGTTAATTGAATCATTGTTTTTGACAATAAAACAGTTGCAAACTCGAATGTGATAGTACCACAGGTTATCACAGATAAGAACTGTTTATAATAAGCGCCAACTAGGATTGATTTCATTTAGTAAAATATATTATTTATTTGTTTATACAGGGTATATCAAGACTGCTACCGAAAACGAAGCCGGGTGGTAGTCTAAGCGACTTCAGACACAATGCAACAGAAAAAGTTGCAAAAAAAAGCGACAATTTTTTTTTGTTATTTTTTTCCTATGGCCATATTTGGGTGGTAAATACATTTTTTCCTAAAATAATAGTGTATACCCTTTTATTTATAAATACTCTAAGGTATAAAAGAGTTTAAATTATTATTTTAGCAAAAACTATGGATTTACCACCCAAAAATGACGATATTTAAAAAATCATAAAAAATAATTGTCGCGTTTCTATGCGAAATTTTTAATTGCATTGTGTTTGTAGCCACTAAAACTACCACCCGGCTTCGTTTTCGGTAGCAGTCTTGAGATACCCGGTATAGAGATGAGATAAAGAGTACATAAAAATCGACTCTTCCATCCCTAAAAGCTTAGTCATTGGCAGACGAGAAAACCGTCCTTTGTCAATGAAATTAAAAAAATAAAAACGTACGTGGGCCCTCAGTAGTGCGATTCACGTATTTTAATAAGTTCAGCTGCAGTGCAGTTGCGGTTAAGTTTCGATCAAAACAGCCCTTTTCGTATTCTCGTAATTTTGACAACCGCTGTCAAATACGCTCGCGTGAAGTTCGCGTCACGCAAACGTTTTAGCGTATTCTACTGCTGCGCGTATATGTCAATCTCAAACAAATTTCATACATCTGACGTACAGTTGACGCGCAGTTCACGCGCAGCTAAACACTTACAAGAATACCATTTTGTACCAAAGCGTAAACTTAATTGTAACCGCACCGCAACTTGATCGGCGCGTCAAAAAGTTACGTGAATCGCACTGCTGACGACCCGTACGAACCATGTAAGATGTGCTCTTTACCATAGTTTTGTACTCTTTACTCTATGCGTAAGACAAAAACCTACAATGTGTTTTCAGCTTTAGTTTTTAAATCAATGGTATTGCCACATAAAAATAATTGTTTTTTTTTTTTAATTTTATGCCATGAGATTCTGGTAGACCTATATACACTAGCTACACAGTTCCCTGTAAAAGTTCTGTTAAAAAGTGGCACCGATGCATGACATGAAAAAAAGTAAACAAAAAGATCACATATTCCAAATATAATAACACAAATTCCACCTTATTCCTGGAGCTTAAAGTAGCTTTTCACATAAAATTGTCTAAAGTTCTGCGACGTTTTAGAAGCAATGGTAGGTGCGTGACTGAAGGCGAAAGAGTGCTTTTTTTTTGGTGCTTTTTTGGTGCCATTTTCTAAGCGCTCATGTTGTATCTAGTGTATATGTTATGGGCCAAGTGATTAATGCGGGCAGTATTCATAATGCCCGGGCAGTATGAATATTGCCGAGCCATATCGGTCCAAGTGATTAATTGCAATCTAAACTCACCTATTTATCACATAGCCCGGGCATTATGAATATGGCAACATGATGATCGGGCAATGTGATTAATAGGTGATTTATTACGTGGTGGGCTGCCGCATTGTCGCATCTGCGATAGACCCATAAATAAGACAAGTTGAATTGACCTGCTTATGTTTAGTTGTTTTTTAACGTCCGAAACATTATCTTCAGAAGAAAATTAGTGTACCCACTTTATGGATCAGTTAGGTCGACTGTGCCCCAAAACCGACGCGGAACACCCCAACTTCACGTAGTCTTTTGGCTACCGACCAGAGAGAGTGTATATAAAAAGCCGGAGGTGCGGAGGTGAGCATGGGTGCCTATCTTTTGTTACGCAAGGGCGAAGGGGCTGAACTTCCCGTAGCGCCGGAGACGATGGAGAAGCTAATTTGTATTGACAACAAGTGTTTTAAGGGTTAGGTTGCTATAATAGAATATCTATCTCAGGAATAGTGCGTTACCTTTTCATGGGAGTGGTACCAGGGGAGGTGCGACACTCCCCCTCCCCTCCACTCCTCCCAACCCCCTCGTGCTGCCCTATTCTAAATTCTACCACTTCGGCTCATTGTTTTGATTTTGAATCGCTTTACATCACTTTGTCCAATAGGCACTTGGCATTATTCATAATGCCCGGGCAATGTGATAAATTGATTGGTTATAATCACATTGCCCGCTCTTATTGGGCATTATTCATATTGCCCGGGCATTATGAATAATGCCGGATTAATCACTTGGCCCATAACTTATATTTGATCGAAACGCTCACGAGCTAGTGGAACGGTAAATACGCGGTCGTGAGCGTGGTCGTTGCTATCGTCAAATGGAACGCGCCCAAAGTGACGTTATAGAAAAGTAAACTGACTGCACACCAATGATAAAAGAATTATAAAGGATGACGCACAAATGTAGCTATATATGTCAAGTTATAGTTATGTTAAGAATATCGACGCGGAATGTACATTTATGTATCTGTCTCATTTACACAAAGCTGACTTGTTCCTTAATGAAAGAGACAAATAATAATTCCTTTGTTTCGAATATGGCAATATTTTGTTCACTAACCACACTGGGACCGCCCATAGACCAAAATGACGCCATTTTAGTTATGCTTTCGAAACCACAGACTATTAAACCAAAAACTGCATGAAATGTCAAACTGTGGCGTTATCTGTCAATCGGAGTAAACAAATCTGCACAGTCAAAGAATTTCGGATTATTCATTGGTTAATCTCGTTTGTTAAGTTTGTTTAGTTTGCTTATTAGTTTAGTTGTTAAGTTTTTAAAATGCCTCAGTGTTGTGTTAAAGGATTCGAGTCGAGTTCAAGCAAAAAGGACCCTAACATTTCTTTTCATAGGTTAGTAACTGTTTTTACGAAATACTAACAAATATGTGCTAAATTTACATTTTGGGTTTATTTTTATCATTTATAAATGTATTTGGATCTTGTTGATTAAGTTTTAGACTCTTCTAGGCGTTATTTATACAAGTAGTGTAAATAACAACCTCATTGTTTGTTTACACACAAGTTTAGAGATGAGTGGATTCGATACGAAATTATTCATATCGATATTATCATTTTTAAATATTTTGATCTTTATTTTTCAAAAAAAGAAAAAAATAGTTTATATTTAAATATATATTCAGACCGACAAACAAAGTGAAATTAAAAATATTTTTTAGATTCCCTATAAACATATAAACCAGGACAAAATGGATACACAAAATTGGAAGCTATTGGAACCCTGCAATAAATACATTTATTTGTTCATTACATTTTGAAAAAGAAAACAGCTTTCCAACAATATTCCCGGTAAGTGAAATTGTAGTAATTATGATATTTTACCTAATAATCCTATTAATAATACAACTGTTAATCAATAACAAAGATGACATGCAAGATAATTTGGACAATTGGTAGTCTATTGTCTAATGTTCTGGAGAACCTTTTAATGAACAGAAATAGTTTTATATTTTATTATTAATTATTATAATTGTTTATCTTAACCAACACTTTCATATTCATTGATTGAATTCTAAGTGAGACATAATGATTTTCCTCAGTCAAATAATAGCAATAAAAATCTACCTATGTTATTTTATTTTATTTGGTACTAGCGGCCCGACCCAGCTTCGCCTGGGTGCATATATTTTTTGATTCCACTCCACACCAAATACTTACATGTTATTTTTCGTATTAATCTCTTGTATACCTAAACTTGACATAGCTATCCTACTGTCTGGCTCAATCCCGTCTCATCCGTCTGTTCAGTCTCTTTCCGATCCGTCCCGTCCTTTCTCTTTTATTATCCATCCCGTCTTATAACGTGCATTTACATTTCGTCCTATCAAATCTGTCAGCTATCCCAGTCCTCTCCCGTACCTTCCACTCTATTATATCCCGTCTCTCCATATACATGTACATATAAAGATTGCCTTATGAAATTTTGACATTAAAAACATTAGCGTTTTTTATTGTCCATCCAATATTCCGTCCCTTATTTCAGCACCAAAATGCTGTTTTTCCTAATAATATTTCACGCCATTACTTTTTGTTAGTAATAAAGTAATAATAACCATTTAGAAAAAGAATTGGCCAATTTGTCCAGGCGTTGTTGAGTTATGCGCTTACCAACACATTTTGCGATTCATTTTCATATTATAGAAGAAGATATTATAGTCCACCCTGCTGGCTTAGTGAGAGTTGGCGGATTTTATTTCACGTAGAAATTAATCCGAAAAGTCAGAGGTGTGCCCTGGGATTTGAACCCGTGACCATCGTTAACTTGTTGGCAGTCGCGTCTAGTACGTTACCATATACAAATTAATAAAACCTTCATACTGCCTTACCAGGTGACGTAAGTAATAGAACAAATATTTAAAAATATAAAACTGCATATCGTTTCATTATAATGTCTAGATACGGCATCAACGTACCAATATTTTTTTTATTCTTGAGTCTAAAAACAATACTAATGCGAAATTTAAATATGTCCCCCAGCGCATCTTAAATTATCAATTCAAAAAACAATGTCGTTTATGAAAACGAAAAATTATAATTAGATATATTTTGGCATACTCCGGCAAAACGCTTCGATAGAGTATACCTTGTTTAAAACTGTTGCAATAATCTAAAAAAACAATGGGCTATTTTGGTAGATATGGACATCGTTTTATTTTACATTGAACAAAATTACGCGCAAGACGCCGTATCTAGATAATATTATATACACGTTGTACACATTTTTTGAATTTTGTTCTATTTCGTCAGCCGTCAATGAAAGACAATGGAAAGATAGATCATTTTACGTTGGATGGTAGTTGAAGCTGGACCGTCTTTTACGTCTCCCGTCAAATAAACAAAGATCATCCTATATTGGCTGGACACATCACGCTTGAACGATACCAAAAAAAAAAGGTTTTTAGTATCTTCCTCAGAAATTTTCCTATTTTTCTCACCCCTAAAACCTTCCCAGGACTTCCACGAATATTTCAAGACCAAAATCAGCCAAATTGGTCCAGGCGTTGTTGAATTATGCGGTTACCAACACATTTTGCGATTCATTTTTATATATAAGATGTATTAAATATCCTGATAGGTATTTTTGATTTTAGCAAAGAATGGTGCAACGTAATAATGAACGAAATGTATTAGATGCAACTGGGTGTTTGTCTCGACAGGTATAACCTTGTAACGGTTGTAACATGTAAATTAGTATTAGTTGGTCATATGTTTACATTATGGCGACTAAAAAAGTAACGATAATTGTAATGTATAAGTATATTTTTAGGAATATCAAGAAATAATTACCTCCAACCGTCACATACATAGTCTGACCCCACACTAAGATCAAAATGTTTAATACATCATATTACTATTGTTTATGTAGCAGTTGCATTTTTATTAGTTTTGTTATTTATCATAATATTAATATTTATACATACATAAACTCACGCCTTTTTCCCAGAATGGGTAGGCAGAGGTGCAACCAGGACACCCACATTTCAGCCTCCGTGGCGCAGGCGGTAAGACGCCGTTTGTGAATCGAGAGGCCGCGGGTTCGATCCCCGCACCGAGAGAAATGTTTGTGCGGCCCACAAATATTTCTCTCGGGTCTGTGTGTTTGTGAGACTGAAAAGTCTCTCGTAGTTCCTGATACCCACGACACAAGACTCGATCTTAATGTGGGGTCAGGACTATGTATGTGACTGTTGGGTGTTATTTATTTATTTATTTATTTCGCCTTGTATGTTACGTCCTACGATGTTGTGGGTGGCGAGCCTATCGCAATATTGGGCACAAATTCCTGACTGTGCTGATAATGAATAGAAAAATCCGATATCACTTTGCGCGACCCGGGATTCGAACTCGAGACCTCAGCTTTGTAACCGTACCATAATACAACTACGCCACTGAGGCAGTCAATATTTATACATAAATTAAAATCTATAGTCCACATTATTCACCGCTTGTATGTTTATGTATGTATGTACCTTATGTTTTTTTTTTGTTTGATTGAATTATTCGAAAAATATTTTTATTCTAGTGCTGATTTCCTGTCTTCGTTCGCGATGTCCGCTACAATTCCTTTATTCAAAATCAAAATCAAAATATTCTTTATAGTTTAAGTTCATTTCATTTGGCGATCTAGTGTTGTTACATAGTTTATTAAGTCTTTTAATTATTTTTATTTTTTTCGGTTTCATATTTTTTATATAAAGCAGCTGTTAAATAAATAATTGTCGAAAGAGACTGACTTCTGTTATACAGGGCTTCCTAGTTCAGGAGTCAGGGTGTTATTATGTTGTAAACATGTTGTAATGAAATAAAGATTAATTATTATTATTATTATTTATTCAAATAGTCTTTCAAAAGATCTTTTGGATTGTTCATTTCTGCTACCACTGCTTCGGAACGTGTTGTAGCTGTGAAGAAGAAGTGGCGCAAGAAACTTCGTCAGCAACACGAACTGTCTTCTTTTTTCTTTTTTTTATATCGCCATTTAAAATTGCAATAGTTCATGTCACAGAACACAATAATGTCAGTTTATTTAGTTAATTGTGTTTATTTAGTTAATTGTTTAATTTCTATTTTTACATTTTAATTGTTAATTTTGTGTAGATATTTTATTTCTATTTATATATTTAAGTTGTTAGTTTAGTGTACATATTTTCATTGTTGTTTGCTAAATGTCTGTTTTTTTTAGATTTTAGTTATAATTTGGCAAAAGAAATATTGACATGGTGAAAATTGGTGCTTAAGGAAAAAAGTGTGGTATATTCGAAGTCGCAACCGAATTCTAGCTATTAATAAAGTTGTATTTTATCTCACGTGTGTATTATTTGACAAATCCAATCCAATCATCAGGTAAAACTTACCCATCAAATAAATTATAGCATGAAAAAAATATCAAAACATTGACCTATTATTATTAGATTTAATTTTTAAAGACTTGACTGTCAAGTCCTAAAATCCCCTGTTTATACTCAATTGACATGTAAAGCAAAAATTAAAAATGTTATATTAATGTTAGTCGTATGCCACTGTTGATGATCGATATCGATAAAAAAATTTGGTAATAGCGTATCACTATTTTTCGCGCCGCCATGTTTGTGAATCAAAGTGGTACGCGTCACGTGACCTTATGTTTCATCCCCTCTATTCTTTAATCATTGCTGCACACAAAAAAAGAAAACGTAAATTGACGTAAACGGTAAACCGCAACTTCAGCCTGGTGGAGCATGAATAGAAGCTGTGATAGAAGTGTATGTGTATGTGGTTATCATTTGTAATAGTTCCGGCACGGGAGCCGCTGCGACGTTTGTGGACAAAGTATTTACGTGTCAATACAATATAGAAACGAAGTTCCTCGCTGTCGTCCGTGGTGAGACTCTGATTCAACATGAACTTGTTGTATACTTTTATATTGTGGGAAATAGCCGTTTCTGTTGCACTTGTGAAATGTGCCGTTCTGCCGCAAGATGACGATGTTCAGGAACAAGGACTGTATAAAAAATCAGATCTCGTAGAAATCCTTACTAGTCGAAATTTGCAGCGAAAACTTTACGGACAAAACCATGCATGGTTAGTGCAATTTTACAACAGTTACTGCGGTCACTGCCGGGCTTTTATGCCTAAATTCAAAAATCTCGCTTCGGAAATGGTGCACTGGAGAAACGTCATAAGGCCGGCAGTGCTGGATTGTTCTGTGGAGGAAAATAGTGAGATTTGTCGGCAATTTGAGGTGATGGCCTACCCGTCACTCCGCTACATACGCGAGAACTACGTTAAAGGCAACGCTAATGTCGGCGATAAAATACAAATAGGCGACGGACCAGAGAAGCTTAAAAGCAACATTATTTCTAAGTTGCAAAGTGAGCAATCCAGAGGATTACTACCATTCGCCCCTTCTTTCAAAATATCTTCATACAGTAGCTATGCCCAAGCCCTCAGTGATGTGCCCAAAAATGTTAAATATGTTTTCTTGGTGTTTGAGGGTGTTAACTCAACCATTGGCTCTGAACTAGCTTTAGATGTAAGTGATTATGAACATGTAATGGTCAAAAGAGCGTATGATACCAGTGAGCTGGCCAATGTTGCAGGTATTAATGGTTTCCCAGGACTGGTAGTTGTAGAAAACGATTTACATGCCACACCATTGACTCCAAAATCACCTATAAAGGAGAATCTACTTAAAGCTGTAAATAGTTATCTGAGAACGAAAAATTATGTATTCCCTGTGGACTATGCGCCTAGTCAAGAAGTTTCTGGCAATGACCATAACAATAATAATCATTTACCCAATGCTGATATTGTGTACTACAGTGATCTAGAGAAGACTTTGAAAAATAGTTTACACACAGAAATCACTAGATATAAAACATTAACAGGTGAAGCATTGCAAGCCCTATTGGATTATTTAGATGCCCTGATTACTGCATTTCCATTCAGAGGGAATCTAAAAGAATTCATTGTAGATCTGCGTGCTACACTGGGAACCAAGAACAGTTGGACAGGTGGTGAGGTCTATGACATGGTCAAAAATTTAGAAAGAACTCATGCACCAGTTTATACCACTAACTTAGAGTATGTGAGTTGTAAGGGAAGTCAGCCCAAGTACCGTGGTTACACATGTGGTCTTTGGACACTGTTCCACACTCTTACTGTTAATGCTGCACAAAAAGGAACTGTAGAAGGTCCCAAAATACTGAAAGCTATGCATGGATATGTCAAACATTTCTTTGGATGCACAGAATGCTCTGAACATTTTCAAGCGATGGCAGTGAGGAATAGAATCTTTGAAGTGAAGGAGAATGACAAAGCAGTTTTGTGGTTGTGGATATCACACAATGAAGTGAATCTAAGACTTGCTGGTGATGTTACTGAAGATCCTGAGCATCCCAAGATACAGTTCCCTAGTACTGCCAGGTGCCCGGAGTGCCGAGCAGCAAATGGTGCTTGGAACTTGCCTGCAGTGTATCAGTATCTTCAGTCAGTGTATAGTTCCAACAATATCCGGGACATGAGACGGGCGCGCTCTGCAGCCATATCGCCCAGCCCCTTCTCCAATTTGGACATCGGAATGCTAAGTCTCCTGTACATATTTTCTTTTGTTATTTTAATATTAGTCGTGAAATATTTTTATACTAAACGTTTTTACAGAAAAAGACTTTACAAGCATGGAAGGGGTAAAGTATAATAGTAGATTTAGCAGTAATACACTTGTTTATTACTTTAGTCTTCCCTCCAGCTATTCTTATTTATTTTCTGTGGGTGTTCATTTATTCATTGTCATCAGATTTATATTTTCAAATTAAAATGAGTATTCAAAATTATGCACAAAGCTACTCACATAAACATGATATTTTACATTGCATGCTATTTAAATGACTAATTGCATTACTTCATTTAACTTTTTGTAGCTTGTATTGTTAAAGTGTTGTTACCATAGTATATAGAAATATTTCATTGTTAACTTGTGTAGATCCATTATTGATTGATGGCTTGAGATGCTGAAGCCATGTTCCATTTGTGGGTACATTTATAATTAGTCTATTATTTTATCGGTGTTAAAGCAATACACATAGCCTTGCGATAAATTCTGCCAGTGCGATTTTTGAAATATTTAGCAATTTAATATTTTATCTATCAGGCTAGTTCTGCCTAGTAACTAAACTAAGACTGAAAATATTCCTGATGATTTTTGCCTTTAGGCTAATGTTTTCGCTTAGACTTGTGATGCTTAAATTAAAAACCGAATTCCTTTACATCTACATTTATTAGATTTTTTACTATGTGGGTTGGCATAAAATGGGATGGGCCATAGAAGGTATTTCCACATATTTGCACTTGAGTAGGGTTGCGAAGAATTTGAAATACCAGGTTGCAGATTTTTCCATTTTTTTATTACTCCCATATTTTTGTTATTTACAATAATTATAGTAAAGACTAAGCAAGACAAAATATATAAAACAGCCTACCCTTAATTAGGGAGTCATCAAAATAATGAGTTCGTAAAGAACATTGTAACTATCAAAAAATCATGGGTATTAAACATGTCTCTCAATATACATTCCACTGAAGTCTCAGTTTCAGTTTAACAATTATTATTATTTAAACAAAACTGATGCAACCACATAGCTAGTAATGTTTTATTTGTGAAAAATGATTGTTAGTATATAGATGTTTTAGTAGCTATTATACTCAGGGCATCAAGTTTTTTATTAAGAGTGATTTCAATGAATTCACTTGGCAATTAATTTGATGATGACTGTTGCGTGGGCTGCCAGCATGGCCTTTAATTGTTTACAATTGCCCATTGCTTTGTTTGCTTGCGTCTACGTTTTATTTTCTATATTATTCACATTGTATAAACAGATTAACTGAGTTGCACTGCTTTTTTTGAAATCGACTTGCTAATAAACAAGTTAGACTTATTTCAAATTTGATGATAGGAGGAACAGAAAAAGATGCAAGTATCGTGAATAAGACGCGTGGGTGCGAAGAAGAAAGCAAGTGTCCACCACTAAAAATATTTACATAAATGTCTTCCAATTTACGAACAATTTTGATACCGTTTTATATTCATGTTTGCTATAAAAGGATATTTTGCAGTAATTATTAAATACTATTCAAAACGAAACATTGGAAACAACCCTACTAATGCTACAACCAAAGAGTGCGTTAAAATGTGTGATTTTAACCACCCCATTTCAAATCAGAATTTATGGCACGGCTATGTTTATCTGCACCTATCGAATCTCTGTTTTCCTCATGATAATTAAATTAAGTAATTTATATTGTGTATTTTCACAAATGTAAAATGTATGCAAATACTGATTTTAATTCCCATTATTTTGAGTTTCGCATTATTTGTTAACTAACACGCATTTTGTTTAATTATTATCAGGCTACTTGAGTAAAGCATGTTGTATCTTTTAGATCCCTTTTGATAACGCTCAACAATTACTGTGGCTATACTTATTTCGCTTACCTTTTGAAATTTACTAAAAACGTAGTGAACATATCATAAAAGCCAATTGTCGACGTAATTGTGCAAAAAGATTATAGAAAGTTTCCATTTTATACAATTTTTAAAGTGACGTTGTTTATACTAGTGATTTTATAGTAAATAAGATGCGCAAATAGCTTGTTTAATATTTAAACAAAATTGTATGTTTCAGTTACTTACTATTTTATGTTCTTAACTTCAAATAGTCTGTTATTTTCTTAATATTTGCTGTAATTACATTTTATCTTATTACATTCCGTTTGTATCGAGATGATTCGCCGTTCGTGTGCACAAAACATAAACGCTCTGACGTGGACCGATAGATAAGGATAGATTGTGCGTGGCATAATTACAATTATCTCGATTCTGGTACATTTTCACGTACAACTGGATAATAAATTAATCCTTTGCATAAACAAAAAGCAGGTGAATTAAAAAAAATGATTTACATACTATTTTACGCTATTAAAAAGTCTCTAAAAATAACCAAAACTTTAAAGGGAATTTTTGTTATAGTTTATATTAATTATTAGGAAGTACCGTTTACTTCATAATAAGGAATTGTTAATCATTACTTATTTTTCTCCATTCGGATACTAAAATTGTCTTTCAATTTGAAATAATAGCCACGAATAGATTAAGTGGGTTTTCCACAAGAGTTGAAGTGTCGGAAAAGCGGTTATCTTTATAATATGGTAAAGAAGTGTTTTCACTCCGATCAGGTGTAAGATAAGACGTAATATATGAAAAAATATATACTTATATCTCAACTTTCCATTTCGGCCCTAAGCACAATTTACTGATTAAATTAAAATGATAGAACAAGTTAATTAAATACAGTCCACTTTCACAATGGTTTCGCAATGTCCACAAGTAAAAAATCGGTTTCGGCTCACGACTTTAGTTCCTGATACTTTTAAGACGATGCTACGATACAAATATCGTATATTTATTGTGAAGTCTAGATAGTTACTTAAGTCGTATTTCTTACACACTTCTACAAAGTTGATGAGAATAAGACGTCCATTATGGTTATCAGCTTTAGTTGATTCGCAGTAAGTACATAGTAAGATCATTACAGCAATACGATAATATATTAACCCAGATAAGCCTGAAACAATTTTTTTTGTAAATCATCAGAACTAATGATTTTCTTTAATTTCATTACCCTCAAGACGAATAAAAAAAATTAGTTATTCAGCGTCACATTCTCAACCACGAGTCGTTTTTTACTCTGGCCTATCAAATTGTTCCAGTGCACTTGATGTAAGCTTAGCGCGATCTAAACAGGGTATCTAATGGATATACACAAGCTGATCCCTGAATGCGATACACTTGCATGGGTCATCGATTAGTTTTCCACCAGTGTATATGATGACAGCCCTACACGGTTCGATAACCAACACCCGGCAATATGGTAATCAAGCACATTGCCAGCTGTTGGTTCTTGGACAATCTCACTCGACGAATGAAACGAAACAGCGAAGATGCTGCTATACAGTTCATCTGTGAGCTAGTAGAGCCTCCTTGGCTGAGGAGACATGTGTTTCGTAGCTTTAACGACTTACAGCAAAACTCTACCACTTACAAAAGTCCTTATACAAAAATCTACATTAGTGTGTCAATAAATGTTACTCAAAAGTGATCATAATATATATATATATATATATATATATATATATATATATATATATATATTGAGTTACCTCTCAGTATTTTTTCCATCATCAGAAAAGATTTCAACATCATAATCCACGCGATAATTATGACATGTGCCTGTAATAGTGTGAATAAAAAGTTACCCCGTATTATCCTACCGTCCTATATACAGGGTATATCAAGACTGCTACCGAAAACGAAGCCGGGTGGTAGTTTAAGCGACTTCAGACACAATGCAACAGAAAAAGTTGCAAAAATAAGCGACAATTTTTTTTTTGAAATTTTTTTCCTATTGCCATATTTTGGTGGTAAATAATTTTTTTTCCTAAAATAATAGTGTATACCCTTTAATTTGTAAATACTCTAAGATATAAGAGAGTTTAAATTATTATTTTAGCAAAAACTATGGATTTACCACCCAAAAATGACGATATTTAAAAAATCATAAAAAATAATTGTCACGTTTCTATGCGAAAATTTTAGTTGCATTGTGTTTGTAGCCACTAAAACTACCACCCGGCTTCGTTTTCGGTAGCAGTCTTGAGATACCCGGTATAGGACACTACTTTTTCCTAATTATTTCCACTTTCCGAAGTATTATATTGAGGAACGAGTTTTCGAAAATAAGGAACAGGCTATCTAGAATAAGAAAAATGTGAAATATAAAACATTACTGTAATCTCCAGTTTTTTATACTTACCTTTAGTGCACCTTGTCTGGGGCACATTTTTATTGCGTACTTTGAAGTGAAATATTTCTATGAAATGTATTTATATCATTGATATTCTATTTTTTTATAATAAAAAATAGTCTCCTTACTTCAAATAACAACAAATAAAATAAACTATTTTATGGTTAGTTCAATATATTTTTTATTTTGACTGTCCTATATATAGGACAGTAGGCTTATCTGGGTTAAGAAAGACAATGTTTCGGTTATTTACCTTATTCACCTTAATTTTCTAATTGGATAGCAACGCCTGCGAGAATTGTCTTTCACAATTTAATCTTAATTTGATTTCTGTTTGCTTCTAGGGCTCTAAGCTGCGTAGTTGGGTATATTTGTTTTGCCATTTATATAATATATATTGTAGTATGTATAGCGTAGTTATGTGAAATACAGTGACTGCTACAATGGGCCCTACTATATTCATCCGAAACGAAGTTCGAAACTTCGGACGAGCGAAGTTTTTATACGATACGAATGTACCTACATATACTTATGATCGTTATTGACTTATTTTCGTAACCATAGACTTATGGTTACGATGTACGTTATATAAATTCGAACTTTTACAGAGTAGATACATTCGTATCGTATAAAAAACTTCGTTCGTCCGAAGTTTCTAACTTCGTTTCGGATGAATATAGTAGGGCCCAATAATAAAATGCCGGCGAGACGCTTACCATCAAGCGAAACACGTGCTACTAGCTAGAAAAAGAAATTCAATATTAATTTGCTTACCTAATAATTGTGCCTAAATTTCTAAAATGAATTCAGAACACGTAGTTATGTAAAATCACTTTTGCTTGTTTGAGGTGTTGCTTATAGGTCGGTTGGTATGAATATTATTTATCCTTATGAATTCTATAATGACTTGATAACTTATGGGACTCGAACATAAAACACAAAATGATGGCATTATTTTTAACATTAATTCACATTTCACTCGCCGATTGGTGGGACAAGTGGAGTTTCGTAATGAGTAGTTTGTTTTGATACGCTAAGTAAATATTTGCGCTAAAGCTATTGTACTAAGTACAACTAAGTATAATAGGGCGTCGCGTCGCGTCGGAGAGAAAAGGGTTATGATATTTAGTCAAATTTCATTAAGAATAGTTCATGATTAAATAAAATATAGGTGACGACTGCCAAGTGACTAGTGATCAGTAAATAATATTTTAATATTAAATAAGGCTTCCATTAGATATAATTGCTAAGATGCCTCACGACTATTCCAAACCAACGACAAACTTATTTTATATTATACCTAGTCAGGTCATAAATTCTGTCACATGTTTAATATAAAATAATTGAAACAAGTTTATTCATTATGTAACCATTTATATACCAAAATGAACTTAACAAAACATAGATTCTTATGAAACTAAAGTTTATTCAAAATGACCTCCGTGATTTTTAATACAGGCCTTCAATCTGCGCGGCCAGTTGTCTATCGCAGCACGAACGAGGTCCATTTCAATATCGGCGGCTGCCTTAAGAGCATATACACCTTGCGCGCAAAGTCAACTATAGGTATTTCTTCGTTAATTTCACGCACACATAAGCGACCAAAGCTGTGTGCGTAGAGCTGCCGCGTCGGCTCGCTATACAATCGGCTCAAACAACTTTGATCCGTGCGCTTCAAATATTCATTTGAAATGTAACTGTAATATAATATAAAAATATTTTATTTGCATTATAAGGAGACAAATATTACTGTGCAAGCAAAGAATAATACAAATTTAGATACTAATCATATTTTCGTTATAATTACATTGTTAAGTTGCATTCAAATCAGTGTTCAATCAGT
Organism: Hyles vespertilio; assembly: GCA_009982885.2. NCBI lineage: Eukaryota > Metazoa > Arthropoda > Insecta > Lepidoptera > Sphingidae > Hyles > Hyles vespertilio. The sequence continues at coordinate 34,615,194 of CM042833.1, read as the reverse complement.
AGATACTACGGACGTTTTATTAATAATTTTGTGTTCGAACACATAAATAGTGTTAGGGGCCTTACAACCCCTTACAATTACGAAATATATTGAATTTTATATTGCAATACATAACATAATTTAGCCTCGGAATTACATCCCATTATACAGGGTATATCAAGACTGCTACCGAAAACGAAGCCGGGTGGTAGTCTAAGCGACTTCAGACACAATGCAACAGAAAAAGTTGCAAAAAAAAGCGACAATTTTTTTTGTTATTTTTTTCCTATGGTCATATTTGGGTGGTAAATACATTTTTTCCTAAAATGATAGTGTATACCCTTTTACTTATAAATACTCTAAGGTATAAAAGAGTTTAAATTATTATTTTAGCAAAAACTATGGATTTACCACCCAAAAATGACGATATTTAAAAATCATAAAAAATAATTGTCGCGTTTCTATGTGAAATTTTTAATTGCATTGTGTTTGTAGCCACTAAAACTACCACCCGGCTTCGTTTTCGGTAGCAGTCTTGAGATACCCGGTATTATCTGAAACATAATTTATACTCACTACAAAATCATTATTTAATCTTTATTTATTTAATCTTTATTGTACACATACAAAAGAACATAACAATATAAAGAAATAACATCTATAAAAAGTACAAAAGGCGGTCTTATCGCTAATAAGCGATCTCTACCAGACAACCTTTGGATGGATATAAAAGGAAGGAAAAAGAAAGGGCAGTGTAAAACAAAGATAAGTTAAGCTCCAATAGATATAAATTATAAAATAGATAATCATAAAAAAAATATACATATAAATGACATAATAAATACACATACGTCATATAATATATACATATATACATACATACAATTTTAAATAATTACATAAACATCTATAATCATTGTAGGTAATAAAAATAATTCAATATTTTACTACCAAAGTACTAAGATGTGGTAATCGCATTCCGCGCGTGGCTATTTTTACTACGCGCGGCAATAATCGACTGCAGCCAGGCCGGAGCGACGAGCGATACGTCCTCCCTCTAGAAGGCCTTGCGGCGGTCTGATTTGATCCACGTCGGACAGCGTGTTTTATAGTGGTTTTTAAAATATTTGTAGAAAACATGAAAACTAATTTTGTTAAAATATAAAAATTGTAATTTATTGATAAGATGTTCATCTATTATAATATGCAATTGCTATAAAAAATTATGTACGATAAGTTGGTGAAAAAAAATATGTTCTTGACGAGAGTTTCTGAATAATTTCGCATTGTTTAAATTTTTATTTTTCAGGAACTAAACATAAAAGATTATTTTTCTCAGCAAAATCCCTCCATAAGGGTCTTATTAGTCGGATAATGTTTTTATTTTCATCTTATATTTAGTGGTTTCGCATATCTTAAGCTTCTAAAATGCCATTTAAAGCCTTTGCCTAAATAACGAAACTTGTGTTCAGTAATCCGTATAGTACTCACAAATTATCCATCAATCTATAATGTTTTCCACCAAAATCCCTAGATGACAACCTTTTCTAAAATTAGTAATAATTATTTTTCCTTTAAATTGTTTATTGGTGGCTATTAACTCATTTGAAAAGTCCTGTTTTTAAGCCAAAAAGCGCGTGCAGGGTTATAAACGCTCTTAATCAAGGATGTCTTGAGTGACTCCAAATTGGGATGAGGCTTTGAGCACGCCTTTTCCTCCAAGTGTTGCCATATCTTGTAATCTAACCGTAACGGATTCAAATCTGGACTGGAGGAGGGCCAGTCTTCGTGCCGGATGAAGTCGATTTCACGCGCCGCCAGCCTTGTGTGCTCTTCGCTCTATGACTTGGCGCCGAATCTTGTTGGAATACCCAGTACCTGTTATTGAACATGGTATGAGAAACAGGTTCCACAAGGTTCGTCAGGACTGTATTTTGATACACAACTGCATTCGTTTTTACACCTTTCTCACCAAAATGTACCTCTGTTAAGCCCAAATTAGAAACACCCAACCATACCATGAGCGAGGATGGAAAATGACCTCGTTGGACACGCGGAATACGGTTGCTCGCTTCGTCACTACTGTGTGCGTACACCTTATCATTTTGTTTGTTGTAGCTCTCTTCTACGGTAATTTTTTTTCATCTGAAAAAGAATTTCCCGATATTTTTTCCCCGCGTACCGCTTCAACAAAGCGCGGCATCTCTTCAGTCTCAGGTCCATTAGACGGGCATTCAAACGATGTCCTGTTTTTCTTCGATATGCCCGAAGCCCTAAGTCTTCATTTAACACCCTCTTCACCGTGGTTCTGCTTAACCCCATCTGAAGGGCCAACAGTTTCTGCTTACGTTTGGGATTTCTTTGAATTCGCGCCTTCACAGCTTTTATCACTGCTGGAGTCCTAACAGACCGAGGGCGACCACTTCTTGACCTGTCATCTACACTAGAGTCTTCATTGTATCGTTTGATGGTACGATAAACTAATCTTTTGGTTATATTCAAATTTTTCAAGTCTACTTTTAAGAGAAATGGGAAGATTTCCCTTAAGAAATTTCTTCTTCACTTTTTTGCTTATAGCTTCTATAATTTTTAATTTTGGGCAAAAAGTTATATAAACATATTTATAGACAAAACAATTTGCTACAAATGATGACCTTAAAATTTTTTGTAAGACGCATAGTTTCCGTGATATCGCGAAAAAAGTGTTTTCACCCCTTGTTCCAAGATGGCGGCCGGGGGACAAGGGTGGCGACCCCACAAACTTTAGGTTAAGCTTCTATTGACCCCCCACACATATCCCAAAAATAAAATTGCGTCCTCTAAAAAATGCAAAGCTCATGTAACATTTCAATGGACTATAAGTGTCCACTCCATATTTAAAAATGAGTAAAATTATAAAAAGTATACATTTTTATTTTCATCTGTATCAGCCCATATACGTCCCACTGCAGGGCACGGGCCTCCTCTACAATCGAGAGTACGATTGAGAGTGGTTAGGCCATATAGTCCACCACGCTGGCCTAGTGCGGGTTGGCGGACTTACATACCATAGAATTTTTTTATAAATCGCTATGGTATGCAGGTTTCCTCACGATGTTTTCCTTCACCGTTTTAGTGCGTGGTGATTGACTATCAATACACACATGACTCCGGAAAGTCAGAGGTGTGCCCTGGGATTCGAACCCGCGACCACCGTGAACATGTTGGCAGTCGCGTCTAGTCCGTTTACCAACAGGCCACCACGCACTCGAAGAACTATTCGAAATACTAATTCAATAAACTTTTTTGTGGCCAGCATTCTAAAAGAAAAGTTTTTACTGTGTGACAATACTTATGACCTGACTGTGTATTACATAATTTTAAAGCACAGATCACTGTTTTTTTTGTAAGGTAAACATCTCAAGGTAACATTTCAAAATTAACCCGCAATAATTTTTACGGTATATTTGAGAGGTCGATTCAAACATCGTAGCATGCCATGACTGTGTTATGAACGTATCAGGCAATTTCTACGGAACGGTGTCATTTCACAATATAACATTATTTAAAAATGATTAATTATAGATATATTCTAGCGACCGTGCAAGTTATTAGACTGGTTCAATATATTTTGATACATGCGTTATACATTGTGATATCTTATTACAGATTTACATCATAACCAAATATTTTATTCGCACAATACCAGAAAATGCAATATGAAGAGAGTTTAATAAAATGAGCGGCTTATAAAACATGTATTAATTATCTTGGAGTACTTTTTAGGTATTCATGATTTGCGGACGGATTATATAGATTTACATAAACAAACAATGTCATTGATTACTCCATTTTACCTAGAATATATTATCAATGCATTTCGTCGGTATATTTATAATAATTTTCGATGATTTCGGCGTTTTTTTGAGCGATAAAATCTTCGTTACTTATCTTTTACATGTGGGCAGCCGCGTCTAGTCCGTTTACCAACAGGCCACCACGCACTTATCATCATCAATCATATGCTAAATATATAAAGAGGAACCTGACTGACTGACTGACGTATCAACGCACAGCCAAAACTACTGGAGCTACGAAGGTGAAATTTTGCACAGAGGTTTCTATTGTGACGTAGGGTAGCACTAAGAAGGGATTTTTGGAAATTCAACCCTTAAGGGGGTGAAAAGGGTTAAAAACTGTTGTATGGTTATTCGAAACCGTTAGAGTTACCATTCTCAAACTTGGCACTTTAGTTGATCATTTAAAGGGAAAACTAACTGCATACTTATTTTTTCTAAAACTAATCCAAAATAGGTAAAAACAAGGGTTGAAATTTTGCAGAACCCAACTATCGGATCAACGCACAGTCGAAACAATTGGATCTAGGACCGTGAAATTTTGCTCAGGGGTTGCCACCGTAACGTAGGTTAGCACTAAGAAGGGATTTTTCGAAATTCAACCACTAAGGGAGTGAAAAGGGTAAAAATCGGTTGTATGGAAAATCGAAACCGTTAAAGTTACAATTTTCGAACATGGCGCTTCAGTTAGTCAATTAACACCAAAAATAACTGTTTTCTTTATTTTTCTGAACTTTACCCTAATGGGGTTAAAATAAGGGATGAACTGTTGAGAGAATAGGGTCATTTATTGACTGCCCAATCACCGCACGGAAACTAATACGAACGAAAAATAATGGCGTGAATTATTTTTAGAAAAATAGCACTAAGGGGGTGAAATAAGGGATGAAATTTTATGTGACAATCAGAACCACTGAAGCTGATTTATGTATGTAATCACATAATTTATTTTTGTACAAAGTTTTCGTAATTGTAGCGATACAATGTATTGCTTTTACGTCGATATTAATATAATATGTACACGCAGACGAAGTCACGGGGAAAAGCTAGTGTTTACATAAAGTACTTTTTTAAATCTACTTACTACTAATGTCGCATATATTTTCACTCTTTATTCACATTTGCATACATAGCCCAAGGTTTTATTTGCATATAAACCGGTCTTTAAGTAACCTTTTCAACATAAATATTAGTGGTGTGTAGTGAAACTCGATGCTTTAGAGTTTATGGTAAAAAAATAGATAGTCATTAAGAGGTTGTCTATGCGTCCATTTATTAAGTATACATATAAACTTAGTTATATGAACTAGATATCTCTTCGTAGATATTGGTGTTAGTTAAAATTGGTGATGCAACGAACGCACATAATTATATTTATCAAATTCGTTATCAAAATTCTCAATATTTATTTTCGTCTAAAATGTATTCGTCAAGATATTCATAATATTATTAAAAATGCTCTGAATGAAATCCACCGAAAATAGAAGCTTTTACACGCTTAATTATATTTTAAATTATTATGTTTTATGCATTTCAAATTTTAAATATCAGGTATATTGTATATTAATTATTAAAAAATATTTATTTTGCTTAAAAGATATTCCCATTGAAGAATATCAAATACTGCGACAATATTTCAGATATTCGTCGAATAGTACAGCCAGTATTCGTTAAATAAGTATAGGTTGCATCACTAACATCATGTCTGAAAACGGTGATTAAAATTATAACGCTAGCTAGCTATTGTAGGACTTAATTGGTAATGACTCGTTTAAATTTTATAGTGTCTATTATAATGAAAATCCATGACTTATTACATGGAGAAGTTCAGAAATGTTATTTAATTTGGATCAGCAAAAGACTAATAAGTGTAATATATTTCGCTGCCAATTAATAGTTTAATACGCTCACAACATATTATTGCTTCCGTTAGTCAGTAAGTACGTAGTTTCATTATGTTTAATTGTTTACATAAACCTGTTATTTGGTACAGAACATGTTAGTGATATTTCACTTCCAGCGATATAAACCGCAGATTTTAATAGTTTATTTAGGCAGATCTTTCATTGCAAAAAGACGCAAAATTTAATTATTGTAGTCATACATATACAAAGTGCCTCGTATTACATGTATTATTTATAACAAAAGACTCGTCGATATTTGTATAGTTATAAATAATCAAACATAGACTAAATAGGTATATTTGCTGTTATCAAGAATTCTAATCAACATATCAAGTCGAATATATAACCAGGGTAGGTCTTAACTTAAAGCAGATACCAATTGTACCCGTATAGCTGTGTCATTCCACAGTAGACATCTTACAGTACTATGTACACTGCAGGGCACTAGAAACTGCTCTGTAAACGCTATGCCGAGCCAATATACAATAAGTTGTTTAGTAACACAATCAACAAACAGCATTTATTTACGCATATTGTTTTGCACTGCATTTTGTTTGCCACTACATTTCCAATTCTTAATCTACTATCCACCCACTACACTACTTGATGCCTAGTCTTCACTTATTTTCTCACTATCATTACTTTAGGTGCAAAACTTTATGTGAATCGTATTTAAGTACAATAGATGTTATAATCGTTTTAGGAGTGTTTATTTATTAGTGATAAAAGATAATGAACATTAGTATTTTATAAGCCAAGCGTGGATAAAAGGAAATATATGATAACTATATATTTTTAAATGTTGTGTTTTAATTAATTTTGTAAATGTGCCCTTGTAAATATTAGTAATAAATATATTTATATTTTAAACAGTGTATTTCACCGCATCTGGGTGCAAAGCGGAGTGTAACTGGGTTAAGGTCAGTAGGTAACACTTTTTATGTGACGTATTTGGTGGCGGGTAGTATTATTAACTATTATATATAAAAATGAAAGTATTAGTTGTCTAAAGAATATTTATTGAACAGTATGTATGTGATTATCTGATTTGTTTGTAAGCTTAGTGCTTTGATGGGTATCTCCCCGGCAGCACCTTTGTAATATTATCTGCAATCGAATACAGAAGTTCCGACAGTTAGGTATAAACTTGTAATTGTCGGCTTAATATAAATGCAATACATCAATTTTATTGTGATATCAATATAACAGATCTTTTCACATGCATGGTATTTTTTCACTAACAGATTAATTTAAGGATCCTGCCAAAGGATTCCAGTATAATATTTCTAAATCATTTTAGTATTCCTACGACGTGCACTTAGATTCTTTATTGTGCATGGGCTCTGTGTAATGAAAATAACCTGATAAAAATAATTATGAAATCTACGGTCAAACAGACGTTATTAAAATAAAAAAATCCCAATGTTCGTTTGTACTACAATAATGTTACGATATAAGGGGTAGCGAATTTCGTTTCTTTATAAATGAACAGATTAACAATATAATGTATTTTTTGTCTCATCCCAGATGTACACGTGAAGATTGCAACGTATCTTATTACATATTTACATTTAATAGTTGTTCAATATGTACATATTTGACAAGATTTAAAAGGTGTGCAAATAAAATAAATTTAGTAGTAAAATTTTAATCTCACTTCGCGGGTTTTAAACTTATTAATAAATGAGGTAGCGAAAATATTTCGCTTATCAATTTCAAAATAATGTAATGTTCTTGTAATTACTGTATTTAACATTCAAATGTCTATCATGCAATCGTATAATCAATAGGTTTGATGATTTCTAACACATGCTTATGCTTCATGCACATATTCCAATTTTCGGCAATGCGACATTAACAACCTATTTAATTTAAAACTAATCATGCTTTATTTAATTTTTATATTTATTGATCAAATCTGTTTTCATTAGCCGGGCAAAAACCTCCTCTTTTTCCTTCCATTTGTATCTCAATATTAGTAAAAATGATTGCCTGGACAGCTTACGCAGGTCATTCATTTATTCCATATTACAGAAATCATAATAAATTATTTAAAAAAAAATACAGCCAACAGTCACATACATACTGCTGACTGATTCCACACTATGATCGAGTCATGTGTCGTGGATATCAGAAACTTCGTGAGACTTTTCGGTCTCAAATACACCTAACCTAAATAAGTACGAGTGGATCACAAGAATATTTTTCTCGGTGCGAGAATCGAAACCGCGGCCTATCTGTTCTCGGCCGGCGTAAAACCAACGGCGCCACGGAGGCTGTCAAAAATAATGTTAACCGCATTATTCAAAATTATTGTCTTTTCGGACATAGGGCTTTTAGTGCACCACACTGGCACCTTACGGGTTGGCAGGAGACTAGATAAACTTTTGGTCAGGTGGACCGCAGGTTTCTTCGTAACATTTTCCTTGAATTAAATTGAGACACATCTGAGTCCAAATATACGTACACTTAGCTTTTGAAAGTTAAATTTTTCCAAATCTTGGCTATCAACATGTCTTCCATTGATGGGCAAAGGTCTCCCTCAACTCCTTCTACTTATCCCTATCAGTTGCTGATGCCATCCAAGTGCTGCTAAATTGATCGAGATCGTCGCGCCACCTTTTCCGAAGCCTGCCGCGTGGCCTCTCGCCATCCTTAGGCATCCATTGATTGGCAATCTTTGCCCACCTCCTCGGGTACATCCAGGTGACGTGGCGCGCATCAATCAGCAATCCCAGTTTAGTTTAGCTGATTTCTGTGCAACATTCTTGACTCTGGTTATGGAGCACAAGGTGTTAGTGGGTACTCTGTCCATGCGTGTTACGCCTAGCATCCTGTGCTCCATAGCTTTTTGACAAACCTGGACCTGGACCTCTGAAGTTCGGTCAAAGACCAGGATTGAGCACTGTATGTGAGAATTGGTAAGATACTAGTCGAAGAGTCTACTTTTAAGAGAAACGGGAAGATTTCCCTTAAGAAATTTCTTCTTCACTTTTTTGCTTATAAGTTCTTTAATTTTTAATTTAGGGCAAAAAGTTAAATAAACATATTTGTAGGCAAAACAATTGGCTACAAATTATGTCCTTACAAATTTTTTGTAAGACGCATAGTTTCCGAGTTATCACAAAAAAGTGTTTTCACCCCTTTTTCCAAGATGGCGGCCGGGGGACATGGGTGGCGACCCCACAAACTTGAGGTTAAGCTTCTAATGACCCCCCAAACATATCCCAAAAATAAAATTGCGTCCTCTAAGAAATGCAATATTCGGTGCTTAAATTGTAACATTTCAATGGACTAGTAGGTGTGTTAGCCAAATGCATGTTTTTGTTTCAAATTGCAAATTAAAAAACAACATTGTCTACATTGTCAATGATAAATTGATAATAGAATTTAACGAAAATTCTGCGTCAACGCTCTGACGATGCCTTATAAATACATGGACTTATTGTATTCATATTAAAACCCTTGTCAAATTTTAACTTTGGCTTCTTTCTTTTTGTGCGAATAATGAACAACAGAAATTAAAGAGTCAAAAATCGCATAACAAACACACAAAAAAAATTCAGTCGAATTGATTACCTCCTCTTTTGAAGTCGGTCAAAAAGTTTTAATAGCATTTTTTTTAAAGATTTAAACAATGTTGCAATTAGTAGTACTTCATTTACCAAGCCTAGTTGAATACTAAGGAAATCGGTTTTATTTCGTAAGGCGAAGATTTTACGTAACTGTAGCCACGGCGCGATCGCGAGCTGTCTCTTACGTCATCATGTGATTAAATCGGAAGTTTAATATTGCACTGCAATCGATTCTATCTTTTATTGGCTTTTTAATGTGATATTGTATTGGATGTTTATCAATACAATCGAGTGCATGTTACATTATTATAAATATAATAATATAACATGCACTCGATTGTATTGAGTTTTGTCGTGCTGAGAACACAATTTAAGGAAAATTGTTTGAGTGCTTTCGTACCATAGTTGTCAGCTTAAGGAAATACCCGCATGTAAATCGACTTAAATTATTATCGACGGAATTTGAATGTGTGGCATTGAGGTGTGTGGTAATTAATAATAGGTCATCCACATAGACACACACGCTCGTATGAAGCTATTGCCTGAATATCACTACATAGTATAAAACAAAGTCGCTTTTTCTGTCCCTATTTTTCTTGTTCGCTTAAATCTTTAAAACTACGCAACGGATTTTGATGGGGGTTTTTTAATAGATAGAGTGATTCAATAGAAAGGTTTATATGTATAATAACATCCATTAAATAGTGGAGAATAATTGTTATTTTTGAGGTTTCTAATGTGATGTCGTTAATTATCAATATTTTTCCGCTTACATTGCAAACGCAGGCTGAACCCTACGAGATTTATCAAAATAATGTACTACATATTTGTACACATTGAAAAGGTCTACCGAAAACTCTGCGATGGTATATATCTATCTCTTATGGATATCCCACAATAACATTTTTTTGACATTTACTTTTTACGACAAATAATGGCTAATTTTCGAAGCGATTTTAACCAATACAGCATTAATCCTTATCCAATTAAATAGCTTAAATACATTTAATATAGATCTATGTGGTCCTTTACAGCACAAGATTTAAATGAATATTTTCGAAGATATTACAGATTTAAAATTGCGGAACGTAGCGCTTGCGGCGGTACTGGCCGGCCGGGGCGGCGGCAGCGTGCCTATATAGGAATGTTTATATGTATAATAATAATACGTACATATTATTGTACAAAAATCTATTTGTACCCGGGCGAAGCTGGGCCGGGCCGCTAGTATACCTATATGTATATGCACTAGTTTTAGGTTAGTTTAATTCAGTACAAATAATTGAAATACTGGCGCATTTTTTCTGACCATACTTAAATTACAGCATAAATAACTGGCCATTTTGCTTGGGACTTTGATATTATCTTTTTTTATTTACTTCAAAATCCTTAGTTTGATGATAGTACATGGAAAAATAAGATTAATAATTGAAATTACAAACCAAAAACATATTCATTCTAGACAAAAATATCCTTCAAGATCCTCTACTGCTTGTTCGTAGTTTAATCCTAACGATATTTTTTATTTCAGGTACATGGTATAATGGTTGCTGGACGACCAAATGAGATGACAGAACAAGAATTATCTAAGGCTTAATTACAGAACTGGACGTGTAATTTTGTTGAGTTCATATTTATAATACTTTTTTACAGTCCACGAAAACGCACAATCAACGATAGAGTTACACGGCGAGATCTGTATATGTACTAAGCTATGTTTTATATGTCATTTATTTACAATATAAGTAAAAGAAATTGGACTAATGTAACATCACTAATTGTATTACAATAATGTTTATACTTTTAAAAAGAAATTAAGTAGCTTTATTGTAATGCAGATCTCATTTTAATGCAAACTAATGACGTCATAATACTATACTGAATTCATAGATTTTATGTTTAACATGTCATTTAGTTATTGAATAAACTATTACTATAACTAGTTTTTGTTACTTTTTGTGATATCCAGACACATGTTGAAACCAAACAGTTATATTTCCTATACTCGGAAATCGAATTCGAGATCAAAAATGTAAACAAACAAATGTCATTGTAAAAGTGTCATTTCAGGGTTATGAAACATTTTCTCAAAAACATATTGGGTATAATTTGATTAGTGAATAGCTTAGATTATATACTCGTCTAGATGACACATCACACCTCACCCCACGGCTCAAAAAAAGTCTACCAAATTTGGTAGACTCGCTTCTCACGTACGTCAGTGTCATTTGAACTACATATGGATAATGTGCTCCCAAAAAATAATTAATTATGCCGGTTTGTGCTGTCGAATTGTATCGCAATTGTGTGGGAAAACTGTATAATAATACCAATATCACTTTCTATCGGTAACATTATTGTTAAACCACTATTATTTGAAGAAAACATGAACTTTTAATTCATTATTTTGAAGATGAGTTTCATTGGCCAGTGTTGTCAATTTATTACTAGGAAGATTTGTTGAAACTATGGGAGAAACTATAAAACACAAATATCATTACATAATATTTCGATCAGAATAACAACAAGAAGAATGGCATTATTTATTTAATGAGTAAATAATACTTACCTACACGATATTAATGAAACCCACGACGACATGCACTTCATAGTAATTTTATTAATTCTTTGCCTTGCATGTGTATTACCATTCAAAATTTCACAAACGGGGTACTGCTATTGTCATCTTTGAAGAAACAGCGAGAACTTATTCAAGGTCCTAATAATATTTTTAGACTACGGATTCCGTACTAGCAAATTGCTGGAGAGACATTACACAGCGGAAACGAAAAGAAGACCATTCGTAGCCTCACATGACTTCAGTTGTGTGTTCCGAACATTTTACTTATGATGATTTATATTTTACATAAATACAGAAATCAGATAACAGCCCAGGCAATAAATCCAAAGAGTTAATTCTATTCGGAAACAAACACTAGGAGATGGGTTTAGATCTTTATTGTTTTTACTAAAATGCGTTATAAATATAATTAATAGTATGATTACTTTAAATAAAGAAAAAATATTTTATTTAACCTATTTTGTATATCAAATAATGGGGAAAAGTTAAGTTAATAATCTGGAGTAGGCATCCCTAAACACACACACCTTGACAGTTGGATTACAATAATTACACGAAAGGTACTCACACATATCAACGAAAGTGAGGACACTTTTAGCGCATCGTTTGTTGACATTGCTCAATCTAGACGAGTATATAATCTAAGAGTGAATAGATTCAAATGTTGCGAGTACTATGTTTATTTATTTATATTTATTTTTGAATTTTGAACATTTTTAATGTTTTATTATGCCTTTCGACGTGACCATTGACTTGGGCCCAAACAAATTCTAATGGGTTTAACTCACAGTGATTTTCAAAGACCATAGTGCGTTCGTCTAGGAACACGAGCGCCAGAAATGTTAGGAACAAAATAGAACAAAAACTTAACAGAAAATGTGAAACCAGCTTCACGGTGTTTTAACTTTATCACATGATGCACATTCATCAAGTTAAGCAACTAAATGAACTAAAGGGAGGTGTCGCGGGCGTCAAAGCGACGTATTTGTAGTTGAGGAGACGAAATTGAAAAAAAGTTTTATTTCAGTGGCCTAAGGTTACAAATTTCTGCATAATACCTGTAGCATAAAATATTTTCGTACCATTTTTTTCACATACTTAAAAAAGAAGTTGAAATTGTAGTTTATGTAAATATTATAACAAATCATTTTTATTTGGCTTTGTTTTATACTTATTTAACGAATGAGAACATAGATGTATAGAGCCACAAAGTTATCTGGCCCGGTGGCCAAAACTGGAAACAAAGACGTCATTTGAAATTGTCAATCTAGCTGCCAGTCGCTGACATATCTGCCATTGGTTGTTTAATCAATGTATTTATTTTTCCTGCATTATTTAAAACTAGTGAAAAAAGCCGAAAGCTTTAAAAAGTGATGCTAGGAACGTTATACTTCAGGTATTAAATTTTACGTAGGATGAAAAGCGTCTTCCGACATCAATAATACCCTTCGAAAAATTGTATTAACGCGTAGCTGCCGCCAAAGGTTTGTGTTGTCAGCTTTATAAAATAAATTCCACGAAAACAGAATTATGTACGTACTAGTAGAATATAATATGTAAGTACATATCATAAACTAAAATGTATCTTACTCGTCTCATTTTACGTTACGTGCGTGGTGGCCTGTTGATAAATGGACCAGACGCGGCAGCCAACTTGTTCACGCTGGTTGTGGTTTGGAATCTCAGGTCACACTTCTGACTTTTCCGAGCCATGCTTGTATTGATAAAAACGCGCTATAACGGTGAAGGAAAACATCGTGAGGAAACCTGCATACCATAGCGATTTATTAGAATTTCTATGGTATGTAAGTCCACCAACCCGCATGAGGCCAGCGTGGTGGGCTATATGGCCTGTGATATGGCCTAACCCCCCGCAATCGTACTCTCAATTGTGGAGAATACAGATACACTTTTTTAAGGGTTTTGGGGAGCGATTTGTTAGAAATCGTGTGAAGGAAAAATAATATGCAGATGAAACTGGTCATTTTCTTGAAACTATTGATCGGATTGAAAAATCTTACTTTACCCCATTTATTGCAATATCTATTTTTAATGGCAACACCAAATTCGATTACAGCGACTCTCTCACCGGGTCAGATAACTTTGTGGCTCTTATAGTATAGAACATAGATCGGCAATGTGTCATTTTGAGCGCGACCAAAACTGATTTACGATTGTGTGCGTGAAGTTTACATGTGTGCTTGTCATATAGTGGTGTACCATGCACTTTCTATACTATCATATCGATATCGATATAGCTGTCGGCCTGTAGTTGTGAAATAAAATGTTTTGGATATATGCGACATTTTATTATACAGGGTATATCAAGACTGCTACCGAAAACGAAGCCGGGTGGTAGTTTAAGCGACTTCAAACACAATGCAACAGAAAAAGTTGCAAAAAAAAGCGACAATTTTTTTTTTAATTTTTTTCCTATTGCCATATTTTGGTGGTAAATACATTTTTTCCTAAAATAATAGTGTATACCCTTTAATTTATAAATACTCTAAGATATAAGAGAGTTTAAATTATTATTTTAGCAAAATCTATGGATTTACCACCCAAAAATGACGATATTTAAAAAATCATAAAAAATAATTGTCGCGTTTCTAAGCGAAATTTTTAATTGCATTGTGTTTGTAGCCACTAAAACTACCACCCGGCTTCGTTTTCGGTAGCAGTCTTGAGATACCCGGTATATTAACAGAAACTTATTGATGTGTTTATTTCAATACAGATTGATAAACACACAAATAAATAAAGATAAATTGTCATATTATTTGAAAACATTTTGTTTAAGATGTTTTGTATGGGTCTTTATGTCCACCTGAACAAAATTATTTTTTTCATTGTGATGTATACATAGTACACATACTAATTAAATTGAGAACAAAAAAAAAACCTTTTATTAAAATAAACTATAATTTACAAAGTTTTAGCGTTTTCGGTTTATTTTTTTCATTTTTAATTTCCCGTCGCGAAGTTTCGATTACTTTACAGCTTTCGTAGTCACAGGGTGGAATCAGTCTGCAACAAAATCCGTGATTATTAGTTTTTTTCAATGAGTAACATTCGCGTAAATCTAAGAAACACATTTTTACTATATGTATACTAGAGTTAAAAAAAATGTGCTTATTTAAGTCAATTAATTAACTTGTAACACATTGGGAAGTGTTGGACGCCTGCTAGGCCGCGTTGGAGGTGTACGGAGGAGCTTGTAGGAAGTCTTTGGATGCAGGCAGCTTACAACAAACAGATGTAGACATTCTTGTGGAAGGCCTATGTTCATTAGTCGCATTCCTGTGGCTGAAGAAAGAGACAGTTTAATAAACTATGAAGCTTTTCTCGATCACGTCACCTAAACTAATGTTATGATAAATGAATAATGTTGCTTCAAGGTTTGGACGATCATACTGTGCATAGAAGTATCGCATATTTTATAATAATATCGAATATGTTCATGTTTTACTATTATAAATTGACAGCCTCTTGGCAGAGACTGAAACAGGTTCTTAATTCATTAATCACACACATATTAACTATTCCACAAATATAAAAAAAAGAGAAAAAGTAAAGTAATAACTAATATTGTAGAATGAATACGATAATAATGGCCGGGGAAATATGGCCGGGATAACGCCAGGTAGAAGAAGAAGAAGAATGCACACTATCACAACATACTATAGCTCCATAAAAATGTAGGGAAACATGTGTTGTCATCGACTATTTTATCGACAACCTTTTATTGATCGAACCTGTCAGTCAATCCCTAGCAACTTTTGGTTGAAATTATTGTAAATTCACGTATTTGATATTATTTTTTATACGTAATGGATGCTTTCAGCGTATTTATATAATGAAATACTATATTCTTTTCTACCGATATGTATACACAGATTTCCATTTAATTATATAATATCGTCACAATATATTGTGCAAAAGTGGCCGGTACCTGTGAAAACTTTAATTATTTCGGATTTTTACGCCTGCATGAACCACACCTTGGCACTGCACAATGCACTATAATAAACTACGTTTAACAAATATAACCAAGTACTGTAAAATTAAATAAATTATGAAAATAAGCGAATTTTGTTGCTCGCTTAGTTTGACATATTTCGACTCTGGGTCACTGCAGGCTACTTCTGTGTAAACTTATGGTCGCATCATGCATCTCGCTTTAACATATGAGTTAAATTATTCTATCTCTTTCACATTGCCGATCTATGTTTTATACTAAATCTATGAATGAGAATAATTCCAACCTGTTTTTTTAACGGTTGTGAACAAACTACCATGACAAATTATTTTATTGTAGTGGTAACACTTTTGTATACATTTTTGATCTCGGATTCCATTTCCGAGTATAATCATGTTTATCGCAGGTTACAAATAAAACAAAACAAATTAATTGAGATTTTTAATGAATATACATGAATAAAAATCACATCATACACATACATTGTTGAAAATATTGCGAGCCACACAAGAAAATTAACTTTAAATAATTGTGCCACTCTCATTGCAACAATACAAATGACTATGAAAAATTATTGCGCCACACATATGTCAAAATTATTAACAATCCCGCTGCATTAGGTTATATCTCAGTGTAAACCACTCGATTTAGCGAAACGACGCGATAACTGCCGATAGTGGCGAGATGTGATCGAACGCGACCTTCGCCTCGCCACCGCAATCCTAACAATAAATACATCATAGCAAACGTGCCTCGAAAAAGAACCAGGGGTGGCAAATACAATACGCAAATCAATAAGGCATAGTAAGGAAAGTTACACTTAACGAGCCACTTAGAATTAATAAAATACATTACAAAAATAATATTAAGCACTCTAGCTCTGTTAAATTAGATATTTATCTCTAATATAATAGTAGCTAATTGAAATCATAACGAACAGCAAAATGAATATCTAGTGGCATCTAAAGCCAATTTACAATAAATGAGGTAAATATGGTGAATAAGTAAAAATAAAATATGACCCTTGTCCACAACACACCATAAATACAGGATATAGTGGTGTTCGGCTTTATATATTATGGCAGTTGTTTTTGTTCTGTAAAAGGCATTAACAGGCGGTCGACGTTCATCTCCAACCTAAGATTATTACACAGCCCCTAAAACGCGTTATATATATATTTAAATATACATATCAATATGGTCACAAACCTACATTTAAATACATCAAACGATATTAGAGATTCATGTTTCTTAAAAAATTGCACACGAAGAAACAACTTAATACAATCGATACGCTCACACACAATTCAACAGCGTGTCAACTATATTAAAAATGTTTCCTACTGAAGAACAAAATAATACAGATTACAGATGAAACACTATGACGATGCATGAAAGGCAACACTAAAACTAAAACAGGTAACTGTGTTACATATTTACATAGTTGGTGATAGTTTCACATTGACTAGCTGGAACCCAAATGGAGAAAAATAAATTAATTCATCAAAGTACATTACGCACTCTACACGTAAAAAAATATCACTAAATAGCACGTTGATAAAACTTTTTAGAAAAGTGCACCAATAACGTTTACCAATGCATTAATTTACAATTTATTTTTAGAATTTCTAAACTGCACTTTTTGAACACCAAATATTTTCATTTACCCTAACGACAGTTTAGCTAAATAAAAAAATATAGGTATATATTTTTTTTATTGTATAACAGTCATTTGTAATTTTTCTACATTGGGAATAACTGTAGGCGATTGGTCATAAATAGTATTACATAGTATTTTAACGTATTCTAGACAACATTTATTATTTACGTCGCACTTGCACTACATAGATAACAAAACATCAGTCGCCCCACACTTGCTAATCGTAGTTTATTGCTCGATTTTAAAGGCTGCAAGCTCAATTTATATATTCGGTTTAGATATACATATTGACAACTAGAAACACAACTGATGAAATACTTTTAGATGGTGTATACGAGACAAGACTTACAGAGTATATAATGGCCGGAATACATAAACTATTCGCCGAGCGATCGATGTAAACAGGAGTTTGTACGAGGGTACAGTTCCATTGCAGCTTTTCACACAGAAAAGCAAATGAACACGACACACTTCAACAATTCAATAAATATCGGAAATTTATTTTAAAACAGTTAAGATATACTAACCGTTATAAAACGCACTTTCAATAATTAATTTACATGGCTAGTCCTACCAATACAGGTACTCGTGTATTACTATTCAATTTTAATACCAATTACATGTCCAACTATAGTAAAGCGGAGAGGACACCCAGTTTACTCAATCTCGGTCGACATAGGCCAATGTTAATAACAGCCATATACATGTTGGTTGGTTGATTACAATTTACATCACAGTTCCTTATTTTTTTCTCTCTGACACTTGTTGATATATGATTGTACATTAAATGCTGATACGTCTCGTTATGAAAATATATTTATGACTTATTTGGAAGTTACTAATACAATGTAACATGCAAATAATTAATTAATCTACGTAACGAAACAATATAATTAAACATGCATTGATTACGATAGTATGACACCGTGAGTTACAATTAAATAATTTGGTGACTGTCGCTAGATTATGTTCACGTGCAGACAATTTCAACATTAGAGTATACAAAGGGTTTTGCGGTTGTGCTGATTAGAATGCATCTATAGCAAGTATTAAATATGGCAGTAGTCATAATTTTAGCTCTCATGACGTCTCAAGGAGATATTACATCGCCCAAACACGATTCATGTCCTATATTTCTAGCGCCAGTATTGTTTGGGGAACTGAACGATTTAAATAAAATATACTTCGAGTTAATTTAAAGACTAATCAGTTTGGAAACTGTAACGAAATCAATGTAAATTTTATTTTAGCGATAGCTAATACGATTATAGTGTGGGCGACTTATTATAATATTGTATTTTGCCCATTACAAATTGTTTATGTGTAAGTATTTAAAACAGTTACAATTTTCACATAACATTCATTCCTCTAAATTGACACTGGAAAGTCAATATTTACGCAAACGCCTATAAATTTTATATTACTTCAGTTTTAATTTTGAAAAATATTTGCATTATCACTTTATATACTCTAAGTTTTCAACATTCATATATCATTTTATGTCCGTATATCTTTCCCGCGTCAGGCTTCATTCATGGCCCAGTGCCAGCTTAAATATTGGCCTGCGCTGAGCGTTTAGTTACCATATAGATATAGATAAACATTAACACGGCTACATGACGGTACAAGCTAGTAGCTACACTGTATCCCGCGGCCCGAGCAGTGAATATAATCCATGCGAACGCAAACAATCTACAACATTCCAAAAGTGGCACTTTAATCAAATTAATCTAATGTAAGTTTATCTTAATTATATTTTGTTACAAACGTTCGATAAAAATAATTGTAGACAGTAAGGTTACGAAGAAACTTTAATATCCTGTTTATTTATGCAGAATACAGCATTTATAGTGCGCGAACAGCCTGAAAATATAAAAATAAGTTAAACACTGAATCAAATCAAAGTTATGAAAAATCTTATAAAACAAGGAACGCAGAGATGAAACAGTTCAATAACAAGTGTAATATATCAGTTTCTACGCTTTTTAAAAGCAATTAACTGCTTTACAATTACCACGCATGATAACACATTAACGACTTGCTTTCAATTTTCATTTCATTGTAGTTAGTTATATTTCCCAATGAGTACAAAATGTAAGAAAAAAAATATCTATATCGATTTGTGCAATTTTGTACATGAAGAGCAGTGTGTATAACAAATAGTATCAAAAAACTTGGCAGCGATTAGATAAGTGCATCTAAACCAAAATTTACTTCTCCATTTTCCTGTAAGTGGATTCAAAAAGGCATTAAACATATTGTCTCGCTGCTATATCGGACAAGTACTGGGGTCCTGTATGTTAACTATATCAAATGCAATTCCATTCCTATGTGTGATAAAGTTTCTATTTCAAGGGCGGCATATCAACATCTGCGCCCTAATGAGATCTCGGTTAAATGTTGTATATAGTTACATAATTCAAAATGTCATCAAATATTTCTTAATCGATTCAAAATTAAGAAAATGGGATCAAATTAAGCGCGGCAGTGGGGTAATTGGTTAGTCTAGTCACAATTAAGGACGTAGAACATTAATTGTTACGTCATATCCATTATGATTGACGATGCGAGATAGATAATGATGCATATACGCTTTCGATTTCACTTAAAGGTTATTTTACAAAAAAAAGATTGGTATGACAGTAATGTGTAATTTTCCCTTGTAAGGGTAGCATATACAAAATCAAATTTAATAACGTACTCTTTGGACCGCAAAGTTTGTAAGAATGCCTATTACTTGACAAAAAAGAGTACGATGCGATGACAACTGGCATTAAAGAAAAACAATTATGGCAACACTATTAAAAATTTCATTATGTTCCTTGAATCATTTTATACGTAGGTATTTCTATACATTTTCATCCGGTTTTTGGTTGTTGTATGACTTAAAATAAGCAAAGAGACTATTAACAATAATAAATAAAAGTAACAAGTATTTAAAGACTTTTTGTCGTGGTATATTGGGTTGCTATAGTAATATAAATTTCGACAACAACATACTCTTTTATGCCAAACTATACACGTTGACGTTTATACTCGGAAATCGAATCCGAGATCAAAAATGTAAACAAACAAATGTCATTGTAAAAGTGACATTTCAGGGTTATTCAACATTTTCTCAAAAACATATTGGGTATAATTTGATTAGTGAATAGATTCAAATGTTGCGAGTACTATGTTTTATTTATTTTTTTTATTTTGAACATTTTTAATGTATTATTATGCCTGTCGACTGCGACCCTTGACTTGGGCCCAGACAAATTCTAATGGGTTTAACTCACAGTGATTTTCAAAGACCATAGTGCGTTCGTCTAGGAACACGAGCGCCAGAAATCTTGGGAACAAAATAGAACAAAAACTTAACAGAAAACGTGAAACCAGCACCACGACGACATAACTTTATCACATGATGCACATTCATCAAGTTAAGCATCTAAATGAACTAATGGGTGGTGTCGCGGGCGTCAAAGCGACGTATTTGTAGTTAAGGTGACGAAATTTAAAAAAAGATTTATTTCAGTGGCCTAAGGTTACGAATTTCTGCATAATACCTGTAGCATAAAATATTTTCGTACCATTTTTTTCACATACTTAAAAAAGAAATTGAAATTGTAGTTTATGTAAATACTAGCGGTCGCGCCCGGCTCCGCCCGAGTGCATTTACGTTTTAAAATGGCGGTCAAAATGTTTAATTCTGACTATCAGTTTAGAATATCGACCAATCGGACCACGAAAAACGAACAAAATGTCCTCGTATTTGCTAGAAATATCACTACTGCTTTCCTCCTATATGTCATAGCGTGATGATATAGCCTATAGCCTTCCTCGATAAATTGACTACCCAACACTGAAAGAATCATTCAAATCGGACCAGTAGTTTTAGAGATTAGCGCGTTCAAACAAACAAACAAACTCTGCAGCTTTATAATATTAGTATAGATTATACCAAATAATTTTTATTTGGCTTTGTTTTATACTTATTTAACGAATGAGAATAATTCCAACCTGTTTTTTAACGGTTGTGAACAAACTACCATGACAAATTATTTTATTGTAGTGGTAACACTTTTGTTTACATTTTTGATCTCGGATTCCATTTCCGAGTATAGATGTCCGTATCTGGCCATGCAAAGATTACCGCCAAATATTAAATCTACCGGAGTAGCCCACGCGAATGACTTGCATTTAGCGTTTAGCGTGTAGTGTATCATGTATGTCTGGTTTTAACCAGATCCACATCATTACCATTGATAATTTATATTACTTTTGATAAAATAATAATCGTTTTACTAACGGCCTTATTAATAAACCGTTTTAAAACCTATTTTATTTATCTAAAGTTTTGCCACGCTCGACTCACGATTTCTGAATTCGGTGTTCAATTTGAGTAAAGAAGACAAAACATTCGGTAGTTGAAATAGCTTTAAATCTGATTATGAATAAGGCCCTAAGAAATTGAATAATAATTTTAATTTGATACTAAATTCACAGACATTGATAAGATACATAAATTAATGTTGGACTGGTGTCGATTTTATTAAATTCTTTTTACAATTCGATAAAATTTTATAATCAATACATAGGATGGAACTGCTTTTGGTAAAGTTCGTTCCTCTCTGATACCCTATCATAATTTAGCGTGACAATATGTCTATAATCAATATCAGAGAATTTTTATCCAAATAATCGTGAGGTCATTTTGTAAACATTAATGATTTTATTTAATTTCCATTCAAACACAAATTAATTAAGTTTTCACTTATGGCTACCAATGAATAAGTATTGTGGTTGGATTTAGTCACTGCGGTTAAGATGACACAGATCACTTCAAGAATGAGTGTGAATGTATATTACGTGCCTTAGACCTCGTCGAGAAACGTAAATACAAAAATATCTGACTAATTGGTGCACGGTTTTTCTGACCACGTGGTACGACTAACGATTATAGAGCTGACACTGATAACAAAATAGGCACCAGAAATTGCGGTGCTATGCGGTCTCTTTCACGCTTTAGTAGTGGAATCTTCCGTCTCGCTTTAAGGATAAGCGTACTTGCACTAAGATTTTGTTTTAGATGTCGGCTCTAGTATAATACTCTATGACGAGACAACACTAGCAGGACATACATAGATTAGCACGATTTAATGATAGTATTTCAGGTTACATTATCGTGGAATTATTACGTTCTGACAAATTAAATACTGATAAGTGATATACGGTATCGAGAGTGAAAGTTGAGTTGTGCTGTGTGCGATATCTTTATCTATGTTAGATGACTTACTAAAATATATTGTGTGAGACATTTCTTTCGAGGCCGTATTCCGTATTCTCTTTGGTGTAGTACACATATAAAACTTCTGAGATTAACGTTTATTTTTGAGTCTTGGAAGTCAAAAGGATAAATATTCCAGTTGTGTGATGGAACGTAATAATTTCATTTATATTGTCCTAACCCTTAAATCGCGTGAGTCGCGCACCAAATCTGTATTTATTGAAAACCTTTAATCTAGACCCTGACCCGTATCTGAGCATGTGGATTATACCCAGTCGTATTTTGATAAGCCGATGTCATCAATGGTTATCCTACAACACAGACCACGTAGCCATTAGACGACGCATGTCAAGAGTTTTGTTGGGAAAAAGTAAAGTTGCAAAAGTAGATGGGACGCGGGGTATGGGGTATGTTCCTATAGGTTGATAAGGGACATTCAAAACATTAAACATATTACGACAGGATAGGTTTTTGCTTCAGTCAATAAGTTTAGCAAACGAGCAAACAAGTCACCTGATGGTAAGTGACACTACCGCCCATGACCACGTAGATAATTGATGGATTTTTCATTTATTTGGCTCTCAAAACTAAAATATGTAAACACAGCATGCACAAAAAAAAATACATATCGAGAGGGGAACGGGAAGGAAAAGATCGGGTATTGGGCATTCAAAACATCGATATATGTAAATGGATCATTTGTGGGTCACCTCTGTTCTAATTTACTCTCTATGGCACGTTTAGTTTAGTTATTTTCGCGATGTCTATTGGCCAAGCAGTGTGTGTACACGTTTACCTCAATGAGCAGCAAGTCGTTGTCTAGAAGTGGTGGTCAGTTATCGAGCCTTTCTCGCGGAGTCGCCGCGGGATGTGGGCGTGGCCAGTGTGGGCGGTTCTACCACCGCCTGTCACCACCGTCATGTTAGTCAAGCGATGATTAGTGATAGCGGGAAGTGCAAACTGATTTACACCCATTGGGATATTACTAGAACGGACATCGAAACAAAATCGAAATGCGAAATCTTAGTGCGTTGAGATGGAAGATTTTGTTAATGTCTATGAGTGACAGAGAAAGATATAGCGGTAATGTACCGCTGTTATTGCTACAATTTTGTTTGCGTTGTCCCCTCTAGTTTATCTCAATGGTGATGGCAAGATAAGTAATTTATAGGCAATCTAAATACTACAATATTGACTAAGATAGAAGAAATAATATAAATAAACAATACTGATACAGAGCGATTGCACCAGTAGCGAACCATCTATAAATAATCTTGTGATAACACGTTGTATGTAATATCTTTGTTACTTGTTATGTTCACAATGATTTTTCATGTATTTTTTTATAATAAACATGAAAAGATTATTGAAACTGGAATGAAACATCCAACATGGCTAGTTTAAAACTATTCTACATTGTAGTATATTTTGTTGTTGTTATAGTAGTATCTTTATTTTAATAGTTATTACAAAACACGACGGTTAATCTCTTTTACTACATAATCATATCTTAGATCGTGTGGTCTCATCGATCGACAAATTATGTATCGGCTTGTATGTATCCACTACTGATGCATCTATACGCGAGTAAGGTAATAATTTATCAAAATCAGTTTATATCGAAATATGTGCGAGGATATTTCGACACGTCCCAAAAACAAAATATTACGAACAAATAAGAACATTATTTTCACAGTTTATTTTTAATCTTCATTACATATAATAAACAATTTAAATAATTTAATAAATAACTAAATATGTATATTGATTGAAAATATAAAAATTTAACAGTTTTATAAATATGTTTTTGTTTTTTTGGAAACAGTCGATGTAACAAGAAAGCATACATGAGGCGTGCAGTCGATGCGGTGGACACGTAATGCGTTCGGTAATCGATTACAACTCATGCATTGTACCATTACATTTATTACGAATGCACGTTGCGATGCAAACGAATTCATTTCCATGCCTATACGTCAAGTCATTATTCTATCGATACGTCGAGGTTATAATTAAATTATTTATATGTGGTGAAAAGTGATTATTTTTATATACACGCGTACATTGAGGTATTATGAATGGTATATATTTTTATGACATGAACAAATGTTGCCCATGTATGTATTTTTTAAAACTTAAAACACATACGATGGATTTATTATTTTAATTTTTATGGCCTAGGTTGAAAAAATGATTGAAATGCACCCGATGATAAAAGCACGTGCAGGCTACATAGTATTTACCGGTAAAATATCACCATTGATCACTAGTGGCATATTTATGACCACTTTAAAAACGGTCCAACAATTCTAGGGAATAACACATATTGGTATGTTGTCGATACGTGAAGAATATTTCTCTCAATAAAATATAATAAGAAAAATTTTACGATCGTTTCTCGCGATGTCTGGCACAATACCCCAATGTGCACGGCGTATGTATAGAACACTAAAACATGGAATTACCTATATATTATGTAAGGAGCATTAGCAATTACAGTCGACAATGTTATTTAATTAAGACGACCTGGCGCCTGTACGATAACGGTCTTCTTAGAACAATTATCATCATAGATATGTAATTTAGGTATGATGATTTAATATACTAACATATTTGGTACTTACCTGTTGTATTTTGCTTTATAGGAAACTGAATTTTACTACGGAGTATAGAAAAATCAGCATCGAACAAAAATTACCTTTAGTAATTTTTGTTCGATGCTGAGTGAAAATTGTTTTTATAGGAATTGCAGTAGAATAGAAAGATAAATCTAGAAACATCGAAGTATCGTAAGAAATTTCCAGCGTAATTATACCCCAGGATCGATAAGATGCATTTTAAACAACGAGCACCGAACCTCATCAAGTCTTTGGGAAACTTAAAATTGCTTTAACCCCTAACAAATTTAAAAAACATATTTTTTAAATAATAATAATAATAAACACATAAATAAATGAATTAGAAAATAGTAAAAAAAAGCAAAATCTGTACAGCCCAGTTCAATTCTAGCCGAAGAACCAAAGCATTACTAACTACACCACCATTTTTTAAATTGTAGATACAAATAGCGGTTTTATCTTAAAGCAATGTCTTACTGATTATTATCACATATTTGTGATGGATTTAAAAGAATGAGAAAGAAAGACAGAGGGAACTAATTAAACATAATATAACATACATATATACCAAATAGTAAAAGTACATATATGTAGAGAGTATATGCAGACTGCGTAAAGTCGTAGTTTAATTGATAAAAGAAAGTATGCAACTAAAATTTGGTAGAAAAAAAAAGCGACGTTTTTTTTTATTTTCTTTACTTATCGTCATGTCTCTGCGCTAAATACGCAGTTTTATTCTTAAATGATAACTTGTATGTACGCTTTCACTTTTAAAGACACAATAGTGCGCAAAAATGAATACATTTAAAATGCAAAAAAAAACATCCTTTTTTTATGTACCATTATCAGTTGCATTGGGTCTCAAATCACTAAAACTACCACACAGCGTCATTTTCAGTCGTTTTAAGATCTGGATACAGCCTGTATTCAATCAAAAAAAAAAAACCTGCACTTTCCACCTGCCACCTCTAACCAATCCAAAGCATAACTACACCATGTATATGGAGGTATACCTTGGAGATGTCCACGCCCGTGACACCCTTCACGAGTTCCGGGATGCATTGCACGATGTTGAGCACTTCGCCGGTGAGTTTGGCCGCGCCCACCTCGCCACCGCCGCAGGACACCATGGTCACCTTGCGAGCCTGGGATAGTGGGGCTGCCACTTCTGCTGCTACCTACAATCAGGGACATATGTTATATATTTTAAATTTGGCGCCTTTTTAATGTGCGCCATAGAGTGCAACACAGTCACTTGTTTATTGTTACTATTTTGTTTTACTCTGTGCTCTCTGCTCTCTCCAATACGCATCCACGTACATTCAATATTTTTTTAAATCCTCAAGTGTTATTATATCAGTAATTTTATTTCAAACAATCGTTTAATTTATCAATATATAAATAAACTAGCGGCCCGACCCAGCTTCGCCTGGGTGCATATATTTTTTGATTCCACTCCACACCAAATACATGTTATTTTTCGTATTAATCTCTTGTATACCTAAACTTGACATAGCTATCCTACTGTCTGGCTCAATCGCGTCTCATCCGTCTGTTCAGTCTCTTCCCGATCCGTCCCGTCCTTTCTCTTTTATTATCCATCCCGTCTTATAACGTGCATTTACATTTCGTCCTATCAAATCTGTCAGCTATCCCAGCCCTCTCCCGTACCTTCCACTCTATTATATCCCGTCTCTCCATATACATGTACATATAAAGATTGCCTTATGAAATTTTGACATAAAAACTTTAGCGTTTTTTATTGTCCATCCAATATTACGTCCCTTATTTCAGCACCAAAATGCTGTTTTTCCTAATAATATTGCACGCCATTACTTTTTGTTAGTAATAAAGTAATAATAACCATTTAAAAAAAGAATTGGCCAAATTGGTCCAGGCGTTGTTGAGTTATGCGCTTACCAACACTTTTTGTGATTCATTTTTATATTATAGAAGAAGATATTATAGTCCACCCTGCTTGCTTAGTGCGAGTTGGCGGATTTTATTTCACGTAGAAATTAATCCGAAAAGTCAGAGGTGTGCCCTGGGATTTGAACCCGTGACCATCGTTAACTTGTTGGCAGTCGCGTCTATTACGTTACCATATACAAATTAATAAAACCTTCATACTGCCTTACCAGGTGACGTAAGTAATAGAACAAATATTTAAAAATATAAAACTGCATATCGTTTCGTTATAATGTCTAGATACGGCATCAACGTACCAATATTTTTTTTATTCTTGAGTCTGAAAACAATACTAATGCGAAATTTAAATATGTCCCCCAGCGCATCTAAAAGTATAAATTCAAAAAACAATGTCGTTTATGAAAACGAAAAATTATAATTAGATATATTTTGGTATACTCCGGCAAAACGCTTCGATAGAGTATACTTTGTTTAAAACTGTTGCAATAATCTCAAAAAACAATGGGCGATTTTGGTAGATATGGAGTATGGACATGATTTCAATTTACATTTCACAAAATTATGCGCAAGACGCCGTATCTAGATAATATTATATACACGATATACACGATGTACACATTTTTTGAATTTTGTTCTATTTCGTCAGCCGTCAATGAAAGACAATGGAAAGATAGATCATTTTACGTTGGGTGGTAGTTGAAGCCGGACCGTCTTTTACGTCTCCCGTCAAATAAACAAAGATCATCCTATACTGGCTGGACGCATCACGCTTGAACGATACCCAAAAAAAAGGTTTTTAGTATCTTTCTCAGAAATTTTCCTATTTTTCTCACCCCTAAAACCTTCCCAGGACTTCCACGAATATTTCAAGACCAAAATCAGCCAAATTGGTCCAGGCGTTGTTGAATTATGCGGTTACCAACACATTTTGCGATTCATTTTTATATTATAGATAATAATTATTTACTTGTGGTAGATCTCTTATTCGAGTGAGTTTAATAAAAAATATATCTCTTTGTTTTCCTTTTTTTACGTATCTACGCGTAAGAGTAAAGAAAGGTTTTTTTTTGTAATCAGCATAAATATTATTTTAGAAAAAATCTTTATGCAACTGTTGTCTCTGTGGTCACATGTCAACCTTACTTTTTATGCCCACCTAATGTTATTTTTATATTTGAGGTTTGAAATCATTTATTTATGATGATGTAGTAACAGAATTTGTCTTACTGGTGGTAGGTCTCTCATATGCAAGAGGCTGCCTGGGTATGTACCACAGCAATGTCTATTTCTCCCGTCAAACAGCAACGTAAATGCGCTGCCATGTTTCGGATTGAAGGAATTATAGCCAGAAACACTACTGGACATATTGAGACTTAACATCTTATTTGTTAGAATGGCGAGCGCAGTGGAATACCTATCATTACTTTATGATTCTTGGTGTTTGATTTTGCTACCGTTCATGAGCGGCCGTATCGCTAAAAATCAGGCGAACAGCATGCTCGTCTTGCCAATCAATGCAATAAAATAAAATACAAACTGAATTCAAAAGTCGTTTGAAAGGGACAAAACATTCGATAGTTGAAATGGGTTATAAAACTGTCTATGAATAACACAAACCTGCGATCTGCAGAATTATTATACGAGGCGAAAACGCCAAATCATGCGGGCGGTTATTACCACGCACCAAACACAATAGTTTTTTTTTTATTGCATGTCGCGATGGCAACTCGTCTATATAAACTAACTAAACAATCTCATATTTATGTTTCATAATTAGTTGGTAATAATTTAAGCGGGTATTTTATTTTCAGACTGCAGAGGAACTGTAAACATCTACCTCCCCAATACTGGAACGCAACTTAAATATAAGTTGCGCTTAACTACGTTAATCCCGCTTAAATGTACTGGCTAAGTGGGCCGTGCGCTGTTAAGAGCAACGTATTATGTGAATGCCGTTCGAGTACTCGGGCGTACGACTTGTAAACTTAATTTATGCGAGGGTTTTGTAAGGAATGAGTACGTGCCGGGACTATGACACTGTAATATTTCAACTCTTTGTCAACGGCAATGCTTAGCCGGAACGATATAAAAACCAATATAATATTTTTACAAAAATTACTCAGATATTTAAGTAGATCCTTCTTTCGTCTAAATATTAACTATTGACCCCATTCTGATCCTCGTTCGTTACAGCTATAAAACTTCGATTCGCCTCTTCATTAAATTTTTAATTGGCACAGTTCCGAATCGAATGGACTATATCGCTGCTTTAATTTGATAACGACATAATATCTCAAAAATGAACATTTTTCAGGAGAGCAGTTTAAATAGAACAAAAGAATTAATTATTTATATATTTTATTTTAATAATGACAACTCTTTGAAAGTTGCTAAATCAACGTATAATCTATCAAAAATATGAGTTTTATTCACATAGTATTTTAGATTAATTTGTGTTTAATGGTAACATTATCATAAAAATACACATTTCGTTATGTGCCACTATCAAATTAAAGCAGCGGTATATACTCCCAGTAACGGTATCGTTTTCACGAATCTCTAGGATCGACCAGGAGGGCTACTCTATAAAAACGATACGAACTTTGAATTTTCGGAAGTTCGACGTCCGGAGAAAGATATAAGATTTCCACTTCTAAAAATATACTATTCTCTATTATACTTATCATTTTCTCCGAACTTAGTCTATGGTTGCGACGTACGATTGAGATATCAACATTTTGTGGAGTATCTAGGCACATTAGTGAAGATTTCCGTACGGTATCCGAACATTCGAAGCTCGTATCATATTTTTTATTGCAGTGAATAGCGAGACGAGCATGCCGTTCACTTGATGGTAAGCGATGCGATTCTGTAATTCCCGACATATAACATAAGCACAGACCTTGGGTAGTGTCTCCAGCATCATGTCCACCATCGCAGCGGAGCCGTATTCCTTCCACGCCTCCGCCTTCTTCGCCATCTGCTCTGCATCCGCCGCCGCTTTTGCCTTGATGGCGTAGGCTTCGGCCTACAAACATACATACACTTACTACGTGTAAATAGTTATTTAAAGACAAGCTAAATCCAGTAAGTCTGATTATACAGGGTATATCAAAACTGCTACCGAAAAGGAAGCTGGGTGGTAGTTTTAGTGATGTCAGACACACTGCAACTAAATTTTGTGGAAAAAATAATGGCCTTTTTTTTTTGATATTCCATGGTCTTATTAGGATGGTAAATACATAGTTTTTTTCTTAAATAATAGTGTATACCATTTTATTTTTAAAGACGCTATGGTATGCAAGGCTTTAAATTATTATTTTAGCAAAAACTATGGATTTACCACCCAAACTCGACGATATTTAAAAAATAATAAAAAAAAATCTCGTTCCTTAGCGAAATTTTTAGTTACATTGTGTTTGTAGTCACTAAAACTACCATCCGGTTTTGTTTTCGGTAGCAGTCTTGATATACCCGTTATAGTACATGTAAACCCTTTTTTAAAAATAAGCTAAATCCAGTAAATCTGAGTTATTGTTTTAAATTTTATGTACTCAAACGTCCCGACGCTCAATTTTGACATTTAAAGGCTTGTCAATGTCAATATGACAGCCTAATGTAAATAGAAATAGGGTATATTATAAAAGTGACATTTGACCGTTGACAGGTGAACGTGCAAGTACCTTGAAAACATACATACACTTACTACATGTAAACACTTATTTAGAAACAAGCTAAATCCAGGACATCTGAGTTATTTTTTTTAATTATTTCTGTCCACATATCATATGGAGATAAAAATGTATTGACAGTTATATAATGGTCGTATTATTCTATTATTATTACATGTAATAACTCTTTGAACGAAGCAAGAAACTAATGCACCAACATAATTTCATTGTATAATCTCATATTTTTAAAACGTTAATTGTATGCTTGAATAAATATTTTTTCATTATCATTTCATATTTAAGCGACAGTTTTTTTGATCGTGTATATAACCTCTTAAGAGCTGGACCGATTTTGATGACTTTTTGTGAGTTTTCAAATGATTTAGATTCACAATTCTGTCCATTAAAACTATCTGCGCCGGCGACGCAGAACCGTGCTGCTAATCACAAGCAAAGATAAAAGTCTTTGGCA
This sequence comes from Hyles vespertilio, assembly GCA_009982885.2. NCBI lineage: Eukaryota > Metazoa > Arthropoda > Insecta > Lepidoptera > Sphingidae > Hyles > Hyles vespertilio. The sequence goes on along the minus strand of CM042833.1, from coordinate 34,583,718 downwards.
TTTAGAACAGCTTGGATTTTTATAAGCTTAGTGTTTGTAATAAATAATTTTGTGGCGAGTCATAGCCTGCCTGTATATTTCAAAGAGATTATTGGAAATGACTGGCCACGATACGAATGTGAAGCTATTTTACCACATTTGGTTATAATATTTTACAAGTTTATAAAACAAAAGTAAAGTCAAATAAAACACCTAATAATGCTTCAAATCTGCTAGATCCACTGATTTCAAAATAGTATAAATTACATAATTTCACGGAATATTAGTAATTTCTACTTCATGTACGATTTACGATGAAAACAGAACTGTAATATTATTTATACATTTACGTGTGTAAGTGGAACTCAATGCCCAAGGCATATTTACAAAATATTATCTCTTGATGACATTTAAGAGTAATGTGTACATTAGTAGACACAAATAATAAATAGGTAAATAATGTAAAGTAATAGGCATTAACTTTCCATGCCTGCACTATTGCCAAAATCAAACAAATCTATATTCAGAAAGTAATTATAAAAAAACAATAACATAATGTGTTGGCTACCCAAACTTAGTAATAATTGCATTTTGGTACAATCTCTCGAAGTTAGAATTGTATTTGTCGTCATGGATAATCCTATTCTGGAAAACAATATTCCCTAAATATATCTAAAAACCCCATACGGAAAGGTAGTAACTTGGTTTGGGTCAAATGCCAAAACAGAATGCATTTATAGTCATTTTTTGGCCAATTTTATATACGAAGTATAATAACATTGTAAAAGTGAGCAAAATATTCAAACCGATCTTCTTAAACTGTCCGCACTAGAATTTCAAACATACCTGCGCTAGGTCAACATGGCTAACCAAAGTTTATATTATTCGTAATGGTCTAATCCTGCGACGGGACACACATATAAGCCTTTAATAAAATAAGCCTTTTATTACAGGAAAAGACAATACAGGGAGTCAGATATATTATGTCATATTTATTTATACATTTGTTGTATTATTTTGTTGTCATATCAAAAACACTCTACAATCTTTATATAAAATGCCAAGGTTTGCAGATACATAACCGCCCGAGAGATAAGAAAGGTTATCTTACACGCTATGACTTCGCAATAGGGAATATGCACCAGACTTCAAAATAAGTCAAAAAATATTTTTTTTTGTAATCTTTATTAATATAGAAATACACATTAAAGATAATTTTTAAATTTATCTACTCTAAATCGGTAAAATAAATACTTGAAAAATGACATTTTAAATTTGCCGCGCATTTTCCGAAACGCGATCTATTGCTTGAAAAGATGAAGTTTTAGCTTGTTGAGTGTATTGTTTTACGTTTGTTTATGAGTTATTTTGTACTTTCTTTATACTATTAAATGAAATGGATTATTTTGTCACGAAATAAAGTTCTGTAGCAATTAATGAAAGAAACTTAAGAGCGTATACACCTTGCGCGCAAAGTCAACTATAGGCATTTCTTCGTTAATTTCACGCACACATAAGCGACCAAAGCTGTGTGCGTAGACCTGCCGCGTCGGCTCGCTATACAATCGGCTCAAACAACTTTGATCCGTGCGCTTCAAATATTCAATTGAAATGTAACTGTAATATAATATCATAAAAATATTTTATTTGCATTATAAGTAGTCTAATATTACTGTGCAAGCAAAGAATAATACAAATTTTGGATACTAATCATATTTTCGTTATTACATTGTTAAGTTGCATTCAAATCAGTGTTCAATCAGTATACACTACGGACGTTTTATTGATCATTTCGTGTTCGAACACATAAATAGTGTTAGCGGCCTTACAACCCCTTACAATTACGAAATATATTTAATTTTATATTACAATACATAACATAATTTAGCCTCGGATTTACATCCCATTATATTACCTGAAACATAATTTATACTCACTACAAAATCATTGTAGGCAATAAAAATAATTAAATATTTTACTACCAAAGTACTAAGATGTGGTAATCGCATTCCGCGCGTGGCTATTTTTACTACGCGCGGCATAATCGACTGCAGCTAGGCCGGAGCGACGAGCGATACGTCCTCCCTCTAGAAGGCCTTGCGGCGGTCTGATTTGATCCACGTCGGACAGCGTGTTTTATAGTGGTTTTTAAAATATTTGTAGAAAACATGAAAACTAATTTTGTTGAAATATAAAAATGGTAATTTATTGATAAGATGTTCTTCTATTGTAATATGCAATTGCTATAAAAAACTATGTACGATAAGTTGGTGAAAAAAAATATGATCTTGACGAGAGTTTCTGAATAATTTCGCATTGTTTAAATTTTTATTTTTCAGGAACTAAACACAAAAAGATTATTTTTCTCAGCAAAATCCCTCCATAAGGGTCTTATTAGTCTGATAATATTTTTATTTTCATCTTATATTTAGTGGTTTCGGATATCTTAAGCTTCTAAATTGCCATTTAAAGCCTAAATAACGAAACTTGTGTTCAGTAATCCGTATAGTACTCACAAATTATCCATCAATCTATAATGTTTTCCACCAAAATCCCTAGATGACAACCTTTTCTAAAATTAGTAATAATTATTTTTCCTTTAAATTGTTTATTGGTGGCTATTAACTCATTTGAAAAGTCCTGTTTTTAAGACAAAAAGCGCGTGCAGGGTATAAACGCTCTTAATACAAAAACTAGAAAAAATACAAAAACAAAAACGTTGTTGATATCGGTTACGCTGACGTCACAGCGAGTTCGCGCCAACATGGCGTTTAAATGCTTCGAAACTGATAGCAGTTTTTATTATTTTTTTGTACTTTTTTTTATTGATATTTTCAAAGATTTATATTTTTTTCCGATAATGTAATAACATACAGAAAATAATAAAAATAAAAAATAAAACTTGCATATTCCCTATTATGGGAAACCATTTCAAATTAAAAAATAACATTAAATACACAACCGAAAGGTAGCGTGATCTTTGGAATACAATTCCGATTACAAAAAAGGGACATCGAAAATTGTAAGTGAACCTAATACCTCTTGTTATTGATATAGTAAACATAATTAATGGGTATATTTACATAATACTAGCGGCCCGACCAGGCACCATCTGAGTGCAAATACTTTTTGACTTAAGTTCACATCAGAAACATATTATTTGGAGTACTAACTTTTTTTATTCCGTCCTGCTCGTTTTATTCATTCGCAGACAAATGAAAATACGCATGCGATTTATGATAATTATTTAAAATTATCTTCGCATACATTTTAACATTGTATGTCTTTAACTATTCAATAAAACCGAACGATTTAATGGGCAAGTAAATTCTATTAATTTCTTGTAATTAGTAACAATTACAATAAAAGATGCATGAAAAATTAATGCGATTTTTGACAAAACTAACCAGGCAGTGTATTTTCAAACTTGTACGAAAATATTTGGAGTGACAAACAAAACGCGGATTTAATTAAATGCCATAAATGTCCATATTCAGTCCATTTAGTAACTTTATATAATTGGCTTGGGTACAGACTGTTACTTAACGAGGTTCTGTGACTGAAGATCACGATTCAAGGTTAAATCACTCCCAATTCTCATTACTTGGAACGCAACTCTATGGAAATCCTTAGATGAGGCCTTTGTATCGCAGGACGTTCATGTAATTCAGAATGATGATGATGATGTGCCAACCCGCACTAGGCCAGCGTGGTGGACTATATGGCCTAACCACTCTCAATCGCACTGTCGGTTGTAGAGGAGGCCCGTGCCCTACAGTGGGACGTATATGGGCTGATACAGATGTGACTCACCTCTCCGCGAACTTTGACGGCCTCTGCCTCGGCTTCGGCTTCGAGAACAGTCTTCAGTTTCTGGGCTTCAGCCAGCTTCTCCAACTTGAACTTCTCCGCTTCCGCTGGCCTAGAAAAAAAAAAACGAATTACACTTACGACCATAGATAATACACTATATTAATGGATGAGCCACTCTTCAATATATTTGAGGAATAAAAATTTACTCTGCTAAGTACGTGGAAATATTTTATCTTATATATAAAAATGAATCGCAAAATGTGTTGGTAACCACATAATTCAACAACGCCTGGACCAATTTGGCTGATTTTGGTCTTGAAATATTCATGGAAGTCCTGGGAAGGTTTTAGGGGTGAGAAAAATAGGAAAATTTCTGAGGAAGATACTAAAAACCTTTTTTTTGGGTATCGTTTAAGCGTGATACGTCCAGCCAATATAGGATGATCTTTGTTTATTTGACGGGAGACGTAAAAGACGGTCCAGCTTCAACTACCATCCAACGTAAAATGATCTATCTTTCCATTGTCTTTCATTGACGGCTGACGAAATAGAACAAAATTCAAAAAATGTGTACATCGTGTATATCGTGTATATAATATTATCTAGATACGGCGTCTTGCGCATAATTTTGTGAAATGTAAATTGAAATCATGTCCATATCTACCAAAATCGCCCATTGTTTTTTGAGATTATTGCAACAGTTTTAAACAAGGTATACTCTATCGAAGCGTTTTGCCGGAGTACACCAAAATATATCTAATTATAATTTTTCGTTTTCATAAACGACATTGTTTTTGAATTGATACTTTTAGATGCGCTGGGGGACATATTTAAATTTCGCATTAATATTGTTTTTAGACTCAAGAATAAAAAGAAAATTGGTACGTTGATGCCGTATCTAGACATTATAACGAAACGATATGCAGTTTTATATTTTTAAATATTTGTTCTATTACTTACGTCACCTGGTAAGGCAGTATGAAGGTTTTATTAATTTGTATATGGTAACGTACTAGACGCGACTGCCAACAAGTTAACGATGGTCACGGGTTCAAATCCCAGGGCACACCTCTGACTTTTCGGATTAAATTCTACGTGAAATAAAATCCGCCAACCCGCACTAAGCCAGCAGGGTGGACTATAATATCTTCTTCTATAATATAAAAATGAATCGCAAAATGTGTTGGTAAGCGCATAACTCAACAACGCCTGGACCAATTTGGCCAATTCTTTTTTTAAATTGTTATTATTACTTTATTACTAACAAAAAGTAATGGCGTGCAATATTATTAGGAAAAACAGCATTTTGGTGCTGAAATAAGGGACGGAATATTGGATGGACAATAAAAAACGCTAAAGTTTTTAATGTCAACATTTCATAAGGCAATCTTTATATGTACATGTATATGGAGAGACGGGATATAATAGAGTGGTAGGTACGGGAGAGGGCTGGGATAGCTGACAGATTTGATAGGACGAAATGTAAATGCACGTTATAAGACGGGATGGATAATAAAAGAAAAAGGACGGGACGGATCGGGAAGAGACTGAACAGACGGATGAGACGGGATTGAGCCAGACAGTAGGATAGCTATGTCAAGTTTAGGTATACAAGAGATTAATACGAAAAATAACATGTATTTGGTGTGGAGTGGAATCAAAAAATATATGCACCCAGGCGAAGCTGGGTCGGGCCGCTAGTTTGAAATAAAATCCGCCAGATGGTGCAATTGTGCCTTAATGATTTCCAATAATTTGTACAGAATGGCAATCAGGCAATTAGGCGCCGCCGCGCCGTCTTTTCAACGTTTTGTATCCAAATCCCACAAGTGGAAATAATGTAAATAATGCATCCAACATAGCATTTCCAAAAACACCTCCTAGGTGACATTGTTATTCTAGATATATCCAAGTCAAATAAAGCCAAATCGAGAAAAAAGGAATCAAAATCTAGTAATATGAAGCCGAGGCCAGACGCAGAAAATATCAAACAAGTCCAGTTAAAAGTCGCAAAATTATAGTAATTGAATTGCAGTAGCACGAAGACGAAAGTTTTTGAAAAACATTTATAACTTTCAATTTATGACACAAATTATGAAGAGGCAGTATGTATTTAAAAAGGTAAAGTAAGTATTAACATTGTTATATTAATTATTTTTTTTCAATTATTATATTAATAATAAGTCAATCAATTATTTTATGGCAACAGTAATTTGTTTTTAAATTTTATTTAGATTTATTATCTTAAGGCACATAGCAGCACCTATTAATACTTAAACAAAAATAAATCATTTGGTTTGTGTATAATGAACGTAAGATGGCTCAACTAATACCATAGGAATAAAGTATAAGAGAGTGGCACTCCCATGCTTACGAATCCGTGGTATGGTAAATATAATTTTTTCTAAAATACAAATTCGTCAGAAGCAACTGATGCAATAGTTGCTTTATCAAATGCCATATGAAGACAAATGTCTATGAGGCCAAAACCTCTTTTAATTCCTGTTGTTACAAACGACTCAGCGTTTTAATATGCAGTCAACGTTAAGTGTGACAGTTGAGTATACTATGTAAAATTGCAATGAATGGCAAGACGGGCGTGCCGTTCGCCTGATGGTAAGCGATACGACCGCTCATGAACAGTAGCAAAACCAAACAACCTTACAATACAAAGCAATGCTTGGCATTCCACTGCGCTCGCCATCCTGAGACATAAGACGTAAAGTCTTAATATGTCCAGTAGTTACTCTACCATGTCCTTCAATCGGAAACAAAACAGTGCATTTACACTGCTGTTTGGCGGATTATGCTGATAAGTGTCGAATAAGTTGCAGAGGGTTACTTATTATACCCGCTATTATTGTTATACCCGGGAGATACAATATCGGACCTGAAGTAATTTTTTTTTTTTTTATTGCATTGAATGGCGAGACGAGCAAGCCGTTCGCCTGATGGTAAGCGATACGACCGCTCATAAACAGTAGCAATATTCCACTGCGCTCGCCATCCTGAGACATAAGATGTTAAGTCTCAATATGTCCAGTAGTTGCTCTGGCTACAATGTCCTTCAATCCGAAAGACAACAGTGCATTTAAGCAGTGTTGTTTCACGGGAGAAATAGACATTGCGGTGGTACCTACCCAGATGGCTTCTCACATATGAGAGACCTACCACCAGTAATTTAGAAGTATATTTTATTTACAAGAGGCGAATAATAAAATAGTCAAATAAAATTTATCCGAAAAATATATCAGAAACATAAATGTAACGAAAGAAGTTATATAAAGATTTTTAAAAATTATAAAAAAAAATATTTTAATTATATCATGTTTATTTTATTGGATGAATTAATGTATAAATTTATAATAATTCAAATAAAAAGACAAAAAGATCACTCTCGCCAAATAACGCCGAAACCTGGACTCGAACCAGGGACATCAAGGCTTTGATACCTTGCGCTCTGCCACTGAGCTATTTCGGCAACGAAATTGCTTTCGAATTTATCTTTTGGTTTCCACTCTCGTGCCAATTTTCCATAAGATCTTTTATACAACGTAGATTTATTTTAATTGTAACTAGCGGCCCGACCCAGCTTCGCCTAGGTGCATATATTTTTTGATTCCACTCCACACCAAATACATGTTATTTTTCGTATAAACTCTTGTATACCTAAACTTGACGTAGCTATCCTACTGTCCGGCTCAATCCCGTCTCATCCGTCTGTTCAGTCTCTTCCCGATCCTTATTATCTATCCCGTCTTATAACGTGCATTTACATTTCGTCCTATCAAATCTGTCAGCTATCCCAGCCCTCTCCCGTACCTTCCACTCTATTATATCCCGTCTCCCCATATACATGTACATATTATAAAGATTGCCTTATGAAATTTTGACATTAAAAAGTTTTGCGTTTTTTATTGCCCATTTTTCCAAATAATATTACACGCTTTTACCTTTTGTTAGTAATAAAGTAATAATAAATATTAAAAAAAAAGAATTGGCCAAATTGGTCCAGGCGTTGTTGACTAATGCGCTTACCAACACATTTTGCGATTCATTTTTATATGATAGAAGAAGATATAGTCCACGCTGCTGATTTTATTTCACGTAGAAATTAATCCGAAAAGTCAGAGGTGTGCCCTGGGATTTGAACCCGTGACCATCGTAAACTTGTTGGCAGTCGCGTTTAGTACGTTACCATATACAAATTAATAAAACCTTCATACTGCCTTACCAGGTGACGTAAGTAATAAAACAAATATTTAAAAATATAAAACTGCATATCGTTTCATTATAATGTCTAGATACGGCATCAACATACCAACATATTTTTTATTCTTGAGTCTGAAAACAATACTAATGCGGAATTTAAATTTGTTCCCCAGCGCATCTAAAAGTATCAATTCAAAAAACAATGTCCTTAATGAAAACGGAAAATTATAATTAGATATATTTTGGTGTACTCCGGCAAAACGCTTAAATAGAGTATACCTTGTTTAAAACTGTTGCAATAATCTCAAAAAGCAATGGGCTATTTTGGTAGATATGGACATCGTTTTATTTTACATTTAACAAAATTACGCGCAAGACGCCGTATCTAGATAATATAATATACCAGATGTAATTTTTTTTTGAATTTTGTTCTATTTCGTCAGCCATCAATGAAAGACAATGGAAAGATAGATCATTTTACGTTGGATGCTAGTTGAAGCTTGACCGTCTTTTACGTCTCCCGTCAAATAAACAAAGATCATCCTATATTGGCTGGACATATCACGCTTGAACGCAATATGGACAACAATTGTTTGATAGGTACGAAACAAAGTAACATTTAGGGAAAATGATTCATCTTTTATAATTATGTTTTTGTCGAGTTTTCATTATTTTTAAGATGTATTCTGCTATTCGGGGCGGGGACAAATCCAATGAACCAAAAACCATGAAAATTGGTCTAGCCGATCTCGAGTTATAAGTGTTGTAACAAACCCGACTTTGTTTTATATATACCGGGTATCTCAAGACTGCTACCGAAAACGAAGCCGGGTGGTAGTTTTAGTGGCTACAAACACAATGCAATTAAAAATTTCGCCTAGAAACGCGACAATTTTTTTTTATGATTTTTTAAATATCGTCATTTATGGGTGGTAAATCCATAGTTTTTGCTAAAATAATAATTTAAACTCTTTTATACCTTAGAGTATTTATAAATAAAAGGGTATATACTATTATTTTAGGAAAAAATGTATTTACCACCCAAATATGGCCATAGGAAAAAAATAACAAAAAAAAAATTGTCGCTTTTTTTGCAACTTTTTCTGTTGCATTGTGTCTGAAGTCGCTTAAACTACCACCCGGCTTCGTTTTCGGTAGCAGTCTTGATATACCCTGTATAGATTTAGTTTCTTTGAATAAGTATAAATGCCACAGAAATTGTTGCATATACTCCGGAAAACTCAGAGGAACACGTGAATTTTTTTTTTCGGGAATGTTTGTTTGTTTTATTTATTTTTGTATTGCTTAATGTACACTACCGTCCAAAAGTTTGGAAGCACATCTGTTTTATTGAAAGTACAAAAGATCGTCAACAATTTCCTGTAGATATTTGCAATAATAACAAGTTTACGACTTTTTACGATTGTTTATACAATGAACATAGAATTTTCCGCCAGCATTGATATTGTTTTAACCAACTCTTTGATTTTGGCGGAACACGTGTTTTATGACTTAATCATTTAGACACATTTTATATTTAATGGTGTGGTTATATTGTGACTATATTTTCATTTTCACTTTTTTGGACCCTGTTTAGTCGCTCTTGAGCATTTGCACGCGAAGGTTGTGATATTGAATTAACTGTATTCGATACGTTTCGACTGCTTCTGTGACGGGATTTTTGATGATGAGTGAACGGCAAATCGCAGGAAGGCTCGGAATTTCATGTAAAGGTGTTCACTACAACCTTGCCAGGAAGCGAGAAACTGGGAAAAATGGAGATAGAAAAAGATGTGGGTGCTCGAAATGCACAATCAATCAAGAAATCGACGTTTAACTGCACGACAAATTACCGCAGCTGTGAATGAGACGCGAGAAACGCCCGTTTCGATAACTATTGTTAAAAGGCGTCTACTGTCTGCAGGATTAAGAGGATGTGTTGCAGTTAAAAAACCAAAACTAACAATTCGACATAAGATTAATAGACTTGAGTGGGCAAGAGCGCATAAAAACTGGACAATAGACCAGTGGAAAAATGTCCTTTGGAGTGACGAATCCAAGTTTCAGAGAGAGAAGAGAGGGCTTCAGAAGCATAGTGCCTACTGTTAAGCATGGCGGTGGTAATGTGATGGGTTGGGAATGTTTTGGCAACAATAAACCCGGAATCCTTGTAAGGATAACCGGAACTTTAAGAGTTCCGAAGAAACAAAGAAGGCTATTTGAAAATTCTTGAAGATTTCGCCATGCCCACTGGACTGAATCTCATTGGCCCTGGGTTTGTTTTTCAACAGGACAATGATCCGAAGCATTCGTTTAAGCTGTGCAAGAACTTTTTGAACAAAAAACAAGACGAAAACCTTTTAAATATCATGCAATGGCCATCTCAATCACCTGACCTCTCTCCCATTGAACTTGTTTGGGATGAACTTGATAGAAGAGTGAAAAACCAATCTCCTACGAGCTCAGAACATTTGTGGCAACTATTAAAAGCCGTATGGGACAATTTAGATGCAGATTATTTGAATAAATTAATTAATAGACTGCCTAAAATATGCGAGAAAGTAATAAAAGAAAAAGGTGGACACTTCGATGAAGCTAAAAGTTATTTTAATTTTCATGTTGTAAGTATTTTTGTTTTGTTTATTAGATTTGTGTTAGTATTGTTCATAATTTTATAATGAATAAAAAATAATAAGATGTCCGTTTTGTTTTATTTGAATTTACTGTGCTGCTTCCAAACTTTTGGACGTTAGTGTATGTGCGTAATATGTACGCACATACATTCATACATTCATTTACAGTCATTTAAACTGCTGTTTGGCGTGAGAAAAAGACATCACGGTGGTACCCACCCACGAGGCCTCCCACATATGAGAGACCTACCACCATTGAATATAGTAATAACAGTAATATACATTTAAATATTGTAAATACCGGGTATATCAAGAGTGCTGCCGAAAACGAAGCCGGGTGGTAGTTTAAGTGACGAGAAACACATTGTAACTAAATATTTCGCAAAGAAACGCGACAATTTTTTATATTATTTTTGAAATATCGTCGAGTTTGGGTGTTAAATCCATAGTTTTTGCTAAAATAATAATTTAAATAATAAATAATAAAATTTAAGGCCTTGCGTCGTACTATAGCGTGTTTAAAAATAAAAGGCAGTACACTATTATTTAAGAAAAACTATGTATTAGCACCCTAATACGATAATAGAAAAAAAAATCGTCACTTTTTTTGCACAAAATTTAGTTGCATTATGTCTGAAGTCAAAACTACCACCCAGCTTAATGTTCTGTAAGTTTGATATACCCTGTATATTGAAACAAATTAATTATTGTCACTTGCTTATCTCCTCGGTGCCGACTTGCCCGCCTCGGTGGAGCAGTTAAGGTATGGTTACAAAGCTGAGGTCTCGGGTTTGAATACCGGGTTGGGCAAAGTGATATTGGATTTTTCTATTCATTATCAGCCCAGAGTCAGAAATTTGTGCTCGATATGGCGATAGGCTCGCCCCCTATTACATCGTGGGACGGAACATATAAGGCTAAATGTGGGTGCCCTTGGCACCTCTGCCTACCCCTTCTGGGAAAAAGGCGTGAGTTTATGTATGTATGTTTTTTTTTATTGCATGAAATGGCGAGACGAGCATGCCGTTCGCCTGATGGTAAGCGATGCGACCGCTCATGAACAGTAGCAAAACCAAACACCTTGAATTACAAAGCGATGCTTGGCATTCCACTGCGCTCGCCATCCTGAGATGTTAAGTCTCAATATGTCCAGTAGTTACTATACAATGTCCTTCAATCGGACACAACAGTGAATTGAAATCGCTGTTTGACGGGAGAAATAGAAATTGTGGTAGTACCTACCCCGGCAGCCTCTCACATATGAGAAATCTACCACCAGTAAAAGTATAGTTTATAATAGCTATTTTACTATCATATAAATGGTATGATAGTAATGTTAATTTATAGAACACGTTCACTGACACCCGATCTTGGGATCCAGTCAATCTTTAACAGGAAGCTAAAATCGCTATCATCAATATTTGTTGATGAATTTTTATTAACTAAGATGCTTATCTCCTCGCATGGAGTGCCATACCTCCTGACAGTGGCCTCCAGTTCTTTCTCTCGCCGCTGCACTTCCCACTTCTGCACGGCGATCTCTTGCGTTCGCTCAACCACCATGATCTGCATCTGTTCCTCTTTGATGCGTTGCTTAGTCTTCGCGGCTTGCAACTCGTACGCCATTTCTGCTTCAGCCTGGGTAAAAATAATATTAATAGTATGGTATTGTATCAGCCCATATACCACCGTAAGGCAGATAATTTTTCTCTACAATCGAGAGTACGATTGAAAGTCTGCCTTAGTCTTAACTCTTTCCATCATAAGTACTTTCATTAGTCATCTCTTTCATACAGACTAGGTTCCATATCAGTCATTCGTCTTACATTTCATTCTACTCATCTTTCTTCATAACATTCAAATCCTACAACTCGGCCATACTGACATCTGACTGCCCTCAGTCAGATCTTATTTAAAACACCTTTCATTACAAACAAATCAACAGCTAAATACAACATCTCTCGTAGCATCCTTAATCTACGTAACAATTTATTATTTAAAACAATTTCATACAAACATCTAAACATAACAACTAAAGAAAATGACAAATCTAAAAACAACAAATATATTCCTACAACACATTTTCGTCTTTTCTTCCTTTTCTTTCTGTACCATATGCAACTTCGTGTTGAGTTCGTCCTGGTCGATGTTCAAATTCTATATCATATTGGTCTAACAATTATTATATCCATCGTTCTACATCATCCAAAGGTTTGACAATTTGTTCAAAATCTTTTAAATTTCTTCTAGCGTAGCATGGTTGTGTATAGATACCATAAAAATTCTTACAAATCGCTTTGGCATGCCAGATTTCTCAAGATGTTTTCCTTTAAGGTAAGGTAAGGACTTACAATATTAAAGTTGTGTCTTAGGATTTGAACGCGCTACCACCATGAACGTGTTCGCATTTGGCAGCTACATCTGTCCTTTACTCATAATCCCCAAGCACTTCAATCATAAATTGTTTGTTTTATTTGTGTGCAAGAGTAATAATTATATTCCGCCTGAACGAAAGTGCAAAGCAATATAAATTTCAAATGTACCGGTTATCAAACGCTACACATCACAACTAAGTCAGTTGGCGAGACTATACATACAGTGCCTTCCAAAAGTTAGTTGAAATGATCAAAAAAGTAATAAATGTGAGGAAATTATGATAAAATCAATTCAAATCATCGGTTCACGAACTGTTTGTTAAAATTTAATCAATTTAGAATATTTATATCAATAAAATGACCGTTATAAAGTTATTAATAAAGACCGGATTATATGCAACATAAAAAGCTTGTTATATGCATGCAAATATGCATGAAAAATGCTTGAAATATGCACGAAAATTGGCAGAATATGCGAAATTAAATGATAAATCTTAGGAATCTCAATAAAAAGAGAAAAGTAAGTATTCATTTTTTTTTATTTCAAAATCAGCATACAATTAGTAAAATATTTTTAATAGGCAATAATAGGTACAGTAACATTATATGACATTAAAATTATTTAACATTTTTGTAAACGTAAGCAATCATATATTTTTCTAAATTTTCAGTGGTAAGATTGTGTCTACGATCATTTAGAATATTTTTGTTTCGTCAAGTATGAACAACTAACAATAAAATGCATATGGGAATATGCAATTGCATATAATCCGGTCTCTAGTTATTAATAATAATTTATGTAGCAAAACAGTAAAATTACGCTACCAAAAGTTAGTTGAAATTGTTGAAAAAATGTTTTAAGGATTGTTACATTTGCCACTATCTTATCTTTTAATATTTTGTATGGCCGCCAGTATTCTGTTGAACTGCTTTATATCGTCTAGGCGTTGATTCTTTAAGATTTTGTAAAGTTTTAACCGGTATAGTCGACCATGTTTAATGAATTCCATTTTAAAACAAATTCCTATTGTCATTTTTGGAAACAGGAATTCTTGGGTCAATTTATTCCACAAATGTTTAATAGAGTTAAGTTCGAGTAATATTAAAGGCTATTCCAGTGAGTCCACTTCGTTATCTTTAAAATATTGTTCAGTTATCCTTGCTGTATGCTACAGATTATTGTCTTGTTGAAACTTCAAAAAATGATTTTACCCAATATGTTCAGAAGATTGGTATAAATTGTCATGGAAAACATTACAATAGGTCTGTGATGTCATCTGTCTTCAATTATTTACAGTCAGCCCACACCATGCCAAGAAAAACTCCCCCAAACCATCATACTGTCAACGCCGTGTTTTACAGCGGGCTGCAAGTGCTTGTCGTCGTAAGAGTTATCCTTGCTTCTACGACATACAGTTTGCCGACCTCTTTTCCAAATAGTTCGAACTTGGATTCATCGCGAAAAAATACTATATTCCAAAGGCCTATTGGTTTATCTAAATATTTGCGGGCGAACTCCAACCGTTTTTTTATGGATCGATGCTATGAGGTTTCTTTCTAGCAACGTAGCCTCGTAAATTAGCATCATGCGGACATCGCCTGGTAGTAGTTACAGAAACCGTGGTTCCTGCTTTCTATTACAATTTTTTGATACCTCGTATCACAATCTTGGAATTAATTTCACACTGCCCCACAATTTTTCGATCATCGACAGAAGTAGTAGCCTAGGTCTACTACATCTGCTGATGCTTCTACCGTCTATCTGCAAGACTAGGACATTCCAAACTCTTCTGCTCATTATTCGCTTATCTTCTGGAGTAAATTTAAATAATTTTCCCTCAGCACATAAGTTTTTTATTTATTTTTTCTATTTACCAATCATCTTTGTTCTATCTTCTACTTGTTATTTTCGTTTTGTAGCCATTATTAATTCCAAAACAATCGTACCACCTCACAATATCTTATTAATAAATGCAAACTACTCAAATTGCCCTAACAATATTGGTAAATGAGTTTAAAAGCACGAGATTATCGAAAATCGTTAAGTTTCCTATTTCAACTGACTTTTGACGCACTCACTTCAAGTAGTGAGAATATAATAATTGATTCAGAAAGAAAGCCAAATGAATTTCCAGAAATTCGATTCTGTATTTATTAGAATAGTGTATCCGAACACAAATAGTAAACAATTATTTTATTGAAAATGCGTATTTTAGAAATTACGTGACATCATTGTTAAGGTGAATTAATTTCAACTAACTTTTGGAGGGCACTTTATATCCAAAATGGTTGCAACTAAAAAGACGAGGCTTTTGGCAAGCTAAATTTTGTACGTGAAAGTTTAGCGTGGGCCAAATTACATGCAATTAAATTATATCATTGTTTGTACTTATATATTTTTATCTAAATCAAATCAATACATTAATTTGGCAATACCAACTACCAGTGTTGTGCTAAGGCCAAAATGGGCTTCTCACATTATATTACAACGACATACAGGGTATATCAAGACTGCTACCGAAAACGAAGCCGGGTGGTAGTTTAAGCGACTTCAGACACAATGCAACAGAAAAAGTTGCAAAAAAAAGCGACAATTTTTTTTTGTTATTTTTTTCCTATGGCCATATTTGGGTGGTAAATACATTTTTTCCTAAAATAATAGTATATACCCTTTTATTTATAAATACTCTAAGGTATAAAAGAGTTTAAATTATTATTTTAGCAAAAACTATGGATTTACCACCCAAAAATGACGATATTTAAAAAATCATAAAAAAAAATTGGCGCGTTTCTAGGCGAAATTTTAATTGCATTGTGTTTGTAGCCACTAAAACTACCACCCGGCTTCGTTTTCGGTAGCAGTCTTGAGATACCCGGTATAAATTTATTATGGTTTTACTAATGTACCTGCTATTTAAATATCCTATTGAAATCATGTTCAAAAATAGTTAAAACGATATTGTTTCTATAAGATGACAATTAGTAATAAAAAACACAATCATACCTTTTTAGTTTGTACTTCAACATCATAAGCGGCCTTCTTGAGCTCAAAGTCCCTCTGAGACTTGGCGATCTCGGTGTCATTGAGGAACCTGGATGCCATGCGCTGCTCCTCAGCCATAGCCTCTTTGATCTTGGCCTCTGCTTGAGCCTCAGCCTCTCCGATACGAGCGTCCCGCTTCACCTCAGCAGTGCGCGCCATTCCCAGGGCTTTCAGGTACCCCTGAACACAGGCGATGCTAACTGATATCGGGTTGTATAGACTTTATTAGTGAGCTAAAGACGCTGAGTCCACCAAGTGTATTCGCTAGTGAAGTGAGATTTGAAACATTCAAAACATCACATAACAGATGATAATAATAGTTATAAAGTAAAATAATTTGCGAAAAAATCCTACTAATGTTATAAATGCGATAGTTTGTGTGTTTGCTTCCTCTTCACGATCAAACCACTCGACCAAATTTGATGAAATTTGGTATAGAAGTAGCTGACACCCCGGAATAACATATAGGCTACTTTTTATCCTGACAAAATATACTGTTCCCGTTGGATGTGCACGGAAATTTAAATATACTTGACACTCATACAAATTCTAAGGAATTGGATGGGAAGTTTAGAGTATGGTAGTAACGTTGAGTATATTATTAGTTATTTTTTAAAGTAATCACGCTAAATATTTCCTGGGTTTCTAAAGTGGTCTTAACTCAAAAAGTAGCTTATTATTTTAAAAAAATAACTAATTGCCATGATTGACTCAGATCAAGTAGTAAGTAATCCTATAAACTTCGTATGACAATTCATTATAATATTTGTACAACAATAAAAGCTATGTTTCATCCGTTAAGCAGACACTTACATATAATATACAGCATAAATATACGTTTGAATTAGTTTTACATACATCCTTGGAAGGATAAGCAGTGATCAATGTTGGTGTGTACCAGAATTCTTGGATATATTCAAGGCAAATTATTATCACAAATACATATCACATACTCAGGAGTAACAACGGAAAAAAATATTTAAAATCCAGACCATTTCCATGTACAGTTTACATCGGATGGCAAAAGAACCAATTTAGCAGTCATTTACTAAAATGATTTTACACTTTCCTTAGGATATTTGTTTGATGTTGGAAACTGGCTGTTGTATAATGATTTGTGTGATATTAGTATAATTGATTTAAGCATTATAATATGTTTGTATTTACTTATATTACTTTTTTCAAAACAAGTTCAATAGTTATACATACGATCCCTGATTTCTTGGTACCTAATTTGAACATTATGATAAACAGATAAAAGCATACATGAATATAAGTGCAATGTGTATATTTTGCAATTGAGAATTTAGTTTTGTAAAATAACCGAATTTATTTGATTTTTACACTAGAAATAGCATTAATTATTGTATTTAGTGTTCAGTTATACGTCAATTTAATAGTGTGTATTAACCGGACAACGTCAACAACAACAGGACGTAAAGCAAAGCAGATAGCCTCAATTTCTGCACATTCGTGTTCGAATAAAAGCGTAATTTTCACTGCAATATTGATTTTTGTGGCACATCAAAATATAAACAACAAAATGTGTTCATTGCATACAGCTTAGACGGAGGAGACTAAAAAAATAACAGCTTAAAAAATCATGTTTACCATAAAGCAAAATAACCAAAAATGTTTCACCCATACAACGAAAACTGACGAACAAATATCTCCTCGGCGTCAAAAAAAATAACAATAAAAGATACCACGAACATACCTTGGCTCCCTGTTGTCATGTTAGAACAAAATGTGTGTATTTTTACATAGTTCATTATAATGTGTGCGAGATTTCAGTATACAATGTGTTGTGTGGCTTCTTAAACAAGGTGAGTCAAGCTTGGCCGCAATGTAAGTCAAGCCAATTGGTGACATATGGAAAATCGATTTGAAAATGGAAAATAAATCTGAATTAAATTTTGTTGCATGAAAATATGTTAAAAATGTAATGAACTTATCTAGTGTCATCTTGTCACTACAGAAATAAAACATGTGTACAAATAGAAAACTAGCCAATTTATATTATTAGAATGCGAAACAAAAAAGGAAAATGGATATCAATAAATCCAGTGTAAATTGAATCCTTCTGTACATACGCCATCATAACAAGACAATGGCCTGCCTTTTACTCAATTAAATATTTCGCAATGTCTAAAGCCAAAAACTAAAAAGTAAGTTTAATTAATAATGTTGCTATAATTGACACGAGATATTTTTAGGAGTGAAGATGTAAATATTTGCATTGAATTTTCATATTTTAAACATTACTATATTCATATTACTTATCTTGTTATCTTAATTTTAATAATCTTACATATGTGTTATATAATTTAAAAATACATACTAATACAGTCCACGCTTACTGTATCGTATGAGCGATACCACAAAATAAATCTACGACGCTTCGATCAAAAATAACCAATTTCTTCATATTTGGTACAATGCATATGTTATGGGCCAAGTGATTAAGCGGGCATTATTCATAATGCCCGGGCAATATGAATAATGCCCAATAAGAGCGGGCAATGTGATTATAACCAATCAATTTATCACATTGCCCGGGTATTATGAATAATGCCAAGTGCCTATTGGGCAGAGTGATGTAAAGCGAATCAAAATGAGCCGAAGTGGTAGAATTTAGAATAGGGCACGAGGGGGTGAGTTGGGAGGAGTGGAGGGGGAGGGGGAGTGTCGCATCTCCCCTGGTACCACTCCCATGAAAAGGTAACGCACCATTCCTGAGAAATATCTATTAGAGCACCATAACCCTTGAAACATTTGTTGTCAATACAAATTAGCTTCTGCATCGTCTCCGGCGCTACGGGAAGTTCAGCCCCTTCGCCCTTGCGAACAAAAGATAGGCAACCACGCTCACCTCCGCGGCTCGCACGGTTGCCTATCCTTCGTTACAGCGGGCGGGGGCTGCTCTCCCTCCGCGCCTCCGGCTTTTTATATACACTCTAGGGTCGGTAGCCAAAAGACTACGTGAAGTCGGGGTGTCCCGAGTCGGTTTTGGGGCACAGTCGACCTAACTGATCCATAAAGTGGGTACACTTATTTTCCTCTGAAGATTATGTTTCGGACGTTAAAAACAACTAAACATAAGCAGATCAATTTAACCTTCCTAATTTATGGGTCTATCGATGATGCGACAATGCGGCAGCGCACCACGTAAAAATTCGCCTATTAAACACATTGCCCGATCATCATGTAGCCATATTCATAATGCCCGGGCTATGTGATAAATAGGTGAGTTTAGATTGTAATTAATCACTTGGCCCGATATGGCTCGGCAATATTCATACTGCCCGGGCACTATGAATACTGCCCGCATTAATCACTTGGCCCGTAACACATACACGATCAAATATATATTGTTCAATTTATAACTATAGTGACAAAATTAACACAAAAATAATAATAAACTATTAATTCCAATAACTGACCTCTTCATCTCTGATATCCTTAAGGGTGTAAGACACTACTGTGATGCCCATGTTGATAAGATCGCTTGAAGCGACCTCGAACACCTGGAAAATAATTTAATAAATAAAAATCAATAACATCCAACAGTCTCACAAACCCTCAGACCCGAAATAAATATTTGTGGGCTGCACAAACATTTCTCTCCGTGCGGGAACGAACCCGCGGCCTCTCGTTTCACAGGCGGCGTCTAACGATCTGCGCCACGGATGCTGTCGTTGCACCGGGGAGTTCACATGAATCAAATGAATATGGAAATAATTTAATTCAGAAAAATACTAATAGTTTTTTGGTTTGTTAATCAACTGGATTAATAATTTGCTACAATTGATTATAAGCATTGTTAAGCGATACGACCGCTCACGGACAGCAGCAAAACCAAACAACACCATAAATTACAAAGGAATTCTTGTCATTCCACTGTGCTCTTCGTCCTGAGACATAAGATGTTAAGTCTCAATATGTCCAGTAGTTACTCTGGCTACAATGTTCTTTAATCGGAAACACAATCGAAAACACATTTACACTGCTGTTTGGCAGATATGCTGATAAGTTTCGAATAAGTTGCAGAGGGTTACTTATTATATCCTCTATTATTTTATACCCGGGAGAAACAGTGTCGGACCTGCAATAATTTTGAAGTCTATTTTATTTATATGTATAACAGGCTAATATTACAATAGTCAAATAAAATTTATCCGACAAATATATCAGAAACATACATGTAACGAAAGCAATAGGATTTTCAAGATTTATAAAACTTAAATTCTAAAATTTAATTATATCATGTTTTACTTTATTCGATGAATTAATGTAATTTATAATAATTCAAATAAAAAGACAAAAAGATCACTCTCGCCAAATAACGCCGAAACCTGGACTCGAACCAGGGACATCAAGGCTTTGATACCTTGCGCTCTGCCACTGAGCTATTTCGGCTACGATATTGCTTTCGAATTTATCTTTTGGTTTCCACTGTCGTGCCAAATTTCCATACAATTTTTTATACTACTGAAATTTATTCTAATTGTAATTTCACTTTACGAGCGTTTCCACTGCTGTTTGGCGGAGAAATAAACATTGTTGTGGTAGCTAGGTCACTGGTGGTAGGTCCTTTATATGTGAGAGGCCACCTGGGTGGGTACCACTGTATTGTTTATTTCTATTGTCAAACACCAGTGTAGAAGCACTGTTAGCTGAAGCACAGAGTAACTACTGTCAGTATTGTATTGTACTGTGTCTACTGGACATATTATTGAGACATAACATATTATGTCTCCGGATGACTAGCGCAGTGGAATGCCAAGCATTGCTTTGTGATTCGAGGTGTTGTTTATGAGCTGTCGTATCGCTTACCTTCAGGCGAACGGCATTCTCGTCTCGCCATTCATGGGAATAAAAAAAACTATCCAAGAGGCCTCTCACATAATATTAAGCAAAAAATTACATACGTATTCAAGTTAATTGTTATATTAAATAATATCTATCGATCTAGATAATGTTTTAAACTAACTACTTTCTGATGACGTAAATGCTAACCTAGGTATAGAATATTTATAAGCCACCCCCGCGCGGCGGTCAGGGATGGTAATGGATCGATCGAACATTACACTTGAAAATCGCGATGTTACACTTAATTTATTTTTTAACTTTTTTTGTAATTAGATAATCGATACAAAGGTTTTTACGGCTTTTAATTTTGAAACCCCTCACTGAATGAGACGAAGCTGCTTTTATCAAAAAATTTGCAACGACATTATAACGTCCAGATATTTTTATATACTCTTCATTGTGCATCTTACGTGAAATAATCACTACATATTATAAAACAAAGTCGCTTCTTCTGTCCCTATTTCCCCTTGTTTGCTTAAATCTTTAAAACTACGCAACGGATTTTGATGCGTTTTTTTTTTTAATAGATAGAGTCATTCAATAGAAAGGTTTACATGTATAATAACATCCATTAAATCGTGGAAGAAATATTGTTATTTTTGAGGTTTCTAATGTGATATCGTTAATTATGAATATTTTTCCGCTTACATTGCAAACGCAGGCTGAACCGTACGAGATTTATCAAAATAATGTACTACATATTTGTACACATTGAAAAGGTATACAGAAAACTCCGCGATGGTATATGTCTATCTCTTATGGATATCACACAATAACATTTTTTTGTCATTTACTTTTTACGACAAATAATGGCTAATTTTCGAAGCGATTTTAACCAATACAGCATTAATCCTTATCCAATTAAATAGCTTAAAAACATTTAATATAGATCTATGTGGTCCTTTACAGCACAAGATTTAAATGAATATTTTCGAAGATATTACAGATTTAAAATTGCGGGACGTAGCGCTTGCGGCGGTACTGGCCGGCCGGGGCGGCGGCAGCGTGCCTATATAGGAATGTTTATATGTATAATAATAATACGTACATATTATTGTACAAAAATCTATTTGTACCCGGGCGAAGCTGGGCCGGTCCGCTAGTAAAATATAACTAATAAAAATATGGTACAATTGGTGGCCATTCCGCACATTCATCACAATTGTACGAAGATCTCAACGAGATTCCGATTTATCGAAATAATGCAACAACTATCGAATGGCTATAACCTAGACCGATAGTTTATCTTTCTTATCGTGCGAGAGAAGCCGGACTTCAACTATTTTATGGTAATGTGATCGTTTGAACGTATTACATTCCAACCAACATAATCGCCAGTACTACATCGTAATCTTCTTCTGGCGCCACGGTAGCCTGACTCAGAATCACTGGTTTAAATATCAAAACGATATCGAAAATCACCTGATAAATATGTACTAAGGTTAACTGCTATTCTTACAACGCGTTGTTATATGATTAATGCTCCATCATCATTTTTAGATAAATTGAATGCGGTTGGTATATGTAAATACTCTTCAGCTTTTCTAATCTATTCTATGTTAGATTCAGTTCACAATATAAACACATTAGGATGAACGAAACAATCATAAAACATTTAAGATAAGATATTTTTTATCGTAAGCCGAATGCCTGAAGCCTTATTTTGCGTGCATGTGATATTCTGCCAGTTTCTGTATACATAAGCAACTGATAAACATGATTAATTGTGAACATAATATGTGCAATATAATATATAAATTATAGATTAATTAAATATGGCAATCAATTACCATTGCATTAATCTATTTCGTCTGTCTAAATTGTACCTCATAACACTTTATAAATAACTTAACAGAATATGTAATATAAAAAAGGATAATTCGTACACTAATATTTATCAATTGTAACATAAGCTATGCTTGCATGCAACCCACATTAGAATTATGTAGTATCGAACGTATGTAACACTGAGATAGATGGAAAAGATAAAGGCTTAATGAACTGGCGATAATCACAACAAATCAGTACAAGATAAATGGTGCGTTTTGGGTTTATCCACGCCGGAACATGCACAAATACAGATAAAAAGCCGATAATTGCTACGCTGTTTCAAATTCGATTCTAATGAGTTTCGTCGTTGTACTTTGTGGGCTTGGCTTTTATGGTCCGTGATGTTTCATTAGATAATGGATAGTTTAATTTGGCCTTCACGGACCGTCGCCGCACGTACGCGACGCTTTATTGTCAATAATTTGTAACGTGAATACTGAACACCTCACTGCATACTGTGCTAGAGGACAATATTATCAAGCTGATTAATATTATTTTGATATAGTTTGCTTTCCTTAAAAAGTAATGCGTTCAGATAAAAAATGTCATTTGAATCAAGAGACGAAATACCTTTCGATATGGAATATTATAAAACCCTAAAAAGGCAACATAATATACCAAAGTAACACAAATTAAAATAACTATGTAGGTATAAGCCATGAGATGTAGACATAACTTTTAAAGGTTGCTAGATGGCCTTTACTTTCAATAGGGCTTTCTGAAAATGTAGGGGAAATTGTCCAGTTATGGTAACTTGTAGCTAATAACAATGGATACTTTAGCACTAAACACAATTAACCAACCTTCTTAGAAAATATTTTTCTATCTTTATAGATCTCCTCGACGGTCATTGACCCCATGATGGCCCGCTGATGACCTTCTAGGGTGACCAGAGCGATGTGCTGAATCTCCTGCTCAGATTTTCCCAAGAACTGTTCGCAAGCCGAGAGCAACATCTCTGCATTTTGCCCTTGGATTTTGACCTGAAATTTAAAAATAGAATGCACTCAACGCAGTTATCAAAACAGACAAGTAAACAACATATATGTATATGTGATGAACAAATAAGATAAAAAGTGTGCTATTTGCGTCACTTTTAGTATGTACATCGTACGAGCAATGGACGTGCGATTGTTCCCAGTGGTACTTAGATAGCCATATCGTATTGTTTTTACAATATAGGAGCTACGTCATCGATCTAAAAATATTATTCATTCAATAATGCAGTAGTATAACTGCAATTTTATTTTATATTTATTATTATTCCACTAAAATCGGGATGACTCGATAATCGTGCTCCGGGTACGAAATATCTTTATTTTAGCAGCTGAACTCAAGGGCATTTGTAGATCAATGCAGTGATGAAACCACTCACGACTGGTATAATGTGTATGTTGTTTTCTTTTGTATATTTCGTGACGATAATTATTAGGGATGAAACGGATAGTGATTTGGCCGGATACCGGATATTCGTATAGCTACGAGGCCGGAGCGCCGGATATCCGGCCGCTTATAGCGTTACAATTTGATTCATTGCCGCTAGTTAATTTTGAGTACTAAGTACTAACACTAAGTTAATTTTCATTAATTAACTTTTTATCAAACAATTTCTGTCATTATTTTAATAATTTAATAAACGATGTCCGTCCATAACCTATTGTTGTTTATGTTGTTTTTTTTTTCATTTTTGCTTTGGGTAAAATAATCTATTACTAATATTATAAATTCGAAAGTAACTCTGTCTGCCTGTCAGTCTGCTACGCTTTCACGCCTAAACTACTGAACCGATTTTGATGAAATTTGATACAGAGATAGATTAGACAACGAGAAAGGATATAGGCATAAAGGAAAATTTGTATTCCCACGGAAAATCGCGATATAGACGATTTAAGAACGTAAAGAATTCAACATCTAGTGATATATTATACGGGGTATATCAAGACTGCTACCGAAAACGAAGCCGGGTGGTAGTTTAAGCGACTTCAGACACAATGCAACAGAAAAGTTGCACAAAAAGTGTCAATTTTTTTTGTTACTTTTTTCCTATGACCATATTTGGGTGGTAAATACATTTTTTCCTAAAATAATAGTGTATACCCTTTTATTTATGAATAACCTAAGGTATATAAGAGTTTAAATTATTATTTTAGCAAAAACTATGGATTTACCACCCAAAAATGACCATATTTAAAACATCATAAAAAATAACACTGGTCAACATGAAAATTGCCTTTTACTTGAAACTGCATTACATCTTTAGTATTCGACCCCCTTAATCTAAATATAGAACTTAAAATTCATAGTTAGCTCTATTAATTTTAAGTCTCTCGTCGAGCTCCGCGTCGTGGGCGTCGGCTTCGGACGTATTCGAAGTGACGCCGGACAATGACGCGTCGAGCCAACACGGCGAGCTGCAGTCGTCCCCGCCGCTACCAAGACCTGCGCGGCGAAGAGGACGAGCCCCTCCAGCGGTGGGCTTGGGACCTGTGGGGCCGAGTGTCCCACCTACGGTCCCCGCTACCGGTGGTGTAGTGCGCCGCATGAGATGGACTCGAGAAATCAATGAGAATGTCATGCGGGCCTACTTTGGGGCAACAAAGGGAGGAATTAACCTCACTGCGTATCGTGCTAAAATGCTGTCTCTGTTTCAGGCTTTGGAACCAACGGTTGATGTATCATCCCAACGACTGTCGGATCAAGTGCGATTTATTCAGCGGCGTAAGTTGTTGGATGATGACACACTTGAGCGGTTGCGCACAGACTTGTGTTTTGTCCAGGATGACCATGTGTCGCCCGTCAGTGGAGATCAAGCGGCAGGCCCAACACCAACACCTGTTGCTGATATCGAGCTGACGGACAATTTGGATGACAACGTAAGTCCCCAAGATAAACAGCAACTGAGAGGAGCTTTGGAGTGTGCGATTTTGGAGTTTGCGTCTTTATCGGCGTCTTGTAGACCGCGTCTGCCACGTTTGCCAACGCATAAAAGAAATTTGGCGCTGATGGGAGCTTTGGACTCCATGTTAACTACATACTTGGAGTCCAGTCGGGATCTTGTTGATACGCATTCGATCCTTTACTGCGCGGCTGCGATCCTTTACTGCGCGGCTGTAGCAGAATGTCGAGTGGCTAATATAAAATTTCCAAATGAATATAAAGCCACTCGAGGTGTTGTGACTGTGCCTGCCTGGCAGAGTAGGATCGAGGATCGTATCAACAGGGCCCGAACTCTCATCGGCAAGCTAATTTCTTTTAAAGAAGGAAACAGCAGGCCGAAGGTTATGCGTTTTGTGACGCAGGCTTTTTCGGGGACCAACACCAACACAAGGCAAACAAAAAGATAAATTTTGTAGACCAGTGTAATTGTCGCGTTTCTTTGCGAAATTATTAGTTGCATTGTGTTTGTAGTCACTAAAATTACCACCCGGCTTCGTTTTCGTTAGCAGTCTTGAGATACCCAGTATATATATTTATTTATTTTATTATTCAGTATTCGGTCGGATAGTGCGCTACTATCCGGTATCCAGCCGGATAATGAAAATAGGCCGGATAGGCCGGATACCAGATAGTTACCGGATATCCGTTTCATCTCTAATAATTACGCAGTCTACTGCCGGGGGAATATCTCAAGAATTTCATTTAAGTTTAAGAATGCAACGCTTATACTACGACGAATTCAGAGTGCATCAATTGAAGTCAATTAATGTAGGCATGTTCAGCTTACGGTGCAAAGTGTAGTGTAGTGTCACTTGCTTATGAAGCCCAATGCGACCATACTACTGTCCTTTCGTAACACGATTTAAAAAATATTAAGTAGTAAACACAGCCAAAGAATGGATCTACATATTGTGGACTTATATTGAATTGAAGGCCAGACGTCGGCCCCTCGAGTAATACTCGTAAAACATGACGAATAAGTCTGGATACGGTTTTGGCCGCGTTCCAAAGAATTGTATTGTGCACAGATGATTTGTAATGATTTTAATTGATTGCTTGTTCAGTAAAAGCCCCCATTAAACTAGTGTAGGCGGTTCGATACAAGGGCGGATCCAGCTTTTACGCCAGGGGGGGGGAATATGAAATGAAATGAAATGAATGAAATGAATGAAATGAATGAAATGAATGAAATGAATGAAATGAATGAAATGAATGAAATGAATGAAATGAATGAAATGAATGAAATGAATGAAATGAATGAAATGAATGAAATGAATGAAATGAATGAAATGAA
This sequence comes from Hyles vespertilio, assembly GCA_009982885.2. Taxonomy (NCBI): domain Eukaryota; kingdom Metazoa; phylum Arthropoda; class Insecta; order Lepidoptera; family Sphingidae; genus Hyles; species Hyles vespertilio. The sequence goes on along the minus strand of CM042833.1, from coordinate 34,556,730 downwards.
ATGACCAATGACCATGAACTCCAATTCGTAATAATGATCTTGTAAAGTTTGTTACAGTCGTGATTTGTGAATACACACACACTTTTTTACCTTATTTATCGACATACAAAGAATTAATTTTGCTTATAAATTTTATCAACAAGATAATTAATAAATTGTGTCAATCTGGAGCCAGCCCAGGGGGGGTCATGACCCCCATGACCTACCCCCTGGATTTGCCCTTGGTTCGATAGCGTAAATATTATACCTGCGCGATACCGGTAACAGAGATCGGCACGCCCTGACTGGTGTACACAGTGGGCGACTCGACCTGCAGAGTCATGGTGTTGAGAGATATCCGCTGAACGTTCTGGATGGCGGGCCACACGAACGCGCGCCCGCCCGGCACCAACAGCGGCTTCGAGTAGCAGCATCCTGACACAAAACACATGTTTCATACCACACTCCAGATAATATGGCTACGCTTTACATTTCACTTCGCCAGACAGCTGAATTTAATCAATGTTCGTTTGTAACATCGCAAAGCATGCCGCCACTGGGCTAAGTAATTTTCGCTAATAATCGCTCGCATTCAACTTAATATCATTTCGCTTGGCGATGTTAACAAGCAGTGGCGCGACGTCAATAATCATACATTATTGCAGGTTTAATAAAGAAGTAATTACATAGCCGGCTATAGACTTATTGGACTTTCCACTCATGGGATCGATTAAGGACTAAAGTACTAGGCAATGAATATATGCGGTTAACTATAGGGTGTATCGATCAATTAACATGCCACAAAGAAAGAATAGGGCGCGTCTCTACAGGCACGCACTCACTATTCGAGGAAGATTACGTCATGCCGCAATTAGACCAATTACACCGAATGAATCATTTGATATAATTAGTGGTTCTTTTAATAACTGACCATTGTTTACATGTTGTTTATATAACTATACATTGTATTGTATTGTATCAACCCATATACGTCCCACTGCAGGGCACGAGCCTACTCTACAATCGAAAGTACGATTGTGAGTGGTTAGGCCATATAGTCCACCACGCTGGCCTAGTGCGGGTTGGCGGACTTACATACTTACATAACTATACATACCATTGGTATATAAATATTGCTATGACCTACACCGAATTGATAAATATCCAACCATCAGTGGTGTATTTTTAACCACAATCGTAAGTTTTGTTTAAATAATATTAAATTAAATGGTGTAAATACAAAATGTATATATAGTACTCTCATCGACTGAAAAAGCGCACAGCTTAAAATAACTAATTCCGATGCATGCAAAGTACAAGAATTATAATAAAGAAAGTTAATGGTTACTTAATATGGTGTGGTGTATTATTTAGGTCGACTTTTCATTCGTGAGTAGAGTAAAATTATATTCGAAATATGATATTATAATTTTCATATATTTTCTATAGATGAACTGATGTTAATTACTAAAAGTTATTGTTTCAAAAGTAGCATTTCATAATAATAAAAAACCCAAATAAATTAAAATATATTTCTGTATCTGTACCTGTTACATCAGTCTATTTTCACCCACTCCTAGATGTAGTGGATAGACCTTCACAAGACAGTGCCAATCATCCAATTCAAATCAAACTTCTTAAAGAAATCAAAGAATACTCTATTTCTTTGATATCTTTTTTTATTATGAAGTTTATTTTTTTTTTATGTAATTGCCATACCATTTCACATAAATTGCTACTATAATATATTTTTTTGTGAATTACCAACAATTTTTTCATAAGAAGTGTTTTACAAAAGGACTTATAAACATTTTATTTAAAAAATCATCAAATATTAATGAAACACAATGATGAAATAATAATACAAATTATGTCAGACTCTATCCAAGTATTGTTTAACAACATTTATACTGAGAATGTACAGTCCATCAAAATATCACCATTTGTGTTTGGTCAATTCAAACTCAAATGTATAAATCAAATAAAAAAAGGTTTCCTTCACAAATCCTCCTTGTATATTTGTTTTATTATAAGGGTAACAAGACAGTATATGTAATTTTGAGATAGTAAGCGTTTAGTCTACTCAAAACCTGGAGACCAGTCAGAAATTATTACTTATAGCCACTGAAAAGCTTTGCACTGCATTCCTCACTTCAAGACGTTAGGTGTAAACTTTTAAAAGGTTGGCTGCAGCTCATCCTTACATAATAGTATGGGGAAAAAAACACGATACATATTATACCCACAGTGAACATGATTTATCTGTAATTTTTATAATTATGATGTTGCTCTGAACCGAAACTCTATAATAATGTCAGGGTATTGTTTGGTGGTAATAATAGTCACAATTGTGGGGCGTACTCAGAAAATCACTTACTAGAGAGATAAAACAGCCTGTCCCTTTACTATCAAACAATGAAATGTGAGATAAGGCATATTCAAAGGGGTCGAGATTGTCTTAAAAGTTTGAACTATTACACAAAGTGAAATTAATATTATTCATTACGATGCCTTAGCATTGGTTGGCTGAAGACTAGTTGGAAGGATGTAGTGCCGGGGGAAATAGGAGAATGACAGACAGGTTTCCAAAGATGACATCAGGGACAGAGCAAAGTGGAGAAGAAAACCAAAGAAACCTGACCCCAACACCATGTGGGATAAATAGCTTTGAAGAGAGAGAGAAACATTGCCTTTGCTAAACTGCATACTCATTATTTGTTGAAGCATTGTACTCAATATTTCATACTATAATTTCCACATAGAATGCACCACCATTAAATATTATACACGAAAATGTATATTTTCTGAATCATCATGACTGATGGTAGGTCTCTCATATGTGAGAGGCTGCCTGGGTGGGTACCACCGCAATGTCTATTTCTCCCATCAAACAGCAGTTTAAATGCACTGTTGTGTTTCGGTTTGAAGGACATTGTAGCCAGAGTAACTACTGGACATATTGAGACTTAACATCTTGTGTCTCAGGATGGCGAGCGCAGTGGAATGCCTAGCATTGCTTTGTAAATCAAGGTGTTGTTTGGTTTTGCTACTGTTCATGAGCGGTCGCATCGCTTACCATCAGGCGAATGGCATGCTCGTCTCGCCATTCAATGCAATAAAAAAAAAATATCATCATCATCATATCAGCCACAGGAAGTCCACTGCTGAACATAGGCCTCCTCCAATGATCTCCACAATGACCTGTTGGAAGCGGCCTGCATCCAGCGACTTTCTGCAACCTTAGCCAGATCGTCCGTCCACCTTGTAGACGGGCGTCTGACTTTTCGCTTGCCTGTACGTGGCCTCCACTCGAGAACCTTTCGGCCCCAACGGCCATCGGTTCTACGAGCTATGTGCCCGGCCCACTGCCACTTAAACTTGCCAATCCTATGGGCTATGTCGGTAACCTTGGTTCTCCTACGGATCTCCTCATTTCTGATTCGATCTCGTAGGGATATTATATGGGGATAGTATATGATATTTTCTGAATACATTTTTATTCAGGTATAAGAAGCTACCAACTTGCAGCACTATTGCATCAAGTCATATATGACTCATTATTGGTTTTCCCTATTATTAAATGTCAGTTTATGATAACAAAATAGAAAAGGGATAATATAATCTCCATAAATTCAATATTATGTTGTCTACATACATACTTTTTCTAAAAAATAATAAGATTTATGTAGTATTTTCTCCTTTGTGTTTCATATACCTAATTTACGCCAAAACTGTGAGAAAAAAAATAGTTTATTTTCTGAATTTTCTCCACATTATGTAATATTATATCGAATTATTTCTACATAAACTTGCACCTAGTTTTTGAAAGAATTAAATATGAAATTAACAAAATATATTATACATACGTATCTATTAAAAGATGCCATTTTCAACACGAAGGTAATGATTATGTTTTAAACACATATTTAAATTTATTCTTACTTCATGTATATTAAGCCATTGTCTGCCTTGTATACTGTGCGATAATGTTAAAAATAAACATTCACATAGAAGATGAGCTTATTATGCCAGTGATAACGATTTGGTAACAGCAAATAGATTTTTTTATTCATTATAATAATTGCAAAGACGATAAAAACAAAGCTTACAGAATAACAATTATTATGGTAGTCAAATATCGGTAGTCAAGAGGCACGCTAAATACAAAACTAATAAACTTTAAGCATATAACGTAAAGTTTGTCTTAAAAATATATTAGTAACAATACAATTATTTACATATATTAAAGCAGGAAAAAAGAACAAAAAATACTCACCGGACACTACAAGTGCTTCGTTAGGGCCGCAAGTTACAAAACCCCAAGTCATTTTGAAAGATACTAAAGCAAACAAATTTGGAACAAAATAAAATTAGTATCGTAAAACAATAAACACATAAAATATAATAAAATATTTATGCTATCAAAATAGTACTCGACTCGGCTTCATAGAAATGGGCGACCGCCGCGCGTCTGACGTTGCCAGACTCGAAAATACACTGACATTTAAGAGACGCAAATAATTTATGAACGAATTTTAGGCTTGACGTTCTCGGTTTTATACATATAAACATATTATAAATAATCTGAAGATAATAATATAATGTTTTGTCCTGTGTACTTGGTATTAGATTGATTATTCAACAATATGTGATTAATAAGTGGTAGGAATTGGATATTGATATGGAACAACAAAATGATAGATCGATATTTTTTTGGAAAATTAAAGTAAAATTTCCGTCATGGATTTAAAACTATTCTATTCGTCAGTTTTATTTACATAAATGAGACTTAGATAATTTTATGAATATATAAAGATTATTAACAAAATACTGAAATTGCCACAATAGGCTAAAACCAAAAACTTATATGGTTTGACAACATTTATTTAAAGACGGCTATTCAAGGTACGTCTGAAAAGTTGTTATAATTTGAGTAAGATTTGAAAATTAACTTTCGACTTAACTTTTAAAATATATATATTAAATTACATTAAATTAAATTACATTAATTGCCAATTATTATTGTTATTATTATTATTACAGTAAAGATCTTAATAGTGTCCTTTTTTGACAAAAGCGATATACAATGGTCTATTTTGAACGGTATCCCTAGGTTTCAGATATCGTACTAATAGCATGCTGTGATTTGTAAGCCAAACTTGATTACATTATATTTTTATTATAATATTATGCTTTTAGAAGTTTCATTAAAGATGATCACATAGGCACTTGAAGGATCATTAAATATTTAATTTATTAAATGTACAATGTAAACTTACAGCATAACGTGCCAACACGTTTATATTAAATGAGCTTAGTACTATTCTTAACACTAATAATTTTAAACATATAAATTGAAATATGAACCAGTAACACATTATAAAGTAAATATAAACAATAACACCTGAATAATACTATTTAAAAAAGCATAAGCAATTTAAAATCAATCAAAACCACTCTCAATCGTATTCTCGATTGTAGAGTAGGCCCGTGCCCTGCAGTGGGACGTATATGGGCTTATACAGATACAGAATTTAAAAGACAATAAAAAACATAATAAAAATATTAACGTTGAGCATGTTTGATATTTTGGAATGGTTAGGGAATAATTTTGCACCAATTGCTTTATCAGTATAAAAGTACTATCATTTATGTGGTAGAATACAATATTCATTTATTGCGCTATCGTACACAAACATGACAATTTATATTACATTAAAAATTTAACACTTTAAAACTATTACAATTATTTTACATTAAAAAGTTTATCTCTCCGAAAAATCAACTTTCATCCATAATTTCAACGACTTTTTCACCATCATCATTACCAGAACTATCATCGCCAATCTCTAAAACTGATACGATAGGTTTATGGTAGCTGAAGTAAGAAACGAACAGTTTTGATTCGAACCTATTTAAATGTCTAATAAAGACCGCATCAATAGTAGTTTTGTATTTCGTTGTGCTAAGATTGCGATCATTCGACATAGTTTAACCAAATTCATTATTTAAAAATTCAATTAATAGTTGATTTTTATCGTCTGCGAAGTTTATGTTGAAATCTCCACTCAAAATCATTGGCAATTCATCAAAGCTTTATAAACTGACAGCTAACTGACAGCTGTCTACTCTCCATCCGTCTTACGCTTTTCGTCTTACGATCAGGTCACGTGTCCTGACGCGAGTTTAAGATTTTATACCCATTACAGAAAAAGTGCTCAACGCCGCTAAAGAAGTTTTCACTTCAAAAAAAACAATCAACACATTTTTTAACCAAATTTTTCAATTGCATAAATAACGATTAAGTCAAGCTTGTCAAAAAAAATATCAACACCTTGGACGTGTTCAATAAGTGCATTTAAGAGATTTATAGCTCTGGCTGTTGGAGTATTGGTAGCACTACCAAGCTGCATAAGGGCTGGACATGCGAACAACCGATGTCGACGTCGACTGCCTACTCTAACATAGTGCTGAGGGAAGTAAAGATACTATACGTCTCAGGTATAAAGTATCTCTACCTACCATGTCAGATACAAAAAATGAAGGGTACAGAAATGGATAGTATATAATATATCCTTTTGTATAAATGCCGGGCGAATTTGCGTTGCACACTTTGTAACATAACTAAGTACTTTTTTTCATGCGGGGCCCACAGAACTGCGTTGTACTCAAGAATACTACGAACGTACGCATTATATAATAAATTTAGAACCCTGGTATCACGCAATTCGGATGACATACGTATGATGAAGCCAAGGGCCTTATTAGCTTTACAGCATGTGATATCAATGTGTTCATGAAAATTGAGAGCTCTATCTAGGGTTATGCCCAAGTCCTGAATTAATTTCACTCTTTCTAAAACAAATCCCTCTACTTCATATGTATTAGTGATAGGCTTTTGGGACCGAGTGAAGCTTATAATTTTACATTTAGAGTTATTCAGTGGCAATTTGTTTGCTACACTCCGCCTAGAGACCGCATTAATATCTTCTTGCAATCCTCGTGGTCTCTGATTTGCAAATATATTTTCAGGTCGTCAGCATACCTAAGATACTTTGTATATTTAAGAACTTTGGGAAGATCATCAATCATTAGAAGAAACTGAGTCCGGCCCAATGTACTCCCTTGACTTACACCGGAATTTGTAAAATAGCTAGCGGATTGGTAATTCATTAGTTGTACGCACTGTTTCCTATCTTTGAGATAATTAGCAAAGAATCTAAGAAGCTTTGGACCAAATCCTTGGGAAGCGAATTTCTAAAGTAATATGTCTAAAATATGCTGCATCTATTTGTCGACCACCGGTAATGTGAGTGCCTATGTAATCAATGTATGCTATGTGGTTAGTTAAAGTAGAACGTGCTGGTCTGAACCCATGTTGGGATTCATCTAAACGATTGGCTAACTGCTTGACAATAGAACGATTAAGAATTGAATCGAATATTTTAGCAAAAACAGAAAGTACAGCTATAGGTCTAAAGTTACTGATGTCTCTAGATGGTCCACTTTTTGGCACAGGAGTAACTCTAGAAACCTTCCATTTATCTGGATAAACACCTTGATCTAAGCACATGTTAAAGGTATGTAATGGCGGTGCTTCTAATTCAGAGATACGGTCTTCAATTAAGTAGGCAGGAATAGCGTCAGGTCCGGGTGCAGCAGAGGTTTTGAGCCTTTGTACTGCATAGACCATATCTGATTCTTCAATTTGTCCAACACTAATCTGGAGAGGGTTGAGTTGTTCTGCTATCGAACTTTCAATTAGTTCTACCTCAAATAGTGGGGAAATGTAATGGAAAACTGAACTGAAATACTTTGCAAATTGATCTACAGCCTCCTGACCTAGAAGTGTGACACCCCCAGAAGTAAATTCGTTATGACTAAACCTATCCGTTCGTTTGTCTTTAACATATTTCCAAAACCTAGCAGGACCTCTACATATATTAACTTCTAAATTGTTTATATATTCTTTGTGGGCATGTTTAATGAGTTGTTTTACTTTAGTTCTGTAGTATTTATACAATTCTTTATTGCATTGCTGGCCCTAATGTTTAAAATTATTCAAATTATAGTATTTTAATTTTATGTGCTCTATTAGTTCAGGAGTGTACCAAACTGGATATGTATATTTATTTTGGTTGTTTCTAGCCGCTTTTCAGACAGATTGCTATGATACCGATCGGTAAAATTCCTTAACATATTTAGAATGGTCTCAAAATTTGATGCATTCAAATTTTTTTCCTCTTAACTAATCCTAATTTACCCGTAAAGAATATTTTCAAACGGATTGCTATCATTATATACTTTTTGTCTCATTTTTAATTTTTCTAAATTATTTTTAAGTTCGCGCTACACTATTTACTTCTGAAAAATATGTTTTCGGTATCTTAGAGCTATTATATAACTTCAGTCAAAAAATAAGACAGATTGCTATGATGCAGTCTGGTAAAATTTGTTGACATTTTTGAAAATTCAGTTCGATCAAACGCTACGCGAAAAATGTGTGAAATTGGTATTTTCGAGTTTGAATTAATCAAATCTATCAATTTGATGCGGTTGTGGCTGTATTGCTATTAGACAACAATTTTGGTTGTAATCTCTCGTACTATTGTGTCCACTATGCTTCCAGCACTACGCCTGATTTCTTTTAGGAAAATTCTATTTAAAGGTCCCTTTATTGAAAGCTATTTTAATACACAATATATTAAAGAAAGTGAATTATAGGATATTTAACTCTATTTTTTACTTATTTATTAAAAGGTCCAAAATTTAAATAATAATTTTGTAAAACCTTTCTATGGAGTTGCAGTACAAATGAGTTTGGGAACACATGCCTTATTGAATGGTACCTCGCAAGGATTAAACATGAATGAATTAATTGAAATGGATTCTGTGATTATATATTACATATAAAGTTTAAGGTAAAATCTGATAGTATTGTGAGTGGAGGGTCTTTAGGCCCGATGACATGAACTGTCAAATGTATACTACGATTACATGTGAGATGTGAGGAAGAAGGTGGTGCAGAATGGCGCTGTTCGAATTCAATTTAAATTTGTATCATCGTATTTACTGAATAAATTAAAATTGTCCCGGTAAGTTACATAAACAGACACACTAATTTGATGTTATTTTTACAGTAAATAAAAATATTTGTTTTATTTTCTAGTGTTCTTGTATAAGAAACGAATCAACAATCAAAATTATATTTATTAATATGTATGGAACAAATTTAAATATTTTGCGCTGTTTTATTGTTTAATTTACTTTTATTTTTGTTTGAGATATAGCTGCCATGGTTTGATTATTACTTTTTCAATAAAAACCATTTTTATGTTGTTTAAAGTAGGTTTTTTATAGTTATTACTTCTTTTTTCAAATTAGCAACTGATGAAAATAAATAAGAATAATAATAATTATTGCATTGCGTGCCATGCCTTATATTTCTTTTGGGAGTATAATGTGTTTAAAACTTTTTGGAATTTTTTGAAAATATTAACTTTTCTTTATTATTGTTAAAAAATATATTTTTTCATAGCAGATATTTGAAAGTTTGTGTAGGTATCTGTTGTTGTATCAACTGGTTTTAGGGTCTGCCTTTTTACATGGTTTTCAACTCTGCCTGATCTTTAGTATCTTTATATGTGATACTACTGACCATGAAATTGTATTTCTTGTACTCAAAGATATATATTTATCATCATCATCATCATATCAGCCACAGGAAGTCCACTGCTGAACATAGGCCTCCCCCAAGGATCTCCACAATGACCTGTTGGAAGCGGCCTGCATCCAACGACTTCCTGCAACCTTAGTCAGATCGTCCGTCCACCTTTTAGGCGGACGTCCGACATTTCGCTTGCCTGTACGTGGCCTCCACTCAAGAACCTTTCGGCCCCAACGGCCATCGGTTCTACAAGCTATGTGCCCGGCCCACTGCAACTTGCCAATCCTATGGGCTATGTCGGTAACCTTGATTCTCCTACGGATCTCCTCATTTCTGATTCGAGCTCGTAGGGAAACACCAAGCATAGCCCGCTCCATGGCACGTTGGGTGACTTTGAGCCTTTTAATGAGGCCCACAGTGAGAGGCCACGTCTCGGTGCCGTATGTCATCACTGGTAACACACAACTATCGAAGACTTTCGATTTTAGGCACTGAGGTATTTTGGACGAGAAGACGTCGCAAAGTTTCCCGAACGCTGCCCAACCGAGTTGGATTCGACGATTGACCTCTCTCTCGAAGTTGGACCTGCGTAACCGGACCACTTGTCCTAAATAGACATATTCGTCTACAACTTCGAGAGTCGAGCCCCCAACTCCAATGGGGGTGGGCACAACATGGATATTCGACATGATCTTCGTTTTATCCATGTTCATTTTAAGACCCACCTGTTGGGAGACTCGATTAAGGTCTTCGAGCATAGTACTAAGGTCTTCCAGCGATTCTGCCAAGACTACAATATCGTCGGCAAATCGAAGGTGAGTAATATACTCGCCGTTGATGTTGATGCCGAATCCTTTCCACTGCAAGAGCTTGAAGGCATTATCCAGCGCGGCAGTGAACAGTTTCGGAGATATGACTTCTCCCTGTCTCTCGCCTCTTTGTAGTGGAATAGCCTTCGTGCTCTGATCTTGTACTCGGATCGACATGGTGGCGTTGTTGTATATACACCTCAACACTTCGATGTACCGATAGTCTATTTGGCACCGCTGAAGAGACTGTAGCACAGCCCAGGTCTCGATCGAATCAAAGGCTTTCTCATAGTCCACAAACGCTAAACAAAGCGGCAAGTTATACTCCTCGGTGTTTTGTATAACCTGTCGTAGCGTATGAATATGGTCTATGGTACAAAAGCCTTTTCGGAAACCGGCTTGTTCGGGAGGCTGGAAGTCATCAAACCTGCGTTCAAGACGATTTGTGATGACCCTCGTAAACAACTTATAGACATGGCTCAGGAGCGAGATGGCAAAAAGCAAAGTGTTGTCACCTTTTTTGAAGAACAGTACCAACACGCTCCTGCTCCCTGCCTCTGGCGTTGAGCCCTCGAGGAGAACTGAATTGAAGAGCCTCTGAAGGACTTTCAGTTCCGGCGTTCCGCCCGCTTTCAGAAGCTCTGAAGTGATACCGTCCTCACCCGGCGCCTTGTTGTTTTTAAGTTGTTTGAGGGCCATCTCAATCTCAAACAGGCTGATATATAATTAATATTGCAAATTTTCTCCATACAATTATTAAAGTAAAATTATTTTTTCCTAGTAGTAGTCACCTCCCGGCTAGTATAGTTATAAAATATTTTACAGACATAATTTTAAATTAAAGCCTAAAAGTTTTATAAGTATATATTTATTACAATTTATAATTTATATAAAGAAAGAAAGAAAGAAAATACATTTATTATTGCATGGCCAACACATACAAAAAAGACAATGTAACAAATAAGAAGATTAAAATAATATGCCATTATATACGCATGGCCAGACAACAATGACTCCCCATTCAGCTATATGCTGCAGTACAACGCAGCTGTATTGCAGCACTGCTTTTCAATGGAGGGTCAGTGTGACATCCGGACGCTATGTCCACCAGCAACACATTTGCTTAACATTTTATTACATACAATGACTATTTATTTATACTATATATAATTAATATATATATAGTATATTTCATATTATAGTATATTTATATATCTATATATAATAAAATTAAATAAAACAGTCATTAATATATATATTTATATACTAATGACTGTTTATTTATATCAAGACTATTTATTTATACTCTATTGTATACCTGGAAAAAACAAAACAATTATAACTAAATTTAAAATATATAAAATTGACAATCTTATTGCACAAGGCAATCTTTTCCAGGCAATCTTTGAATGCAATGAAGTTATATTTTATTAGGCATTTTCATAGCAAAATTTGTATGGCTTTGCTTTTTTATGAATACTTTAAAGTTAAATGGGCCCTTGTACTTACTAATTAATGGACAATACATGTTGCATACATGATCTTAATTATTAATCAGTGCACAAAAAAGTATTATTATGATTACCAATTAAAAAACCATAGAGAAAAAAATGCACATTAAAGTCGTTTAGTTATTTTGTTTTTAATGTTAACAAATATAATAACATTAAAAGTTAAAATGTTACTTTTAAGTTATGTTGTTAAGTTCAAGTTGTTAAGAGGTATTGGCAGATAATAAACCAGAACTTATTCCTATTTGTGACTGCCTTTTCTACAATTGCAAAGGTTTTTAGCCTTTACATATCATGCTAGCCTAAATTAGATTGACCAATTTCAGTTTAAACATACCTATAAAATTTTTGATCAGCTCTCATGTTAGTAAATTTCTTCACAATGTGTCTCTTCACCTTTAATGTAGGCAATAATTATAAAAAAATCCACTCATAACTTTGAAAAGACACTTTTGATTTGAGCCTCCGTCATCAGTCCCTGTCCCCTCTTAATTAGGCTTTAGACATTATACTATTTATAGGGGGGCGAAACATTAAAATCACATCAATATTAGTTGAACATGTTACATGAAGCAAATATAAGTATTTCAAATTAAAGAGAGGATTTGTAGTGGAGACATCTTACCGTCTTTTTAACATGCGCGCACTGTATTCTGTAATGCGTACAAAGCCTAGTGACGTCACTAGTTTTGTTTTGTAACCCTTTTCTTTTATTCGCGCCACAAGATTTAAAACGTTTGTAACTTGCTTAATTGTGACAGGCTTTTCAAAATTTGTAGTTTTTTTTATTTTTGTTTTGGCTACCTTTTTATAAATACAACAAAAAATGGAATCAAATAACCATTTCTAACACCCGCTTAGAAGTTAGAATATTTTAACCTTGTAAGCGAACACTATATTTATTATTTTGCTAGAATCAAAGGTGACACGGTCGCTAATTACAAGCGTAGTAACGTAATAAGAGTGATAGTGGAGCGCCTAGGGGTTTTCACCTCGAATTAGAGTTATAGTGAATGGATTAATATGATCGATGTGGGATATTGTTTTTTAAACTATAAATTGCAATGTTTCCTCAAAAAACATTGTGCACTCCATTTTTTTATTATTTAAACAAATTATTATGAAAAATTAATGTTTGACCATATATTTTCACTTTAAACAGTATTTTTTTATTTATGTGTTAAATCTTACCTGAGTAGACATATAGGAACATTTTTCAAAGATACCTGTGTATAAACATAGCAATAGGGATCTCGAACAGAAGAACGTGGAGGGGAGTGCGGAGCGACAGCTGTTATATACAATGGAATTTCTCGGCCAGTTTAATTATAAATGAAACGTATTCTATTGTGCACATTAAAAAAAATAAGGCAATTAATTACGACTAATGAGAAGAAAAAAAAAAATAGTACAAAATCTGTTTATTTAAATATATTACATTGTTGTCTACACCTAATATTTTCTTCTACTTCATCTATCTGTATAATAGGTGAAGTATTGGAACTACTATTTCCGCTGCATTGTAAACATGCTACTCTCTTCAGTCGGTCCCTCATTATTGAGGATCGTGACTCTTAATTGTCTTGATGACCTCTCTCCACCGGCACCGGTCCTCTGTTTGATGTAATGCTGCATTAAGGTCCCCAACCTTTAGTGCATTGGCAACCTGGTCCACCGATGGTTTGGTAGTTCGCCCTCGTCTTCTTTTTCCCTCCAATTTTCCAAGTTGTCTGGTTCGCGTCTAGCGATATGTCCGAAGTATTGTAATGTTCTGTGTAGGCAAGTTGCAGAAAGTTTTGGTCTTCCTTCGAGATGCACTTGTTTTAAGATGGATATGTTGGTTCGATGTGCCGGCCACGGTATTCTAAACATCCTGCGCACCACATCTCAAGCGCATCTATCCTCCTTCTATCTGCTGCTTTGACGGTCCAGGATTCACAACCGTATAGAAAGATCGGTATCACCAAAGTGTCAATTATTCTTATTTTTGTTCTATTAGATATGTTGCTATCCTTGCAGACCTTTTGAAGTTGAGTCATTGCAGCTTTGGCCATTCCGATGCGTCGCCGTATCTCAGGTTCACAGTTACCCCTGTTGTTTAATACAGAGCCGAGATATAAGAACTGATCTATGGTGTCGTATTCCCCAAATATCCCTGTGTTCCCAAAAGTCTCTGAACGGTCGACTAGCATTATTTTGGTTTTTTCTTTATTTATTGTGAGGTCAAAGTCTTTGCTGCATCGTTCCAAACGTGTTAATAAATCGGCCATTTCTTCTTCTGTGGACGCGAAAAAATACATGCTACACTGCAGTATAAACCACTTTTTCGGCATCCACACGCAGCTCCACGCATAAAAAACAATTAATTCATTATTAATTGTTTTTTTATTAGATTTCGAACAATGGATAAACCAACGGCTAGCAGCATGGCTCATAAAATTGCTGCATAATATATATACACCTGGGTTCATCTTTTCATAAAAAAATGTTGAGACAGCAATGAATTTGGAATCAAAAGATAATGTTAAGAGCGTTTATACCCTTTGCGCGGTTTTTGGCTAAAAACAGGACTTTTCAAATGAGTTAATAGCCACCAATAAACAATTTCAAGGAAAAATAATTAGTACTAATTTTAGAAAAGATTGTCATCTAGGGATTTTGGTGGAAAACATTATAGATTGATGGATAATTTGTGAGTACTATAAGGATTACTGAACACTAGTTTCGTTATTTAGGCTTTAAGTGGCAATTTAGAAGCTTAAGATATCCGAAATCACTAAATATAAGATGAAAATAAAAATATTATCCGACTAATAAGACCCTTATGGAGGGATTTTGCTGAGAAAAATAATCTTTTTATGTTTAGTTCCTGAAAAATAAAAATCTAAACAATGCGAAATTATTCAGAAACTCTCGTCAAGAACATATTTTTTTTCACCAACTTATCGTACATAATTTTTTATAGAAATTGCATATTATAATAGAAGAACATCTTATCAATAAATTTCCATTTTTATATTTCAATAAAATTAGTTTTCATGTTTTCTACATATATTTTAAAAACCACTATTTGTTACGTTGTACGTTGTCCGCCGTGCATCAAATCAGACCCAAAGAGATCAGACCGCCGCAAGGCCTCCTAAAGGGAGGACGTATCGCTCGTCGCTCCGGCCTGGCTGCAGTCGATTTTACCGTGCGTCGTAAAAATAGCCACGCGCGGACTGCGATTGCCACATCTTAGTACTTCGGTAGTAAATTTTTTTTTTTATTACCTACAATGATTTTGTAGTGAGTATAAATTATGTTATAGATACTATAATGGGATGTAATTCCGAGGCTAAATTATGTTATGTATTGTAATATAAAATTAAATATATTTCGTAATTGTAAGGGGTTGTAAGGCCCCTAACTCTTTTCATGTGTTCGAACACGTAATGATTAATAAACGTCCGTAGATTTGAATGCAACTTAACAATGTAATAATATAAAAATGTAATAATACAAAAATATGATTAGTATCTCAATTTGTATTGTTCATTGCTTGCACAGTAATATTTGTCTACTTATAATGCAAATAAAATATTTTTATGATATAATATTACCAATATATAAATCATAAGTTACATTTCAATTCAATATTAGAATTTTGAAGCGCACGGATCAAAGTAGGTTGCGCTGACTGTATAGCGAGCCGACGCGGCAGCTCTACGCACACAGCTTTGGTCGCTTATGTGTGCGTGAAATTAACGAAGAAATACCTATAGTTGACTTTGCGCGCAAGGTGTAAACGCTCTTATAGTTTCAGAAGATATCGATGTCTTCGTGAAATTAAACGCATTGGTAGATAGAGATCTTTAAATATATTTTCTGAAACCATCCCGAGGCAAAGTTCAACAGAAGATATTTTCATCGAAATGTTTAGAAAAATCATTACCAAATTGTAAAGAATATATTCTTTTTTTACATGCCTTTACGGATTGTGACACTACTTCTGCGTTTTTCAATAAAGGCAAAATTCAGTTTGCCAAAAATTTTGAAAAACGGAGTGATTTACACGACTCAGTAAAAGTATTTAAAAATATCAATGAAGACCCCAATAATATATTGCAAGCAGGTGTAGCATGTATTTTGAGTTTATATAGAGCTCCATCTAAAACTTATGCTTTAAATACATTGAGGTTCAATTCTTAAATAAAAGCAACAGCCAAAAATACGAGTGTTCTTTTGTCATCACTGCAACAACAGATGCAGCGTTTGAGCACCTTAAAAGAGTGTACCTACAAATTCAGATATAGCTAATAAATGACGTAGTTATTGAAAATTGGGGATGCAAGTATTCCAACAACATGTACATCCCAATATCAATGAATCAATTATCTGCTCCGGATAATTTATTGCAAATGTTATTTTGTAATTACAAAAAAGGGACGTGGAGCTGCGCGTGGATGCCGAAAAAGTGGTTTATACTGCAGAAATAGTTGTTCCAATACTTCACCTATTATACAGATAGATGAAGTAGAAGAAAATATTAGGTGTAGACAACAATGTAATATATTTAAATAAACAGATTTTGTACTAATATTTTTTTTTCTTTTCGTTAGTCGTAATTAATTACCTTATTTTTTTTAAATGTGCTCTATAGACTACGTTTCATTTATAATTAAACTGGCTGAGAAATTCCATTGTATACCGGGTATCTCAAGACTGCTACCGAAAACGAAGCCGGGTGGTAGTTTTAGTGGCTACAAACACAATGCAACTAAAATTTTCGCATAGAAACGTGACAATTATTTTTTATGATTTTTTAAATATCGTCATTTTTGGGTGGTAAATCCATAGTTTTTGCTAAAATAATAATTTAAACTCTCTTATATCTTAGAGTATTTATAAATTAAAGGGTATACACTATTATTTTAGGAAAAAAAATATTTACCACCAAAATATGGCAATAGGAAAAAAATTTCAAAAAAAAAATTGTCGCTTATTTTTGTAACTTTTTCTGTTGCATTGTGTCTGAAGTCGCTTAAACTACCACCCGGCTTCGTTTTCGGTAGCAGTCTTGATATACCCTGTATAACAGCTGTCGCTCCGCACTCCCCTCCACGTTCTTCTGTTCCAGATCCCTATTGCTATGTTTATACACAGGTATCTTTGAAAAATGTTTCTATATGTCTACTCAGGTAAGATCTAACATATAAATAAAAAAAATACTGTTCAAAGTGAAAATATATGGTCCAACATTAATTTTTCGTAATAATTTGTTGACGAGCCTGCCCATTCGTGCTGTATCTGGACCAACAATAGCATACTAACACTTCCAACTTATTTTGCTTTGAACTTAATATTTGGTGCTCTCCAGTCAGTTTGTCGTGGCAGAATAAATATTAAAGCGTTCAAGGCAGCGTACAATACAATGGCGATACTATTAAATATTGTTTATAGTATTCTGTAAAACAAAGAAAATACGCAATGAACATTAATTAATTACCTTTTCAGATATCCGCAACGCTGTGGCTGAAGCTTTAAAAGAAAAATGCTGTTAGCGGTTGGGTGAGTACATATTTCATGCTATTTAAATGCATTACTTTTTTATTAGATATTTATGTCAGCGCGTTTACCAGGTGTTTGAGACATTTTGACATTAATTGAAACCACATCCAGGTTATCGTGTAATTCGTTCATCAAAAATCATTAAATAAATTAAATTAAACCTATTAAATTGTTACTGTTGTAGCCATTGGATTAAAATATTGTTATTGGGATTATTATAAAATAGTGAAACTCAAGTCTTTACTCTGTAATAAGTTTTTGTAACAGTCAACAATTGTGTCGACATAATTTTAGTCGATTAGCTGTCCACATCAACATTTTCATTTGACTAATTACACAAATATTCAGTAATTTATAAAAATATTATTCAATATAACATAAAGTGCTGAAAGCTCAATAGCTAGAAGTTAATACCCTTTGATATGGTTGTAAGAAACTACTTTAGTTAACCTTTCATTTATTACGAACACTACGTGGCATCGACTGCGACTGCTGTCATGTTGCGTTGCTAGTTCTGTCAGAGTCTGAAACAGCCACGGGCGCACCATGAAATTGTGGCACCCTGGGCTAATACTACTCAGAAGCTAACTAATTATTCAACTAATTAGTTTGCATCACAAAACTGTTTTGCAGAGTGATCTAGGATTACTGTAAAGGAAAAAAATAGGAAAAAAAAAACCGACTTCAAAACAAAAATCCACTAACAACCAAAAATAAATAAAATAATAACTACCACTCCAAAGCAAAAAAATAATATTTATTTCATGGAGCTCGTGCATGTTGATTAATTTGCTTAATGACTTGACTAGCCAACAAATCAAAATATATGCGTAACATATTAAAGGCGGGCCGCCCAGTACCAAACATATAGGACCTATGCCTTATATTAATTTAAATATCTATATGTTATATTCTATAGTGGATTTTTGTTTTGAAGTCGGTTTTTATTTTTTTTATTAAAAATTTTAGTTATTTTTATCTTTTTAGTGTTGATAGGCATTTAAATGAAAAAGATTTGGTCTCCACAAGGAATATGTTCTTTCCGATGACAATAAAATCGCTAAAATCGGCTAAAAGCTGCCAAAGATATTGGAATATTCACATGTTTATTATTTTTTCTCCCCCCCCCCCTCCCTTCGCGCCTACCCCTTTTTTCCTCAACCACTGTAGCCTAGCCTTTATACTGAACTCAATGCAAAAAGAACCGTTGAAATCCTATTACATTTTGAGGAGTTCTACTCTCCAGGTCCGAACATGATAATAAGATCTTAATGTTGTGTTCCTGGGATCAACCGGTCAATACGTTTTTTTCCAATGAAAAAGAAATCACTAAAATCGCTTAAAAGCTGCCGAAGATATTAGAATTTACGTGTATTTTAATTTTATCACCCACCCCCCCTCACCCCCACCCCTTTTTCCCTCTCTCACTGTATCTTAACTTTTCTAATGAACGTAATGCAAAAAGAACCATTGCAATTCTCCTTAATTTTAAGGAGTTCCCCTCTCCAGGTCCGAAGATATTCATCAGATCTTCACCATATTTTTATGGGACCAAACGACAAGCACCAGCTTTCAATCAAAGAGAAAAAGATTTGGTCTCCACAAGGAATATGTTCTTTCCGATGACAATAAAATCGCTAAAATCGGCTAAAAGCTGCCAAAGATATTGGAATATTCACATGTTTATTATTTTTTCTCCCCCCCCCCCCCTCCCTTCGCGCCTACCCCTTTTTTCCTCAACCACTGTAGCCTAGCCTTTATACTGAACTCAATGCAAAAAGAACCGTTGAAATCCTATTACATTTTGAGGAGTTCTACTCTCCAGGTCCGAACATGATAATAAGATCTTAATGTTGTGTTCCTGGGATCAACCTGTCAATACGTTTTTTTCCAATGAAAAAGAAATCACTAAAATCGCTTAAAAGCTGCCGAAGATATTAGAATTTACGTGTATTTTAATTTTATCACCCACCCCCCCTCACCCCCACCCCTTTTTCCCTCTCTCACTGTATCTTAACTTTTCTAATGAACGTAATGCAAAAAGAACCATTGCAATTCTCCTTAATTTTAAGGAGTTCCCCTCTCCAGGTCCGAAGATATTCATCAGATCTTCACCATATTTTTATGGGACCAAACGACAAGCACCAGCTTTCAATCAAAGAAAGAATGTTCGAAATCGGTTCGCACAGTACAGAGAAACAAGGTAAACATAAAAAAATAAAATAAAAAAAAATCAACATACAGTCGAATTGAGAACCTCCTCCTTTTTTTGAAGTCGGTTAAAAATATGTTATTTATTTTATATATATTATTAAAATTCACCCATTTATTTGTAGTTAATGATTTAATGTAATTAAAAATAAGATATTAAAAAAAGTTAGGCATGTGCCTTTTGTATCCACGGGGCCCTGGGCTGCAGCCCAAAAACCTCTTCAGTAGACTCGCCCATTCAAACAGCTTGAACATTCTGACACGTTATAATTCCTATTCTATGTATAAATGTTTTCTAGCTGTTCGTCTGTCAGCGCTTAGTTCACGCTATTGAGTGAAAACTTTGTTCAGTTGTTGTGCAAACTTTCAGCGAAACTTGTTCAAGCATCATCAAAGTGTGAAGGTGAAGTTTCTATAGAAGAAACGACTTCCTTTGGCGACTTAGTTGCACCTCTGTATGAATATTCTACAAAAATGTAGGAACTAGAGTACTTATTCATAGACAGCTTAAAAACCTATTTTAATTATCGAATATTTTGTCGCTCAAACTGAATTCAAAAGTCGTAAGAAAGGGACAAAACATTTGATAAGTTAAATACTTGGTTAAATATGTAAAACTGTCTATGAATGAGTTCTTTACAGTCCTTTTCCATAGAGGTGGGATAAGCAGTTAAGTACAGTCTAAGAAAATCCTATCTTTTAGAAATAAAATCAATACATCCAATGAATAATAAGGCGTTAGCGTGCCGTTTGAAAACCTATACAGCTTCGCAAAAACCTTTGTCCATTAATAAGACAAATGTAGGTCGATAAGGGTTTTAAATATGCATATTTGTCAACACCAAACACGACGCGAAGCAGGCCGTATCATCGTAGGAGTAATAATTTATGAGGTCGTGGAGCGAGGAGTCGCGCGTGTCCCGTTGCGGAGGTCGCGTTATACCATCAATTTTAACTTGTGCTTTACGAGGCTTGGGCGGCTGTGATTAGGTACGCGGCGGTGTCGATCAACTGCCGCGATCTGGCGACACTGCACGTGTGTTTGATTCCATTTACACTTTAAAAACATTTCTCAGGTTCAACAAAAAATCCTATTTAATATAGGTACTGAGTATGTCAACAAGCCTTGCATAATTACCTTAAATTTCAGTTGGGAGTGTGTCTTGTTTAATCAGCTTCCCATTAAATAAATAGATCAAGAGCCCGTGGCCGCCAGACCTTCGTAATTTTATAAAAGCTGAATGTTTGTCTGCGCATGCCTCTAACATTGGCATCATATGATCAGCTATTACAAAGTTCCGATCGTGGTTGCTTTGGAAGTTATGAGCTTCAATGTTTCTAGCAAGATGAAAGAACCATCAAAAGTGTCTGAATACCAAGGAAATATATGTTTATTTATAAAATAATTACATGTATAAAATTCAGCTCTTATACTATAACGCCGGCAAAATTACAAAATTTAATTTCTATGGTATGTAAGTCCGCCAACCCGCACTAGGCCAGCGTGGTGGACTATATGGCCTAACCACTCTCAATCGTACTTTCGACTGTAGAGTAGGCCCGTGCCCTGCAGTGGGACGTATATGGGCTGATACAGATACAAAATTTAAAATTACCTTTCCGTCACACCAACTATGCTAAAAATTCTTTCTTCAGGCGTTCGTGCAAATTTTATGATCAATTTCTTAATAATGTTGACATATTTAATTGTACCTTGTCAATGTATAAAACTAAAGTGAAAAGAATTTTGTTTGTTGACAGTTAAATTATATATTTGCGAACCAACTTATTACATTTAGCATGACCTACACTATCATTCCGTATATATACTTCTTACTTAATGTAACGATTTTTAATATTTATTGGATAGTAATATATGTATATTAAGAATAATTTATCTTTATAATAAGTTTTATTCTTTTTAGTACGAGAGATGACAACCAAAATTTTTGTCTCATAGCATACGGCCACAACCGCATGAAATTGATAGATTTGATTATTTCGAACTCGATAATACCAATTTCAGACATTTTTCGCGTAGCGTTTGACCGAACTGAATTTTCAAAAATGTCAACAAATTTTACCGGACTGTATCATAGCAATCTGTCTGATTTTCTGACTCTAGTTATATAATAGCTATAAGATACCGAAAATATATTTTTCAGAAGTTAATAGTGTAGCGCGAACCTAAACAATAATTTAGAAAAATTAAAAATGAGACAAAAAAATATGATGATAGCAATCCGTCTGGAAATATTCTTTACGGGTAAATTAGGATTAGTTAATAGGAAAAAAATATTTTCAGAAGAAAAGGAGATCGGTCGATTTCCTAAGGAAATTGGGCCTAGTAGTGAAAACTTGACGGACACAAATGAGACCTAGAATTAAATAATAAAGATTCAATAAAATTAAAAAGTAAATATAGTCTTTTTGAGCTACGATATGGGTATTTAAGATATATTCTCTTAAAGTTTTACAAAAACTACCATATTCTACTATCTTCACATATATCTTATTTGGACAATATTTTATATTTTCTGTAACTACATATGTAAATAATTTCGTTTAATAATATTGTAAAATGTATTACATTTTTATAAACACGTTAAATACTTTTCGATATAAAGTTGATTAAGAAAGCATTGGAGGTAGAAATATCCGTTTCAAATGTTGGTAGGTCATTCTAAAAAGGGAATGATGACGGTAAAAATGTTGGTATTGCTAATAAGAAACACAATTTTATAATAAAAAGTTCTATTGAACTTGTTCCTAAACAATATCTCATGTACATGGTAGTAACAATACATTGTCGAGGTGCTTTGCAATATGTGTGATATCATTTTGGTACCTAGCCTAACCAGCGTACCACATAATAGTCATTACATGTGCAGAGCATCCCACTGTCCTTTTGATTGCAATGCAATTACAATAATATTGTATTATTGCATTGTGGCCATTTTGAGAGTTGTCGATCTGAATATAAACAAAACATATTTTTGTTCTGTCCTAACCAATAACGCACTAAGTGGTCTGGCATACTATTTATCTCATTAAAATCGATTGATGTTTTAGAATTGTTTATAATTGTAAACATGTCTTGTACATGTTAGAACTAAAATAATATAATCAATATTATAGAGCCTTTCCGCCATAAAATCCAATGAGGTATTGCGTAGATGCACTGCAACCTCTGCTATTTTTGGGAATATAATAATTATAATCTTTTTTAGAGTAGCCAAGAGTTGTCGTAAATAATAAACTCAAAATAACCAACATCACAAAAGCACATTCCTTTCGCGACCAAGTACAAAGAATAGAATTTGACAAACACTGAATGAATTTGACAGATGTCAATTCTGATATTATTGCAAACAATGCAAAAAGTGGTAGAATATTTTATGATATCCTTTTTTTTAGAAAATCTGATCCCCACGGTGTAGGATAAAAATAAATAGAGAAATGAATCTAAAAAAATACGCCTGATTTTTTAGTCATACTTAATTTCTTGTCCGTAGTTGGACCAAATCGACTGATCTCCTTTGGATGCATCAAATTTTGAGACCATTCTAAATATGTTAAGGAATTTTACCGATCGGTATCATAGCAATCTGTCTGAAAATTGTTGAACTTGATGAAATGAATTAACCAGATGTAAAAAAAAAATATATCAGAAGAATTCAGTGTAGCACCACTTTATCAGACAACTTTTCGATATCGACCGTGTTGAAGCGTGACTGATTACAAGTCGGGCAATCACCTTACTTTTGTCTTGCCAAAATAAAGCGCGGACAATGTATCTATGCTATAAAAACGTCTATTATAATTGATAATTTTGAATTCTTAAAAACCTACTCTTCCATCCCCGAAAACTTCGTCAATAGCAGATGAGCAAACCATGCCTTATCATTGGGAATAGAAGAAAAAAAAAACGTCCGTGAGCCCTCGGACAACCAGCGACACACTCACGTCCGCCTGAGCAACTTATAGTTTGTTGTCACTTTAAGTGAGCGTCATTTCAACGGTAAGGACAGCTGGTGAGTGACTGTATAGTAAGAGAGTGGCAGGAGCATAATATGCAAAAAACCATTCCTACCGCAGCAGGAACGTAAGAAGCGCTCAGGCATCGGCCAAGCGACTCCAAAACGTTATTTTCTCTTTTGGGAGTACATGCGACGTCTAACAAATTTTTTTTGCAGTCCTGGTAAATTTACGAACGGTAGAAAAAAACATTCGGATTGCTATAATGCAGATCGGCTAAATTCGTTGACATTTTCAAAAATTAGCTTCAGCTATATACTACGCGCAAAATGTCTGAAAACCAACTTATTCGTCATAAAATTATAAAATCTATGTACATTTTCAATATCAGACGTGTTGCTATGATACCGACTGCCTTTTTTTTTGGACACAGCAGAAATAGCCTCACATGCAATTGCTACTTTTTTGACCGTTACTACCTACCTAGTCGGGTTCAGAATCACATAATCTAACGATTTTATACAGTTTCGCCCGTATTGCTATGATACATGGTTTTGGTCGTCATCTCTGGGCCTATTTGTTTAATACTGCAAGGTTTCAACTGTTTAGCGTGCAGGAATAACATATCTCTATCCAAGACTTATATTCTTAACATTAACATATTTTTTTCAGCATTTTAAGTACCCTGGATAATTCGGTGTAGTTTATGACTGTTCTGAATAAAATTATGAGTCGCCTTTAGCTCTCTTATATTCATATTAGTATATTTAAGATATTGACCTGGAGGTCTTTTTGTATCTATTTTTTCTACTATTATGCCTTTTATATGATTGTTTGTGTCCTTAATAAATGAAAAAAAAACATGTTATTAAATATTACTTTATCTTCAAACTTTAACATAATGTAATTTTGTCAGCGTTATAGTATAAAAGCTGAATTTTATATATGTTATTAAGGCAAATATAAACAAATATTTTCTTGGTATTGAGACAGTTCTGATGGTTCTTTCACCTTGTCAGAAACATTGATGCTCATAACTTCTAAAGCAACCACGATCGGAACTTCATAATAGCTGATTGTGTGATGCCTATGTTAGAGCCATACGCAGACAAACTTTCAGATTTTATATAATTACGAAAGTCTGGCGGCCACGGGCTCTTGGTCTAAAAAAGGATTACTGTTATGTCGAATTATAAATGCATATGTATGTAATTGTCTCGTATTTGAAATATTGCCAAGTACATATCTTGTATAGTATCGAAACAAATCAGAAAAAAATATTTTATAGAAATTGGACGATGTTATATAGTTTACTATGATTTGAGTAATTTCTTTAAAACTTGGCTTCGTTTCAGATCACATTTTTTTACGGGATATCTCGGTTTTATTTAGACTTATCTGTTTTATCGTACTTAACAATTTTTCATATTCATTTTATTGATGGAAAGTATGGGTTTAGCCGAGTAGAGTTTTTTCGTTTAGTTTTTTTCACAATAATGTGCTATAGCATTGGCTCAAAGTAGCCATTAAAGCAACATAAGGACTCGAAATTGGGTCAGTAAACAAAGTCCGTACACGGTCACCTCAGCGCCGTGGTCACATAAATTACGACACCGAGCTCCCCTCCCAAAGCACCCATTTTACCTAAACTACGAGTATATGGCTTTTAATTTAACTGAAGTGCACAAAATAAAGAAACATGATTGGACATTCTTAATATCACTTGAGATATATGTATATGTATGCATGTCTCTCTACTCACAAATCAGTAATTAACTATAATATTTATAGTAATTTATGAAGAAAAGAGTTTATACGAGTATAGCTTAGATTTACCAAGAGTATACTCGTGTTTTGCCACAAAATTTCCGTTTTGTGTTTTCTTGTCCATCTATAGTAGGATGTAAAAAACAGTCGGATAAACAAATTAACGATTGAAATTGAATGGCTTTAATTCTGAATTTTGAAGATCGATCAAGAGATAAGAAGTCTAAATTGCTTATTTTATTAATTTAATGAACGACGGTTTCGTTAAAGGAGAGTTTAATTAGATGTTTATTGCAAATAATCCGCTCTTAACTGAGTACAGCGTTGTTGATAAACAAAGGGGGCCTCATAAATAAACTCGGATGAGCGAAGGATTAACTTTAGGCATTGGGCTAGAGGATTAAATCTATTATTATGAATAGCTAGATAGTAATGACTATATTAATAAAAATCTATATTCTTCAGCCTAACATGATAATCCTGTTATGGCAATCCACTGATTTTAAAAGTAAAAAGAACGGTCAAAATAAATGAGTCAATTTTAAAGTTTTAGGCTAAAATTTAATCCCTCGCTCATCCGAGTTT
This sequence comes from Hyles vespertilio, assembly GCA_009982885.2. Taxonomy (NCBI): domain Eukaryota; kingdom Metazoa; phylum Arthropoda; class Insecta; order Lepidoptera; family Sphingidae; genus Hyles; species Hyles vespertilio. Next base: position 34,530,673 of record CM042833.1, on the reverse strand, counting down.
ATTTATAAGGCCCAGACCCCTAGACTGTCGATTGTTTTTTGACAGAACAACTGTCATGACCGTCAACTGTCGTAAATGCCTCCTCGGCTTCAAGCAAAAAGCAACCTACTGTCATTGAAATAGTATTTATTTTAGTGTAATAGGGTTATATTTGTTGTTTACTGGTTGAGTGACGTATCATTTTATGGAACATGGCGACTAGCGTTTTCATATATTTGCGCGCATAAATATAAAATAATAATATTTTTTTAAATAGCTTTTCTTATCTTAGGAACAACCTTAGGTACAATTGAACCACCCTTATTTTACAATTATTAAATTAAAAAAATAATTTTAAAAAGTTAATTGGTTTAAGCCTTCCGATCTACGCAGAACCAATTAACTTTTTTAATTTTTTAATAATGGTTTTAATTTTATGGCAGCTACTAAGTAATCTAGCTATTTATGGAATAAATACACAGTAGATATGATCCAAGTATAAATATCCAATAGACGAACCACGGGTTCACTAAATCGATCGTGACTCCCTTTCCCTATAAACATTCATTAGGACACGTAGTGTTGGCGATCTTTGAAGATTGAGTATGAGGACGTATGAGATGAGAAAAGGAATGGTTCCTCCAAGTGGTAGGGTGTTCGCAAAGTCCGGATAATGACCACCGGACGGTATAGGGGACAAGCAGGCATACTGTTACATGTAAGTAACATGTAAGTGTCATCATCCTCATCGTCATTAGTCTTGGATTGGCCACTGCTGGACATAAGTCTCCTTCAAATTTCATCATTCCACCCTGTGTGAGTGTAAATACATTTTACGTGTGACGGAGATGCAAATTCATCCTATACCATATACATCTGGATTCAAGTAGGCCAATGTAATTGTGGTGATAATACTCTCGTTGGTGAGTCATTTATTTATATTGCACTGTACATTCCATCCAGGCACTATGATATATTTTTCGTAAACTAAAAAATTGCCTGGTGCCAATAGTCGTCTAATAATTCCGCAGACGGCATGAAATGCGACAGAAAAGCTATTAACTTCACGTCGGTTTTCTACGTGACAGCGTCGACTCATTTGTGCTGTAGTTTACGTAAGAAAGGGTGTAGCGTGTCTTCAGCACTAATATCATTAAAATTAAAATAATAATATTATTCAAAGAAATAACATCGCAAATTAATTACATAGCTGCGGGCACAGTGGATTAGGTTTCATCGTTATTAAAAGTTATACCGGTCTGTGTGGCGCGAAACTTGAACCGGGAAACTAAAACTACTTGACAAACTCGAACGAAGCTCACATTTGTACAATGTCGAGTGTCTTACTTCTCGAGCCATGTGTTCTCAGCATGCTTAGAAAGTTGTGCTCCTGTTTATACACACGGCTAACAGTGTGCAATGCAGTCTGCATTGCACACTGTTAGCGAACAACTAGACGTATCTGTGCATAATTGACTTTCTTATTTATTGATCGTTATTTCTCCGAACACTACGTAGCCGCTGATGTAGAACTGATGTTGTCTTAGCAACGTAATTAATAAAATATTTCATGAAATATTAAGAGGCTCTTGGAAGGGATTATAAAATGTGTTTCCACGAGTACCCTTCCCTCGATGGAATTTTCCACCGACAATATTTCAGAAACATAAGCTAGAATATCAGTATTTTTAAACTGAAGTATGATCACTTTTGTAATTTGTACCTTCCCTGGTTAAAAAATAATAATATTCTTGTGGTCATCTACCGTAGGCAAATAATTATTTATCTGGATGCTTTGTTTCAAAACACGCAAGCTAAGGGCTGTGTTGTTAAGTTTTGCCCGTTGATTTGTTGATAAAGTATTAAGGACGTGACAATTTCTTGTAAAACCATGTTCCTATTTGAATCCGCAAGACAACGGGACGAATATCTGCTGATTTTTGTAATTCCTTTTACTGGAAAAACCGAGCCTTTCATACGGCTTCATTAAATTTGTTTTCGTTGCGGACAGTTTGTAATTAAGAACTGCATTAGTTCTTTGTCGGACAATGTGTGAGCTAAATATAGAATTCATTCATTTTATGAAATTATGTGCCTCATGTGAGAAAATAATGTATAAAGTACAAAGGATAGGGGCCGTGTTGCTTGCTCTATTTACTGGTCGGGATCAGACTATGGTAAGTTGCTTTTGTTTTTTTTGTCTTTCATTTTGTGGAGTGTAATTACTTTATTCGTTGTACGAGGATTTTTAATCCCATTTCTATTGTTTATGATACTCAATATGAATAAAGTACCTTTAGTACCAGCACTATACAGGGTATATCAAGACTGCTACCGAAAACGAAGCCGGGTGGCAGTTTAAGCGACTTCAGACACAATACAACAGAAAAAGTTGAAAAAAAAAGCGACAATTTTTTTTGTTATTTTTTCCTATGGCCATATTTGGGTGGTAAATACATTTTTTCCTAAAATAATAGTGTATACCCTTTTATTTATAAATACTCTAAGGTATAAATCAAAGCACGAAGGCTATTCCACTACAGAGAGGCGTGAGACAGGGAGATGTCATATCTCCGAAACTCTTCACTGCCGCGCTGGAAAATGCCTTCAAGCTCTTGCATTGGAAAGGATTCGGCATCAACATCAACGGCGAGTATATTACTCACCTTCGATTTGCCGACGATATTGTAGTCTTGGCAGAATCGCTGGAAGACCTTAGCACTATGCTCGAAGACCTTAATCGAGTCTCCCAACAGGTGGGTCTTAAAATGAACATGGATAAAACGAAGATCATGTCGAATATCCATGTTGTGCCCACCCCCATTGGAGTTGGGGGCTCGACTCTCGAAGTTGTAGACGAATATGTCTATTTAGGACAAGTGGTCCGGTTAGGCAGGTCCAACTTCGAGAGAGAGGTCAATCGTCGAATCCAACTCGGTTGGGCAGCGTTCGGGAAACTTCGCGACGTCTTCTCGTCCAAAATACCTCAGTGCCTAAAATCGAAAGTCTTCGATAGTTGTGTGTTACCAGTGATGACATACGGCACCGAGACGTGGCCTCTCACTATGGGCCTTATTAGGAAGCTCAAAGTCACTCAACGAACCATGGAGCGGGCTATGCTCGGAGTTTCCCTACGAGATCGAATCAGAAATGAGGAGATCCGTAGGAGAACCAAGGTTACCGACATAGCCCATAGGATTGGCAAGTTGAAGTGGCAATGGGCCGGGCACATAGCTCGTAGAACCGATGGCCGTTGGGGCCGAAAGGTTCTCGAGTGGAGGCCACGTACAGGCAAGTGAAATGTCGGACGCCCGCCTACAAGGTGGACGGACGATCTGACTAAGGTCGCAGGAAGTCGCTGGATGCAGGCCGCTTCCAACAGGTCATTGTGGAGATCCTTGGGGGAGGCCTATGTTCAGCAGTGGACTTCCTGTGGCTGATATGATGAAGGTATAAAAGAGTTTAAATTATTATTTTAGCAAAAACTATGGATTTACCACCCAAAAATGACGATATTTAAAAAATCATAAAAAATAATTGTCGCGTTTCTTTGCGAAATTTTTAATTGTATTATGTTTGTAGTCACTAAAACTACCACCCGGCTTCGTTTTCGGTAGCAGTCTTGAGATACCCGGTATGTGCTACTGGTCGCGTTGTATATTTATTATCGCCTGGAGCACAGTTTAGTCGTTGCTAAATTGTTTCATTACACCGCTTTTGAGCAATATTGTTCGAGTCGCAGCGTTGAAAAAACATACGTGCGTGGGAGAGAGCTCGTATATCGTACTATATTGAAGTGCGTTGATCTAGGTAATACAGATGAACTCCGCACGGAATTCCGATGGCGTCCACATTTATCTGTGACTTTTTCGATTTTTAGATCCATTTCCATTTGCGCCCGGTATGGCCATTGGATAGATTGAAATACTGGCAGCATGTGCATTACTTATGCATAGGAATCTCTGCCTAGCACAGTTGCTGTAAATTCCTCGATGTTATTTTCCACCTATTTGCGAAAATACGGCTGTAAATATAGTTTTCATTCATTTCATATCATTCATTAATCTATAACTATCATCGTCGCTTCGTGCAAAGGAATTCCAGTGCTGAATATTTCCGTCCCTCCAGTATTTCCACGGCTACCTGTTGGATCCTTCGGCATTCAGTGCTCTTTATCAGGTTACCTGTTCACTTTTTAGTTGGACGTACTATCGATGCGGGGCCATGTCTTCTCGTCATGTTTCATCGTGTTCTTCTAGCACGAGCAGTCCACTTTGGAACATAGGCATTTCTAAAGGTTCTACGGTTGGAACTTAGCAGTGGTCTGCATCTAACTACATCCTCTGTCGTTCATTAGGTCATCCATATACCAGGTGTGTGAAGTGATGATTCCGCCTCTTGTACTATTATTATTGTGTTGTTTCTTCACTGTATTTTTATTTTTGTGCAATAAAGGATTAAATAAATAAATAAATAAATGATTCGTAAGTCAGCACTCGTGGTTCTGTTCACTGAAAACCATCGTTGCGCTGTGACTCGCGCCGCAGTGCATAATTCCTCTGTGGCTGATTTTAGATTAAAATCATCCTTACTCTTTTGTTTTATTTTTTATTTTTTTTGTTGCAGTTTATGGCGAGGCGAGCAAGCCGTTCGCCTGATGGTAAGCGATACGACCGCTCATATACAGTAGTAAAATTCCACTGCGCTCGCCATCCTGAGACATAAGATGTTAAGTCTCAATATGTCCAGTAGTTGCTCTGGCTACAATGTCCTTCAATCCGAAACACAACAGTGCATTTAAGCAGTGTTGTTTCACGGGAGAAATAGATATTTTGTTTTCGATTTCTCCTCTATTTTTCTCCTCTATTTCTTTTGTTTTCGATTGTTATACAAATTACCTTATGGTGTGAGTTGGATGATGTATAATTTGTAACAATACACCTGTTTTTTTTTCTTTCTTTGTTGAAATTGCATTGCACATAAGTAATATTCCACCACTTTAGAAATATTTGTAAAGACGAAAATACGCGCGTAACTTGTACGGCTCCAGGAGATCTAATATATTGAAAGTGGTTGTGGTATCAAATATTTCTAGAACTCCATTTCATATGTCGCATGTGAGAATTGCGCGTCTAATGTATTTTTCTGCATCGTCATTTGAAGACGCGAATATGGTTGTAATGTAAGTAGTTAATGTTTAATGTGATAGGTGCATTAGCACTTAGGTTACGTCTAGAGAATACGTAAGTGTTTTATATTTTCTAGTTATTATTATATTTACTATAAATATTAAGTAAATTTATTTTTTATTCTTATCTACTCAGAAATACAGTAAATATAGTTGACTTGAATATTCGAGCATTAGATTGACCAATAGAATAAACATAGTTACACACATAAATTCACGCCTTTTTCCTCGAAGGGGTGGGCATTGGAGCTACATAGGACACCCGTGTATGTTCCGTCTCACGATGTGATAGGGGGCCAGCCTATCGCTATATCGCGCGCAAATTCCTTACTCCTGGCTGATAATTAATATAAAAATCCAATATCATTTCGCCCGACCCGGGATCGAACCGAGACCTCAGCTTTATAATTATACCGAAATACAATTACGCCACCGAGACAGTCGATTACTATAAAGTAAATTTCTTTTATATCCTTATCCACTCTGAAACATGACAATTAACTTTAATATTTGAGCACTACATAACCTAAAGTATGTAACAGTATATTAATAGAAGATTCCTACTGTGCAATAATTTTGTCATTGAATTGAGGCTATTATTGTTGAAAAATGAGTCTTCCATGGAGCAGCTTTACGGTAAGGTTTTTAAATACCTAAGGCCTAAACATTACTAATTTAAAAAAAAAATACACTCACATATTTCTTCTGGGTCTGTGAGTTTGTGAGACCGAAAAGTCTCTCGTAGTTCCTGATACCCACGACACAAGATTCGATCTTAGTGTGGGTTCGGGACTATGTATGTGACTGTTGGGTGTTATTTATTATTATTATTTTCCTTTATTTTAAATTTCTTTTTTTTTACATTTTTATATATATAATATTAATATACAAAATACATATAAAAATATAAAAAGTTATCCAACTCGAGACCCAAGCCACCGGTGGTTAGGAGCCCAAAGTGAGGAACCGCCTCACAATACCTGCCGTGTCAAGCAATACTGCCTTCTGAATCTGACTCCTGACCCAACAGCCAATTGAGAGCCTCTGTAGATGTTGGTCGAGGCTCTTTGGTATCAACCCATGAGCAGAAACGACAATCGGGACAATAATTGTTGAGTCGACATCCCACATGTCGGTAACCTCGTGAGCTAAATCTAAATATTTAGACATTTTGTCTTTTTCAGCTTTGACAAGGTTATCGTCATGCGGGATGGTGACGTCAACAAGTATAGCCCGGCGCGCCAATCGATCTACTATCACAATATCAGACTTATTGGCTAGAATAGTCCTGTCTGTGATAATAGATCGATCCCAATACAGCGTTGCATGACCATTTTCGAGAACTGGTTGGGGCACATACTGGTAATATGGCACTCCAGGAGTCACAAGTCCATATCGAAGGGCAATTTGCTGGTGTATGATCTTGGCTACTAGGTTATGTCTATGCAAATACTCGCCGTTAGCAAGATACGAACAACCGGAGATAACATGCCTGATAGACTCGCCAGGACGGTGGCATGCCCGACAGATGTCGACCGTACCGTCCTTCAGGATGTATTTCCTATAGTTGTTCGTTTTAATAACTTCGTCCATAATTGCAAAGACAAAACCCTCGGTTTTCCCAAAGTGGTTACCGAAGCGTAGCCAAGACACCGGACGCTAGTCGGTCCACATCAGGCCCATGAAGGGCTCGATAGAACCGACCGTGCAGCTCTTTGCTCTTCCATATGTCCTCGCGATCTTTTTTTTGCCAGTTCTCAATCGCCAAAGAGAGCGGGGTAAATCCTTTATCCACCATAACTACAACCCTATGCATATCCACGTCACTGTGAAGGAAATAATCCCTGAGATTGCACACATCGCGATTATGCAAGTCCTTAGCATTAAGAATGCCTCGGCCCCCACATCTCCGCGGGATGTACAATCTCATCACTGATGAACGTGGATGATGCATACGATGTGCAGTCAGGAGAGTTCGGACTTTACGATCCAGGGCGTCCAATTCGGTCTGAGTCCATTTGAGTATGCCAAAAGAGTACATGAGTACAGGCATAACCCAACCGTTAAAAGCGCGAATCTTGTTTCCACCTGATAAAAAACTGTTAAGTACTTTTGCCAGGCGGCTGAAGAAACGCTCTTTCAACGATTGTTTTACATCTGCACCCATGATACCTAGAGCCTCAGGCATACCTAAATATTTGTATGTTTCCGTCACAGAGAGATGTCTGAGTCTTACAGTCTCTGAGACTTGTATGTCATCAGAGACCGCAACCTCCCCTCGCTTCACATGGATAACCGCACATTTATCTACACCAAACTCCATATTGATTGAGTTGCTAAATCTTTCAGTTATTTTTAACAACTCAACCAATTCGGTTTGTTTTGATGCAAATAACTTGAGGTCATCCATGTAGAGCAAGTGAGAAATAGGCTCAGACCCTCTCCGCAGACGGTAGTCTAACCCTGAATCCAATAACAGAGTGCTGAGGGGATTCAGGGCCATGCAAAACCACAGTGGACTCAGACTGTCGCCCTGGAATATACCCCGCTTAATTCTAATCGGCTCATCGCAATCAGGAGGAGCCGTACTACCTGGATATCTCAGGACAGTGGTCCACTGCCCCATACAAGACCCAAGGAAGTTGCACAAATTTGTATTAATTTTATACAAATTCAACACCCTCATGAGCCATGTATGGGGCACCGAATCATAGGCCTTTTTATAATCTATCCAGGCAGCTGATAAATTCCTCCGGTTGTGACGTGCCTGTTGGCAAATGGTCATGTTAATGAGAAGGAGCTCCTTAGTAGCACGGGACCCATTCATGCAACCTGTTTGGCCGGGAAAAAGAATTTGGTTAGAAGTGATGTGGTCTGTAATTTTGCATCTAATTATGGAGGTCAAAATTTTATAAATAGTTGGAAGTCATGTAATGGGTCTATAATTCTTTGGTTCCGTGGTACAACCGGACTTAAAGAGGAGGTGAGTGATACCTGTTGTCATAAATGCTGGGAGGGATTCCGCCTCAAGCGCATCCTGGAACTGCGCTGCCAATCGAACATGCGAACTTGGAAACCATTTTAACCAGAAGTTGTGCAGACCGTCCGGACCCGGCGACTTCCAGTTTTGGGTCCGTCGTATTGCAGTTTGCACATCTTCTAGACTGATTAAAATTGTCTCCATAGCCGGTATTGCCTCGCAAGCTCGATCTACAACACTAAACCAGGAGGCTTCAGTGTGAGAGACAGGCGACGACCAGATATTCGTCCAGTACTCACGCATTTCGTGAGCACCAGGCAGCCGCCCATCCACCACACCTTAAGAAAAATTCTCCCAATATCTATAAACCCTCTTTTGGTCACTTTGGAACATACGATTTTGTTGGAAACGATCCCATCGCCTCCTGTAGCGACGAATGCGGTTTGCCCACGCACAGACTTTTTGTTTATAGAAATCAATGCGTTCTGTGACGCAAAGCCTATAATTCTGAGGACTTATATTGGTCCCCGAGAAAGCCTGCGTCACAAAACGCATAACCTTGGTCTGCTATTTCCTTCTGAGAAGGAAATTAGCTTGCCGATGAGAGTTCGTGCTCTGTTGATACGGTCCTCGATCCTAAGCTGCCAGGCAGGCACAGTCACAACACCTCGAGTAGCTCTATATTCTTTTGGGAATTGAACATTAGCCACTCGACATGCTGCGACGGCCGCGCAGTAAAGGATCGAGTGCGTATCAACAAGATCCCGACTGGACTCCAAGTATGTAGGTAACATGGAGTCCAAAGCTCCCATCAGCGCCAAATTTCTTCTATGCGTTGGCAAACGCAGCAGTCGCGGTCTACAAGACGCCGATAAGGACACAAACTCTGAAATCGCACGTTCCAAATTATTATTATTATTACTCATTAAATTGTTATTATTGTTACTAGTACGTAGAACCACTTATTCCTGAAATACGAGTATTTTGGAAACATTGGAACGATTATAAAACATTTCTGTAATTAATACCACTTTGTACTAATACAAATTATTGAATTTTTTGCTGTTCTGTTACCTATAATGAAAAAAAAATTAGGTTCATTCCAATTTCAAACTAGCATGATTCATGATTTTTGTGTCGACATTAGGGGGGTTATTGCCAATACTCGCCACGCTTGGCAGGCGGGTTGGCGAGCGCAGAAGGGGACTCGCGCTGATGACGCTGCTGCCCATCATCAACGGTGGAAAGGAAATAGGGTTTGTGAGTAGAGGATATAATGGGAAAGGAAAGTATGGCCTGTAGGAGTGGATACTGCAGTCATGGAACGGAATGTTTGTAGTGACTGCAGTAGCTCGGGGGCCGAGGTCGCGTACTCGTAGCACCTATTCTAGGACAGGCCATGACCACTAGATAGGAGCATCCCTGACCTAATAAAAGGGGGTGCTAAGAATCCCCGGGTTGGCCCCGGCTACCACCCCCGACGACGACTGGCCCTGGTAACACACAACATACGCACTCTGAGGACAGACGAGAAAATTGTCGAACTGGAAGAAGAATTGAGCGGGTTACACTGGGATATTCTGGGGTTATCGGAAGTCCGAAGAATCGGGGAGGATACGATAACCCTGAAGTCTGGTAACCTGCTCTTCTACCGGGGGGACGACCAACAGTCCCGAGGAGGTGTCGGATTTCTCGTCCACAGGTCTCTCATCAACAACATCGTATCCATCGAAAGTGTGTCGAGCAGGGTAGTATACCTTATACTCAGAATATCAAAAAGATATTCGTTGAAGGTCATACAGGTATACGCGCCGACCTCGACACACCCAGATGAAGAAGTAGAGGAGATGTATGAGGACATAAGTCGGGCCATACATACTTCCAAAACCTACTTCAATGTTGTTATGGGGGACTTCAACGCAAAGTTGGGCAAGAGAAGCGATGCAGAGTTGAAAGTGGGGCAATTTGGACATGGGCAACGGAACCTCAGGGGTCAGAGGCTGGCCGACTTTCTGGAAAAAGAGGGACTCTTCGCGATGAACTCTTTTTTCCAGAAGCCGCCTCACAAGAAATGGACCTGGCTGAGTCCTGACGGTTCTACGAGAAATGAGATAGATTTCATCTTGACGACGAATAGACGGATGTTCAGTGATGTCTCTGTGATCAACAGGGTGAAAACCGGAAGTGATCACCGAATGGTTAGGGGCACATTGAACATCAACGTCCAATTGGAAAGGCGTCGCTTGATGAAGTCTACGCTCCGACCTACTCGCGCCCATATCCAAAACCCCGAGAGCTTTCAACTCGAGCTGACAAATCGCTTTGATTGTCTAGGAGAAAACCTTGCAGTGGACGAGCTAAACAGCGGTTTGGTAGAAGCTGTCCATACGGTGGGATCTAAGTATTTTAGACCTCGCCGTAGAGATAGACCACAAAAACTCTCGATCCAGACTCTTGACCTCATGGCCGAACGTCGATCTTTGACGCTGCAGTCTTCCGTTGACGCCGAAACATATCAGCGGCTCAATAGACGGATCTGGAAGTCCTTGCGACACGATGTCCGTGCTCACAATACTGTGTGCATTAAGGAGACAATTGAGCGGAACGGAGGCTCCAAAGTGTTTGCAAGAGACTTGTCTATTGGGCAAAGCCAGTTGTCTAGGCTGAAGACGGAAGACGGCCGCGTGGTATCGACGAGGGCAGAGGTATTAAGGGAGATCGAGAGGTTCTACGGACAGCTTTACACCTCGGTTGCCAAACCTACTGTTAGCTCGGCCGAAGACCCGAGAGCCGAGTTGATCCGACACTTTAGCGATGATATCCCGGACATCAGCCTGTGTGAGATTGAGATGGCCCTCAAACAACTTAAAAACAACAAGGCGCCGGGTGAGGATGGAATCACTTCAGAGCTTCTGAAAGCGGGCGGAATGCCGATACTGAAAGTCCTTCAGAAGCTCTTCAATTCCGTTCTCCTCGAGGGCTCAACGCCAGAGGCATGGAGCAGGAGCGTGGTGGTACTGTTCTTCAAAAAAGGTGATAACACTTTGCTGAAGAACTACAGGCCCATCTCGCTCCTGAGCCATGTCTATAAGTTGTTTTCAAGGGTCATCACAAATCGTCTCGAAGGCAGGTTTGATGACTTCCAGCCTCCCGAACAAGCCGGTTTCCGAAAAGGCTTTAGTACCATAGACCATATTCATACGCTACGGCAGGTTATACAAAACACCGAGGAGTATAACTTGCCGCTTTGTTTAGCGTTTGTGGACTATGAGAAAGCCTTTGATTCGATCGAGACCTGGGCAGTGCTACAGTCTCTTCAGCGGTGCCACATAGACTGTCGGTACATCGAAGTGCTGAGGTGTATATACAACAACGCCACCATGTCGGTCCGAGTACAAGATCAAAGCACGAAGGCTATTCCACTACAGAGAGGCGTGAGACAGGGAGATGTCATATCTCCGAAACTCTTCACTGCCGCGCTGGAAAATGCCTTCAAGCTCTTGCAGTGGAAAGGATTCGGCATCAACATCAACGGCGAGTATATTACTCACCTTCGATTTGCCGACGATATTGTAGTCTTGGCAGAATCGCTGGAAGACCTTAGCACTATGCTCGAAGACCTTAATCGAGTCTCCCAACAGGTGGGTCTTAAAATGAACATGGATAAAACGAAGATCATGTCGAATATCCATGTTGTGCCCACCCCCATTGGAGTTGGGGGCTCGACTCTCGAAGTTGTAGACGAATATGTCTATTTAGGACAAGTGGTCCGGTTAGGCAGGTCCAACTTCGAGAGAGAGGTCAATCGTCGAATCCAACTCGGTTGGGCAGCGTTCGGGAAACTTCGCGACGTCTTCTCGTCCAAAATACCTCAGTGCCTAAAATCGAAAGTCTTCGATAGTTGTGTGTTACCAGTGATGACATACGGCACCGAGACGTGGCCTCTCACTATGGGCCTTATTAGGAAGCTCAAAGTCACTCAACGAACCATGGAGCGGGCTATGCTCGGAGTTTCCCTACGAGATCGAATCAGAAATGAGGAGATCCGTAGGAGAACCAAGGTTACCGACATAGCCCATAGGATTGGCAAGTTGAAGTGGCAATGGGCCGGGCACATAGCTCGTAGAACCGATGGCCGTTGGGGCCGAAAGGTTCTCGAGTGGAGGCCACGTACAGGCAAGCGAAATGTCGGACGCCCGCCTACAAGGTGGACGGACGATCTGACTAAGGTCGCAGGAAGTCGCTGGATGCAGGCCGCTTCCAACAGGTCATTGTGGAGATCCTTGGGGGAGGCCTATGTTCAGCAGTGGACTTCCTGTGGCTGATATGATGATGATGATGATGATGATTCATGAATGAATGACTTTGCTGAAGAACTCTGTAGTTCTTCAGCAAAGTCATTCAATTCATCAAGAGGCCCATCTCGCTCCTGAGCCATGTCTATGGGTTGTTTTCGAGGGTCATCACAAATCGTCTCGAACGCAGGTTTAATGACGTCCAGCCTCCCGAACAAGCCGGTTTCCGAAAAGGCTTTAGTACCATAGACCATATTCATACGCTGCGGCAGGTTATTGTTAAACCGAGGAATATAACTTGCCGCTTTGTTTAGCGTTTGTGGACTATGAGAAAGCCTTTGATTCGATCGAGACCTGGGCTGTGCTACAGTCTCTTCAGCGGTGCCACATTGACTACCGGTACCATCGAAGTATTGAGGTGTATATACAACAACGCCACCACGTCGGTCCTAGTACAAGATCAGAGCACGAAGGCTATTCCACTACAGAGAGGCGTGAGACAGGGAGATGTCTCCGAAACTGTTCACTGTCGCGCTGGTAAACGCCTTCAAGCTCTTGCAGTGGAAAGAATTCGGCATCAACATCAACGGCGAGTATGTTACTCATTTTCGATTTGCCGACGATATTGTAGTCTTGGCAGAATCGCTGGAAGACCTTAGCACTATGCTCGAAGACCTTAATCGAGTCTCCCAAAAGGTGGGTCTTAAAATGAAAGTGGGTAAAACGAAGATCATGTCGAATATCCATGTTGTGCCCACCCCCATTAGAGTTGGGGGCTCGAAGTTGTAGACGAATATGTCTATTTAGAACAAGTGGTCCGGTTAGGCAGGTCCAACTTCGAGAGAGAGGTCAATCGTCGAATCCAACTCGGTTGGGCAGCGTTCGGGAAACTTCGCGACGTCTTCTCGTCCTAACTACCTCAGTGCCTTAAATCGAAAGTCTTCGACAGTTGTGTGTTACCAGTGATGACACACAACACCGAGACGTGGCTTCTCACTATGGGCCTCATGAAAAGGCTCCAAATCACTCAACGAGCCATGGAGCAAGCTATGCTCTGTGTTTCCCTACGAGATCGAAATCGATACAGAAATAAGGAGATCCGTAGGAGAACCAAGGTTACCGACATAGCCCATAGGATTAGCAAGTTGAAGTGGCAGTGGGCCGGGCACATAGCTCGTAGAACCGATGGCCGTTGGGGCCGAAAGGTTCTCGAGTGGAGGCCACGTACAGGCAAGCGAAATGTCGGATGCCCGTCTACAAGGTGGACGGACGATCTGGCTAAGGTCGAAGGAAGTCGCTGGATGCAGGCCGCTTCCAACAGGTCACTGTGAAGATCCTATGGGGAGGCCTATGTTCAGCAGTGGACTTTCTGTGGCTGATATGATGATGATGATAATGATAATATGATGAGCTCTCATTATCTACTGAAAACTAATAATAATAAATAATACAAAGTAAGTGAGTTTAATTATTAAAAAACATTATGTGAAATGTCTTAATATATTATGATAATGGAATAAATATTTTAAAGCAAACGTAAATGTTGCGACGTCAAGACATTCCATTTTCGCTAAAAGCAAGTTTTATCTAGATGAATTTCTGGAAAACCTACAGCATCTCGCAATGCTTGGAAGATTATATACAATGGAAGTCGGCAATCAAAATTTAAAACGGGAAGAACATCGCAACCTGTCTCAATTATTTCACGGTGTCGTAGTAAAACGACTACCATTTGTGAAAAGGGCAGGAGAGTCGTTGCAATTGCCCCGAATTGTTTATGAAAAGAACGCATCTCTTTGATGTATTTTCTTCAATTTTCTTACTCTTTTCTATTCAATTTGCCGTTAAGTGCTTGGATTTGCGACTACACTAACATAAATTGAATTGCCAGCTACATTTGTTTCACTTTGTCCGACAATCTTCGTGTTGTTTTGATTCAGGTCGAGATTATTCTAAAGTATGATAGTGCAATAAGCAATGCATTCGGTGTTGTCTTGATAAAATATTCTGCAGTTGCTTTTCAATGCGAAATATCTGGGAATGGATTGTCACCAATCAACTGTTGACAATTTCGCAAAGCGGTATTATTTATTAGGTTTAGTATTGTTATGGAACAATACTAAAATATGGGTTTTTATCATTGCTTTTATAGAGTGTAACTTGTAAGTAATTACCACAGATTTGTTTTATTGATTTTTTTTTGGTTCCTCGTATTCCACATTTTTGGTTTCGGAATGATCAATATTTATTATCTATAAATCTTTTTTCTACGAATATTAAAGGTAAGGCAATAAGTAGTACTGCTTTATTAGAAATTTAAAATAAAAAAATAAATTTAGGTGAGAATAACCTGCGCATTATTTTTGGCTTAATTACAGTACAGATAGGTAAGTCAAATAACATAATATAAAAATAATAAATAGATTAAAAAACTACCAGTATCTAACGTATACATATATCAGTAATAATAGTTTCCGACCGTAAAAGATCGTAAAATAAGCTATCAAACTACGTCGCTTTTAATTTTAAATGTATTAATTGCTACGTACAATCATATTGATGCATGGACTCACAATGCGACAAAATAATCGAACCGAACATGATCGAGTTTGCCCCACTGACCTGTAACTGTATAGCGTACAGTGTAACTGTTGCGCAAAATGGCAACAAACCCCGTCTAGCGCCTGCGTTTTGGCGTCCGAAGCCTAACTTTCCCGATTTGTGTCAGTGTTAACCGCCAGGGTCATGCCCGCATTCACATTTAGATAAATACTACACAACGCAAACAATACCTCGTGCTGATACCGCTGACTATTCCAACGTTTGTGGATTTTTTCATGCATCTTGCGTCTTCCACCGTCTGATGTAGGTCAAGCGTTAATATACAATTCCAGAATGCAAGAGAGCATATTTTATTGAAAAATTGTATGTAAACATTAGATATGAAAATACGCGGAATAGGAAACTTGAACATCTGTTTTGGAATTGGAATAAGTTTATTGTTATTTTAATACTCATTTTAGTACAGCAGTGTCGCTTCATGAGCCAATGGCGACGAGTGGACTTTGCACTACACAATAGCTTCAGTTGGGCTACTTAAAGTGTGCAAGACGTTTCAATGGTCCTGTTAAGCCGTTATTTAATCCAATAGACATTTGACTGCATGATAAGGAGCACAATGAGGGCGGCAATCTATTGGGCCCAGCTTTATTATGCATTAATGTAACGCTGTTAAAGATTCAACCCGTTACTCGGGCCCGTCTTGCAATTGTTGAGCAGTTTTGAGATTTCGCGAAGTTTGCAATGCAACGTAAAAGTTGAGCGCGCAGTTTAATTGAGTTGCAGATGTATCCTAAGTTTTGCCGGAACGTCCGAGAGTAGTTGAGACTTGAGATATTGCATTTAAATTTGCCAACAGTTTGTATGCAACAATGTAGATTAATTTCAATAAATGTCTGATGCTAATGAAAGTGTGGAAATTGCCGTCCGCGCGTTATGTGACGTTATTCCGTGTACAGCGCCTGAATAAGTAAACATAATTGATTTTTGTTAAGGCGTTAGCGAAAAGTAAACCTAATATTGTACCAATCGATATTTATTGATCCGGCCAACCAGTACATAATAGATGTGCTCCACTTGTTTGTGCTACTTTCTATGCTTATTATAACCAAAACATTGCAGGCGCCCTAGGTAATATTCGTATTAGTATCTAATAGGCGAGCAGTTTTATTAATTTGATAATTCAGCTCTTTTGTAACATTATTAATATTTTTGACGACAAGTGGTTTAATCCTCGTAATGTTAAGAGTAGTGCAGTTTTTTTTTTACTCTGGCCCGGCATAGTGGCGACATTGCACCACACTTTCATTAATTTAGATAGAGTCTTCGCGGTATAGAGACTATCTCATCTGTAGACACAAGAGGCCATCCTAAAACGGGTATATGGTAGCAGTACCCGTAACCCGAAACATTTAAATTATATTTGCTGTGGAGCTGAGGCGCAGTTTATTACATCATATATCAAAGTCCTGCCTTCTTGGCGGAATTTCACCGTAGATACATACATAAACGCTAAAATATGGAGATACAGAGGAAAACCACACTTTTGTACCGGAGTATGTGACTTTCGCTATCACCCTCATCCTCGGCCACAGGCTGTCTTCTACTGATCATATGTCTGAAGCATTTCCGAAGCAACCTTTGGCAATTGACTGGATTCAGTGACTTCTTAACAAACGACCTTTCCAATAAATGCAGTATATTATGACTGTCTCAATTTTTTATGTTTTGTTTAGAATTCGTTTTTTTTTAACATCTTTAAATTTTATGTTTACTTGTTCTTTGATATCATGTCGTGATTGCCTATAATTGTAACAGCAATTTTACCTATTCTTATTGTATTCGTTGTATCATTCACACGTAACGTTACGTTGGCGATCCTAAATAAATAAAATAAAATAGAATTATTTATAAACAGGGTAAATTGGCGCAATTTTAGAGGAGGTCTATGTCCAGCAGTGGACAACAGTACAGGGTAATGATGATTTGTCTCATAATATAATGTATTAATATTTTTTCATGTGTTAAATTGAATAATTACAAAATGTTAATCGTTAGGACGAGTATTCAATGTTTTTCATTTAATTATCGCGGATTTTATCAGTTCTTCTAATGTTACACAATTCGATCAGTGTCTCGCATTTCGGCCAATTAAATTAATTCTCCTTATTTTACGAAAGGAAAGCTATTAGGCTCCGATTTCAGTACCTCAGGGAGTTCAAAGGGGTAGGCTTGTATCGCTGGCTTTAAAACTCAGTACGTTTTTAGATAGTTGCTAGCAAAAACCTATCTGGCACACCAGTAAGTCCCTCATGTGCGTTACGGCCGGTACTGAATGTCACACGGTGAAAAGCACCCTCGAATAATTTTTCATTACCGCTCCGTGCCGATCGAAAATTAAATCTCAAGTTAGATGGACACTGCCGGCCTTCATGTAGGTGACGAAAGCATAGGGTGGTTTCTTCCAGGTATCCCTAATAAAACTAATGCCGGAATGCATACAATAACTAAGGTCAGAGAAGCGTGCAAAGGCGGAATTTAATTACGTTGTATGAAATTGAGCTAATGTAAAATTAATATATTTCGGGATATGTGGCACGAACGCCAGTGCCGGTACTTTATCGAAGGCGCTCGAACATCGATACGTGTCGTTCACCACGCGCGCTGGATTAGCTATTAATTTACCAGATATTCGTGAATATTATACGGTACCTGTACAAACATATAATATTATTATCCACTTATATTATTATATGAATTTTACTCCAGAGCACTGTCACTTTATTATTATTTATGGGAAATAATTCGAAATGCTAATAAAGTTGACGCTCCTAATTCAAAGAATACAAAAAATAAAACAACGTTGTAATAATGATGCAAAAATATAAATTATACATTTCCATTGGCCGATTAAGGCTCGGTGAAAATTACGCGTTGCCAATAATTTCAGAGATTAATCGCCGGTAAATCCGACACCCGTATCTCCGAAAAAATGTGTATTTAGTCTCGTACAACATGCATTGATATTTTAATTAATTACGTTGAATTTCCACATTGAAGTTGAAAAGGAATGTTCCAAATTCTTGGAGATGATAAATTTTCGCAACTAGCTGTTAATAATTATGAAGCGTGCGAATCGATGTGAATCGTCGCAGAGGGGCTCGAAGATATGAGGGGCCGCCGTATTGCGGCGCGGGGTGGCGAGGGACGCCGCGGCAGCGCGCAAGTCGACGCTCGTATCGACCGCCCCGGATATGCATCGCAATACCCGCGGAGAGATCACCCGACCCACCTACGCGGTCCACCACGCACTAGCCACCAACTATATGAACAGCCTGTTGGTCAGGCGCCGCACAATCACACACATCGCATCCGCAAACCATATCCGCCCTGCGCCGTCCGCTATGACCCGCGTCATCACACTCGCTTCCCGACGACCGACGACCGACCTTAGTGCGGCGCTGACTCGACCAAAATTATCGATGCACCACATTGTCTAAGTCGTGAATCCGATACACCTATTAATTGTCCCCAAATTACAAATAGCTATTCATCATGAATCCCCCGTCCTTGTTACTCATGTAACAGTTTGCTTGTTACCCGATAAATTATTCGCATCGTAATGTCTCAGATCATACAATGAATGTTTTATACGAATAAAAAAACATTTTCTTCGTCCTGAGAGTGTTCAACAATTTTGTTGAACGAACTAATCGCTGTAAGGAGCTTATTATAAATCGACACGGAGGCGAAATTGACGTGATTGTGTGCTTTGAGTATTTTTTTGATGCTACTCGAACAATTGTTTCGTCTCCATTATGTTTTCGATATCGTATGACGTATATGAACACTTTTTTTTTGTTGAGAAACGTCAATAAAGATATTTTATGTAAGATAAATAAATGATGAAATATGTTTAGGATTTAATAAATATTACTCGAAATAAGTACTAAGTTTTGCGTCAATCTTCCGTTAAAATGAGTTGGTAATTGGGGTCGGTCCCCGCACTCCCGTTGTTTCTGCGAATGGTTACGCTGCAGTCGCAGGCATCGTAACTTTGACCTCCATCGTAACATACTATGCGGCGACTGGAGTAAACAACTTTACTTTTTATTTCATATTATCAAACAATAGCGGCCGGTCTCGATTCTTTTCCTTTTAAGTCTTTTATGTGTTTCAAAGAATTCTTTTATAATAGCTTGATCCGATTATAATAAACAGGTATTACCGAACAATTGCCTTGCGAAGGTAAAAGAAAAACGAAGTTGTATTTAATTTGAAGCCTTGATGAGGGTTTATTTTTATATAAAATAATTTGTTGTCTAAAGTATAGGTATAAACATATCGTGTAAGGTTTTGCTAGCACATAATACTAGCGAGATAGAAGCTTGAACAATACACTCCAACCCCAGATGCGTCAATAATTGGGGCGCGGGATTTGTGTGTCTATTAAGTAGGCCAAATGCGATGGCCGACACGTGGAATTCATACAGTCAAAAGAGGAATGTACCAGATAAACCTCTTTCTCTAATTTAAGCCCAATTGCTTATACTGACTTTAGTTTTGACAGTATCATGCCCATATATTTAAGGTTGCAAATGTATGGAATTGACATATTCAAAGTCAAAGTTATATATTATATAAACGTTATTTTACCCAACTAGTTGGTATTAATTAAATATTATTTAGCTGTTATTAGATCTGTAGGCAATTAATCAGCGCGGCGGTCGTGAATAGTTAGTGTAAAGCAAAATATGCAATAATAATTTCATTCAATTTCATTTCGATTCATGCACCGAATTGTCTATTATTGTTTCTATTCAATTTATTTAAGTTTATACAAAATTGTACACATTCATGTATATATATTTATTTTAATGTGTGTATGTCAGAAACATCCGACAATTAATAATTAATATAAACAATAAACTTTTATAGTTATATACCCAAGGGCGGATCCAGCTTTTAAGCCAGGGGGGGTCACATTATAGTTCATGTCAGATTTTACGCCAGGGGGGTGTCATATAGGTCATGTACACAGTACACTGGGTTCGATTTCAATACTCCAATTCGTAATAATGACTTTTTAAAGTTTCGTTACAGGCGTGATTTGTGAACATACACATACTTTTTTACTTTATTTATCGACCTACAAAGAATTAAATGTACTTATAAATTTTATAAACAAGATAATAATAAATTGTGTCAATCTGGGGCTAGCCCAGGGGGGGTCATGACCCCCATGACCTTGTATATACCGAAATTTAACCTATTTCGTGATAGAGAGGATGTGTCTATTCTATTCTAAGGATATACCGTTCAATCTAAATATCTAAATGATGAATCACGTACATTATTATTTATTTACTCTCGAACAGAAGTCGTCTGATACATACTGAGTGAGAATGGTTGTAAAGGCAAAAAAACGGGATTTTTGTAAATTCCCACGGGTTAGGGGATCATCAAGTTATGTACAGCTATATACGTATATGTGTATATACGCGAGGAGGCTAAAGACCAGGCCAAATGGTGAAGATTGTCAGGAGGAACTTAGGAACGGAAGGCAAGTTAGTATAGGCGTTTTGTGAAATTGAATATTAGTGAGTATAATTGCACTTTAGGATACCTCCGTAATCACTAAAATTACGAATTTAATGAGCATATGTTATGCATATTACCTATATTCTCTGTTTTTTATTGCCTTGTCATAATTGGTATTGACTCGTCTAGAAGATGAATCATAATTATTAGCACCAGAAAGAGTACAGTAATTACGGGCTTCTCCCAAGAAATTCAAAGGAATCTGGTGATTTTCAAAAATGATTTTTGTTTAGTCAAAACTAATTTTTTACGAATATAACTATTCTTTGTACCGTTCTTATACAAAAATGGACAACAATGACACAAACGTCAATTGAAGACTTCCAATAAGCATGATCGATTCACGAATGAATCCATTGCAGAACTTTAATTTTAATATGAACCTCCAAGTATCTTTAATTTAGTAGAAAGTATAGACAACAGTGATAAAGAAGCAGTATAAGCAAAATCGTTCAAATTTATGCATAGAGTATCACGCCGGAACATCGCAAGGGAGCATCTATTTCCGACGTCGGTCAATGACACCGGAACTATAGTCCAACTATTAGGGTGCAGCCTTTACAATTGGCACTCATCTTGAACCAAACGCTGTGCATATTGATAACGCTTTCATATTACTTTTTTGGAGTAATCAATGGCATTCACTGACAGTCGCCCTGGACACGCTGCCCTAGTTCGTATTGTAAATACAATTGTCAATAATGTTCCAATGTTTGTTTGGATAGTATTAGCGCTCTTTGTTTGCTATATTGTATCAAATTTTGCTTGTTTCAAATCAAAACCGATCAGTAAATGGAGGCATCATTCGATTTTGAGTTCCGCTTAGTTATTTCGTCATGAATGGAAAATAATTTCATTGCAGTGTAATTTTCTTAAGAGTTTTCATAGCACTGTAATTGATTCCGATTGTACGGTAGGACCACGTAGAAATAAAAGAAATAGTTGATTTATAATTCTTAAGAATGCATATATTAATGTAGCAATGTTAATTTTGTAACAATGGATCCAATTGGAAAAATAACTTTAGAAAACAAATGACTGTATAACATCTGAAATAAGTTTGTAGTGTAGTAAGTACATTGTAAGTCACAATTGAGCCCGACGTTATTTTCGTAGTTTACAAAGGAGAATTTACTTCACTTTTTTACATAAAAAATGCGCTAATAAACGTTGATCCATATAAAGCGTAGAAATATTATTAAGACTCATATATTCTCTTCATAGCATCATGAAGCAACATGGGATGATTATATAAAAAAAACATGAGTCAGTTTCTATGATTCAGTGGCGTATGGTAAAAAAAGTATATTTTTTTGCATCATACACTCATGGAAAATTGTTAATTTTCCGTAGAAGGAAGTAAGTGTTCCAGATTGCGCGAGTGGTGTGTGAAAGACAGCGAGCCGTCAGAACGCTCGCCACTCGCCAGTATCGGTGCTTCATTGTAATAAGAATTTAGTGCGTAAAAAGTTGGCCAGTTTTCTGAGAACACCGGCGGCCCAAAAAGGGCTTCCCAGAAAGAGCAGCCGGTGGCGCCGTGATCTTTCTCTCTCGCGTGGGTACATTTAAAAACCGACAGCATGATGCAAGTGCACGTGCGCCGCCCGCCACCCGCCGCTGCACTTTCATCTTACTGCTCACTGCATCTACACTTGCTGCAATCCTTGTTGTTGTACCCAAAACGGCGAATTACTATTAGTAATATTTTGCGAAATAATATTATATATAGCTTTAATTCCCTCCAAATACACAGACATACACAAAACTTGTGATAAAACTCAACACCGTCAATATTTTAAGTTTTAACATTAGATGTGTGGCATGTTAAAGAACATGAAGGTATTTATAGATTACACGGCGCACAGTTGGATCGGTGAAACTGGTATTAGTGCGTTAGTATAGTATAGTATAATATAGCGTATGTTGCGTAGTATTTTGAAGCACAAAAGTGTGTAGGCGGCGGCGTGCGGAGCGGGAGTGTTGGGTATAGACTCGGAGTGCCGCGGAGTACCGTGGAGTGCCGCCGTGTGCCGTTGTTTAGTAGTCGAGAGGTGCGCGCCGCAGGCAGCGCGGCCGTTTCTTTTTTGTCCCCCGCGGATTCCATTGCCCCATGTCCAACCTGTAAGTCCGGCAGTTTGCCGTGCGTTGACCGCGGGCCTCGCCACGAAGCGCATAGTCGTTGGACAACCTACGGTGGGCGCTTTCGATGGCTCCCGTAAACCTTTCATGATAAAATGTATGTATTTGATCGGCTTACTTTGTCCTTATGTTGTTTGCGTAAACACGAGTGAAGCGCGGCGGTTCGCACGCTTGCTATACCATTGTATCATTAAGTTTTGCTGGTACCGATCGGCTCTAATTCAAACTGACTAAAATTTAATGTAAAATGCGTTCAGTAATCGTATTTCCTGTTTATAAATGCTACAACAGATCTTTATCAGTCTTGGGTATAATATCAATATTTACAGATCAACTTATTTCACTGTTCGCACGTTTAATTCTCGCGAAGTGACCGAAAAGACGCATATTTCATTATTTTATGCAGATAAGGAGAAATCATTTTCAAGGCGCGTACTTAATTGTTTTATTTTTGTTGCTCTCGCAAGGTTCGATATATCGCTGACCTTTCACTATTATTAAGGTTATATTCACACAAAATATATGTATGTATAATAATTAAACGGCCTTCAAAACACAAAGAGCGACAAGTCCTTATTTTTAGGTTTACATTTTATTGAGTGAAGGACAAACGAGTGTGACACGCACAGCTGGTTCAATTTTCAAAATGGAGATCATGTTATTTTATACTATGCTTTACATTTTAGGATTATCCACGCGTTTGAAAATTTTATAATTGAAATGATTTTTATTACCTTCTACTTAATTAGCTTGTTTGTTACGTAGTACGAGTGTTATTACGCTTATTTTGCCAATATAAATAAATACTGGATATAATCGCTTCCGCCTGCCAGCGCCTGAATATAAAATAACATAAATAACACAATAATTACAATCATATTGTAATAAAAATGAACGTATTTTGCGGAAATTCAATCTGTTTTAATAAAAATTGGCGACATACCTAAACTGTCTGAGCCGAAATGACAATATCTCCCCGTTTATCGGTTCAATGGATAAGTATTCGATTTACTACAGGCGATTTTATTTCTTAGATCTTACAGCGTCACTTTGAAATGATATTGAAGCGAATTAAATAAATAAATCCTGTCTAAATTCTACCGGCGTGCGGCGACTACAAATAAAATTTAAAAAATCTATGTAATTAAAAAAATATTACTATCTTTCGTAATATAAACAACACGTATTTGTACTCGTAATCTAATATACTTCTCATCAGAAAATACGATACACCTTGCAAGTTTCTATTTTGTAAGGATAATCAGAAAAAAAATTATAAACTTAATTTGAATTTAGAACATCAACATTGGGATTTGAGAACCTCATATTATTCACTATTAAACCATATTTGACATATACTCGTATTCCTAAATATACACATTTTTCCATCGCATTTTTCTGATAAAATCCTTACGAAACAAAAATTTTCATCGTGTTTCGATTTTTCTAATGAGAAGTGTAGTATTAACATGTCCGATGTAATAAAATGGGAAGAGTTAAAAACTGTTTATAATATTTAACAACAGCGTAACAACAATGTTTTCAGACGCGAAAAGATCGTAGACATTTTTTTTTGTTTATTTCATTGAATGGCGAGACGAGCAAGCCGTTCGCCTGATGGTAAGCGATACGACCGCATAAACAGTAGCAAAATTCCACTGCGCTTGCCGTCTTGAGACATAAGATGTTAAGTCTCAATATGTCCAGTAGTTACTCTGGCTACAATGTCCTTCAATCCGAAATACAACAGTGTATTTACACTGCTGTTTCACGGGAGAAATAGATATAGATATATATAAACAAATAAATATATGTACGAGGGGTGATCAAAAAGTAATGATAAACTGGTGATTCTAAAAAAGCTAAAAATTAAAAAAAAACATTTCGCTTCTTCAGTCCTTCACCACTTCCCAGCTAAAAAATTGTATAAATAGGACGTCATTTGGAGGAGCTACATTCATTTGAATACCAGCAGTCGGAGCGACAACACGAAAATGGAGAAACACGAAGTGAGATGCGTCATCAAGTACCAAGTAAAAATGTCTACCAAAGAGGTACACGCGGATTTGGTGGAGACACTGGGGGACTCTGCTCCTCCATATTCTACGGTGGCACGGTGGTGCAAAGAGTTTAAGCTGGGTAGAACATCCACAGAAGATGAACATCGCGAGGGACGCCCAACCTCGTCCCTCACTGAGGAAAACGTGAAAAAAATCGAAGATATCGTGTTAGCAGACCGAAGAGTAACCATCAGACATTTAGCTGAGGTCACAGGGATCTCATATGGCAGCATCCAAAGCATTTTGACCAGCAAAATGAATATGAAGAAGGTCTCCGCGCGTTGGGTCCCGAGAATGTTAACGGACGAACAAAAGAAAAAGCGAGATGACATTTCAAGAGCCAATCTTGCAAAGTTCCAGGCTGACCAAGAATTATTTTTGTCACGATTTGTAACCATGGACGAAACATGGATCCATCATTTTGATCCTGAGACCAAACAACAATCGATGACTTGGAAAAGGCCATCCTCACCGACTCCTAAGAAGTTCAAAGTCTCGAGCTCGGCGGGCAAGGTTATGGCGTCCGTTTTCTGGGATGCTCAGGGAATCATAATGGTTGATTACCTGGAAAAGGGAGCTACTATTACGGACTCCTAGTACGCTGATCAAATAAGACGACTGCGAGAAGCCATAAAGGAAAAAAGACGGGGCAAACTCCGAGCGAAAGCCTTTTTCATCAGGACAACTCTCCTGCACACAGAGCCGAAGTTGCGATCGCTGCCATTCGAGAAGCAGGCTTCGAACTGGTCGAACACCCGCCCTATTCTCCAGATTTAGCCCCCAGCGATTTTCATTTGTTTCCTAGGCTCAAGGAACACCTCAGGGGCAAGAAATTTGAGGATGATAGCGAGGTGATGGATGCTGTAGAGGCATATTGGGATAGTCAAGATACAGATTTTTTTATAGGGTATTTTAGGTTTGGTGAAACGTTGGACTAAATGTATCGACTTGTTAGGAGACTATGTAGAAAAATAAATTAAATTTAAACTACAATCGTTGTTTTATTATACTTATTATCATTACTTTTTGATCGCCCCTCGTAGAATATACCGGGTATATCAAGACTGCTACCGAAAACAAAGCCGGGTGGTAGTTTTAGTGCCTACAAACACAATGCAACTAAAATATTCGCTAACAAATGCGATATTTTTTATTATTTTTTTTTAAATATCGTCGAATTTGGGTGGCAAAACCATAGCTTTTGCGAAAATAATAATTTATAGCCTTGCATACCATAGCGTCTCTAAAAATAAAAGGGTGTACACTATTATTTAAGAAAAAACTATGTATTTACCATCCTAATACGACGATAGAAAAAAATAACAGAAAAATTTCGTCACAATTTTTTGCACAAAATTTAGTTACATTGTGTCTGAAGTAACTAAAACTACCACCCAGCTTCATTTTCGTTAGCAGTCTTGATATACCCTGTTTAAAGACAAATACTGTATACATATCTTTTTTCTATTTATTTTTAGTTATCCATTCTGTT
The DNA here is from genome assembly GCA_009982885.2 of Hyles vespertilio. Lineage (NCBI taxonomy): Eukaryota > Metazoa > Arthropoda > Insecta > Lepidoptera > Sphingidae > Hyles > Hyles vespertilio. The sequence continues at coordinate 34,504,380 of CM042833.1, read as the reverse complement.
ATATATTTTTATCTCATCAAGAGGTTTGATTTTCTAAGCCCATTTGATTCTATTGATGCCTAACCTAATTTTACTCATGGATGATTTTGCAAGTAAATATGAGCATGATGAGCATTGACTGCCTCGGTGGCGTAGTTGTACTAGGGTGCGGTTACAAAGCTGAGGTCTCAGGTTCGAATGCCGGGTTGGGCAAAGTGATATTGGATTTTTCTATTCATTATCAGCCCAGAGTCAGAAATTTGTGCCCGATATGGCGATAGACTCGCCACCTATCACATCGTGGGACGGAACATACAAGGCGAAATGTGGACGTCCTGACACCTCTGCCTACCCGTTTTGGGAAAAAGGCGTGAGTTTAAGTATGTACGTAAATATGAGCATTACAATAATATCTAGTCTGAATTAAATACATGCAACAGATTTTTAATGTATTGATGAATATTTGGAAATAGTTTATTTATATTTATATCTAGTTAAGGAATTAGGTCATTATCATTTGTTCCATTAACTTGGATTTTAATTATTTAGTAAGAACTCTGAGTCTTATTCATAGAGAATTATAAAACCTATTTTAGGTATCGAATTTTATGTTTCAAAAGACTTGAATTCAGTTTCAGCGAAGAAGACAAAATATTTGATAGCTTTTCAAACTATCTATGAATAAAGCCACAGAACAGATCAATATAATAAAGCCGATACAGTATACAACGTGATTAAATAATAGATGTATAATAAAGATCATCTGGATGGTCTATGAGTTGCTCTGCAATCTGAATTTATGCTTAGTATACCCACCACTTCTTTTGAGGGATATAAATTCAGTTGATGATTTATCTGGCTGAGATCTGGCTGGATGAATTTATCTGGATGAGTTATCTGGTTTCGAGTATAAACTAAAACTAGAATATATGAATTATGTCAATTGTAAATACATTATTTAAGCAGTAGCTTATTTCAATTAGTCTGAAAGCTTGAGTTATTTACACATAGCCGCTTACACGCTTTAGTAAGATGCCTATGTAGATACAATAGTTGTGAGTGAACTTGCTGAAGGCTCATAGTCACAGTATTGTCAATACCATGCAATAGCGTTAAGATAATGCTCAATGGAACGGTCCCAGAGTGCGCAAGGAATAAAACGGCGTCGCAGCTTTTCTGAGTACATGGGTTTCATTAGCAAATAGGGCAACAGCAATATAGCCTACAGCATCCTAGAAATGTCACCCAAGACGCCCCATTTTAATGCACTAAAGCGATGGTAGAATTAGATGGCCCCCCACTCCCTGATTTCTAGAGTTTGCATGAGCTGTGACATCATCTGTAGAGGGGTAAAGTTATTAGCTAAAAGTTTTTTATTTATTTATTTTTATTTCATGGAAATGTATGGCGAGACGAGCATGCCGTTCGCCTGATCGTAAGCGACACGACGGCTCATAAACAGTAGCAAAACAAAAAAAACACCTTGAATTACAAAGCAATGCTTGGCTTTCCACTGCGCTCGCTATCCTGAGACATAATTTTAAGTCTCAGTAAGTCCAGTAGTTACTCTGGCTACAATGTCCTTCAATCCGAAAAACAACAGTGCATTTAAACTGATGTTTGGCAGCAGAAATAGACATTGTGGTGGTATATATCCAGGCGGCCTACCTATGTACCACCAGTATGTTTTGGAGTTATTAATACGAGACTATGTCGTGACAATAAACACTTTTATTACTGACACGACAAAATAACTAAAATTTTACCTCTTTCCAATCAATATAATAATGCCTGCTTCCGCCCGGATATTCACAGGCTGTAACTGTAACGCGAGTTTTGCAGGGATCAGCCGCTATTCGGGCGGATGCGTGTATCCTATCACCGGCTTTGGATCTCCGAAAAATTCACTTACTGAAGGGAACACCACGGAAATGCTGTTATTATATGTCATTTTTATGAGATGGTACCAACCTAGTAGAGCTCTGACCCATTTGTACCTTTTCTTAAACTACCTACAGCAACGCTCTACCAGTGGCAATCGTTAATCGTTGCTGAATGCTTCGATCAGTGCTGTAGCTTTACCTACCTATAGCAACGCTCTACCAGTGGCAATCGTTAATCGTTGCTGAATGCTTCGATCAGTGCTGTAGCTTTACCTACCTATAGCAACGCTCTACCAGTGGCAATCGTTAATCGTTGCTGAATGCTTCGATCAGTGCTGTAGCTTTACCTACCTATAGCAACGCTCTACCAGTGGCAATCGTTAATCGTTGCTGAATGTTTCGATCAGTGCTGTAGCTTTACCTACCTATAGCAACGCTCTACCAGTGGCAATCGTTAATCGTTGCTGAATGCTTCGATCAGTGCTGTAGCTTTACCTACCTATAGCAACGCTCTACCAGTGGCAATCGTTAATCGTTGCTGAATGCTTCGATCAGTGCTGTAGCTTTACCTACCTATAGCAACGCTCTACCAGTGGCAATCGTTAATCGTTGCTGAATGCTTCGATCAGTGCTGTAGCTTTACCTACCTATAGCAACGCTCTACCAGTGGCAATCGTTAATCGTTGCTGAATGCTTCGATCAGTGCTGTAGCTTTACCTACCTATAGCAACGCTCTACCAGTGGCAATCGTTAATCGTTGCTGAATGCTTCGATCAGTGCTGTAGCTTTACCTACCTATAGCAACGCTCTACCAGTGGCAATCGTTAATCGTTGCTGAATGCTTCGATCAGTGCTGTAGCTTTACCTACCTATAGCAACGCTCTACCAGTGGCAATCGTTAATCGTTGCTGAATGCTTCGATCAGTACTGTAGCTTTACCTACCTATAGCAACGCTCTACCAGTGGCAATCGTTAATCGTTGCTGAATGCTTCGATCAGTACTGTAGCTTAACCTACCTATAGCAACGCTCTACCAGTGGCAATCGTTAATCGTTGCTGAATGCTTCGATCAGTGCTGTAGCTTTACCTACCTATAGCAACGCTCTACCAGTGGCAATCGTTAATCGTTGCTGAATGCTTCGATCAGTGCTGTAGCTTTACCTACCTATAGCAACGCTCTACCAGTGGCAATCGTTAATCGTTGCTGAATGCTTCGATCAGTACTGTAGCTTAACCTACCTATAGCAACGCTCTACCAGTGGCAATCGTTAATCGTTGCTGAATGCTTCGATCAGTACTGTAGCTTTACCTACCTATAGCAACGCTCTACCAGTGGCAATCGTTAATCGTTGCTGAATGCTTCGATCAGTACTGTAGCTTAACCTACCTATAGCAACGCTCTACCAGTGGCAATCGTTAATCGTTGTTGAATGCTTCGATCAGTACTGTAGCTTTACCTCCCTACAGGAACGTTCTGCCAGTTGCAATATTTTCTTTAATACAGTAGCTTTTTGGAGCAAGGCTCTATCACTATCAATAGTTTTTTGGTTCTGAATAATTCCATTAGTAATGTAGCTTTACTGAGCAGCAACAGGACTCTATTTAATATAATGAAAAAATATTTTGTTACGGTTGTTTGTGAACAACTTGCTGGAACATTCAGTGGTCCTTCGTTCAGACGATAAAGTTATAATTTTACCTGTCGTAATCTCCCGCGTACGGACGTATTAATGGAAGCGCAAACTTCCTTATTGTCGATTGCTGACATTCACAAAACTGATATTATTAAGTACGTCTGCACAAGATATTATCAATTTAATGTAATTTCTTTATATATATGTTTAAGTATCTGTGACATGATCATGTGTAATGATGTCGGATGTCGACATTAAACATTGTATTATTTTATAAAATTGTTCATTTTTTTTAGAAATGTTTGATACTTGTTGATGTCGTAGGTACTTATTTAAGTTACTGTTGGAGAAATGTAACCTCTGTTGTGATCTGGGGGCATGGCAGTGCCCACTCCAAGTCGAGCTAAAAAGCGGCACAGTCGTACCATCCTTTTCTTGAAGCAATTCAGACCATTTTCAACCCCCCATAACTTCGTTGTGGTTAAAGCAAGAAGCCTGAGTTTTAAACACGGTATATTTAAAATTTCATTCAATTTGAACTAGTAGTTTAAGAATTATAACTTGTCAAAGTTTTGTAATTTTGTCACTCACTGACTGACTGACCGATCATCAAAAGTCTAAGGAACTTCTAGCAGACCTAGAACCTTCAAATTTAGAATATGATTAGTGTCTAAAGTAATGGAAAATTAAAACATTTCATAATTTCTGTCTAGATCTCTAGACAAACCAACTGCGTGAATAACTTTGTAATCCCATATAAATGTATAGGATTACAAAGTTACATTTGCAGTTAATGAATCATTGTACCCGTATATAATGGAATAATAGTTGTAGATAGGTATCTATATATACCTAGTCAGGTCATAAATTCTGTCACATGTTTAATATAAAATAATTGAAACAAGTTTATTCATTATGTAAACATTTATATACCAAAATGAACTTAATAAAACATAGATTCTTATGACACTAAAGTTATTCAAAATGACCTCCGTGATTTTGAATACAGGCCTTCAATCTGCGCGGCCAGTTGTCTATCGCAGCACGAACGAGGGGCCCTAATATATTCATCCGAACGAACGAACGAACGAAGTTCGAAATTTCGGACAAACGAAGTTTTTTATACGTAACGAATGTACCTACATAAAACTTATGGTCGTTATTGATTTACGTATAAAAAACTTCGTTTGTCCGAAGTTTCGAACTTCGTTCGTCAAAAGATACTGTATTAAAGAAAATATTGCAACTGGCAGAACGTTCCTGTAGGGAGGTAAAGCTACAGTACTGATCGAAGCATTCAGCAACGATTAACGATTGTAACTGGTAGAGCGTTGCTATAGGTAGGTAAAGCTACAGCACTGATCGAAGCATTCAGCAACGATTAACGATTGTAACTGGTAGAGCGTTGCTATAGGTAGGTAAAGCTACAGTACTGATCGAAGCATTCAGCAACGATTAACGATTGCCACTGGTAGAGCGTTGCTATAGGTAGGTAAAGCTACAGCACTAATCGAAGCATTCAGCAACGATTAACGATTGCCACTGGTAGAGCGTTGCTATAGGTAGGTAAAGCTACAGCACTGATCGAAGCATTCAGCAACGATTAACGATTGCCACTGGTAGAGCGTTGCTATAGGTAGGTAAAGCTACAGTACTGATCGAAGCATTCAGCAACGATTAACGATTGCCACTGGTAGAGCGTTGCTATAGGTAGGTAAAGCTACAGTACTGATCGAAGCATTCAGCAACGATTAACGATTGCCACTGGTAGAGCGTTGCTATAGGTAGGTAAAGCTACAGTACTGATCGAAGCATTCAGCAACGATTAACGATTGCCACTGGTAGAGCGTTGCTATAGGTAGGTAAAGCTACAGTACTGATCGAAGCATTCAGCAACGATTAACGATTGTAACTGGTAGAGCGTTGCTATAGGTAGGTAAAGCTACAGTACTGATCGAAGCATTCAGCAACGATTAACGATTGTAACTGGTAGAGCGTTGCTATAGGTAGGTAAAGCTACAGTACTGATCGAAGCATTCAGCAACGATTAACGATTGCCACTGGTAGAGCGTTGCTATAGGTAGGTAAAGCTACAGTACTGATCGAAGCATTCAGCAACGATTAACGATTGCCACTGGTAGAGCGTTGCTATAGGTAGGTAAAGCTACAGCACTGATCGAAGCATTCAGCAACGATTAACGATTGCCACTGGTAGAGCGTTGCTATAGGTAGGTAAAGCTACAGCACTGATCGAAGCATTCAGCAACGATTAACGATTGCCACTGGTAGAGCGTTGCTATAGGTAGGTAAAGCTACAGCACTGATCGAAGCATTCAGCAACGATTAACGATTGCCACTGGTAGAGCGTTGCTATAGGTAGGTAAAGCTACAGCACTGATCGAAGCATTCAGCAACGATTAACGATTGCCACTGGTAGAGCGTTGCTATAGGTAGGTAAAGCTACAGCACTGATCGAAGCATTCAGCAACGATTAACGATTGTAACTGGTAGAGCGTTGCTATAGGTAGGTAAAGCTACAGCACTGATCGAAGCATTCAGCAACGATTAACGATTGTAACTGGTAGAGCGTTGCTATAGGTAGGTAAAGCTACAGCACTGATCGAAGCATTCAGCAACGATTAACGATTGCCACTGGTAGAGCGTTGCTATAGGTAGGTAAAGCTACAGCACTGATCGAAGCATTCAGCAACGATTAACGATTGTAACTGGTAGAGCGTTGCTATAGGTAGGTAAAGCTACAGCACTGATCGAAGCATTCAGCAACGATTAACGATTGCCACTGGTAGAGCGTTGCTATAGGTAGGTAAAGCTACAGTACTGATCGAAGCATTCAGCAACGATTAACGATTGTAACTGGTAGAGCGTTGCTATAGGTAGGTAAAGCTACAGTACTGATCGAAGCATTCAGCAACGATTAACGATTGCCACTGGTAGAGCGTTGCTATAGGTAGGTAAAGCTACAGCACTGATCGAAGCATTCAGCAACGATTAACGATTGCCACTGGTAGAGCGTTGCTATAGGTAGGTAAAGCTACAGTACTGATCGAAGCATTCAGCAACGATTAACGATTGTAACTGGTAGAGCGTTGCTATAGGTAGGTAAAGCTACAGTACTGATCGAAGCATTCAGCAACGATTAACGATTGTAACTGGTAGAGCGTTGCTATAGGTAGGTAAAGCTACAGTACTGATCGAAGCATTCAGCAACGATTAACGATTGTAACTGGTAGAGCGTTGCTATAGGTAGGTAAAGCTACAGCACTGATCGAAGCATTCAGCAACGATTAACGATTGTAACTGGTAGAGCGTTGCTATAGGTAGGTAAAGCTACAGTACTGATCGAAGCATTCAGCAACGATTAACGATTGCCACTGGTAGAGCGTTGCTATAGGTAGGTAAAGCTACAGCACTGATCGAAGCATTCAGCAACGATTAACGATTGCCACTGGTAGAGCGTTGCTATAGGTAGGTAAAGCTACAGTACTGATCGAAGCATTCAACAACGATTAACGATTGCCACTGGTAGAGCGTTGCTATAGGTAGGTAAAGCTACAGCACTGATCGAAGCATTCAGCAACGATTAACGATTGCCACTGGTAGAGCGTTGCTATAGGTAGGTAAAGCTACAGCACTGATCGAAGCATTCAGCAACGATTAACGATTGCCACTGGTAGAGCGTTGCTATAGGTAGGTAAAGCTACAGCACTGATCGAAGCATTCAACAACGATTAACGATTGCCACTGGTAGAGCGTTGCTATAGGTAGGTAAAGCTACAGTACTGATCGAAGCATTCAGCAACGATTAACGATTGCCACTGGTAGAGCGTTGCTATAGGTAGGTAAAGCTTCAGTACTGATCGAAGCATTCAGCAACGATTAACGATTGCCACTGGTAGAGCGTTGCTATAGGTAGGTAAAGCTACAGCACTGATCGAAGCATTCAGCAACGATTAACGATTGCCACTGGTAGAGCGTTGCTATAGGTAGGTAAAGCTACAGTACTGATCGAAGCATTCAGCAACGATTAACGATTGTAACTGGTAGAGCGTTGCTATAGGTAGGTAAAGCTACAGTACTGATCGAAGCATTCAACAACGATTAACGATTGTAACTGGTAGAGCGTTGCTATAGGTAGGTAAAGCTACAGTACTGATCGAAGCATTCAGCAACGATTAACGATTGCCACTGGTAGAGCGTTGCTATAGGTAGGTAAAGCTACAGTACTGATCGAAGCATTCAGCAACGATTAACGATTGTAACTGGTAGAGCGTTGCTATAGGTAGGTAAAGCTACAGTACTGATCGAAGCATTCAGCAACGATTAACGATTGCCACTGGTAGAGCGTTGCTATAGGTAGGTAAAGCTACAGTACTGATCGAAGCATTCAGCAACGATTAACGATTGCCACTGGTAGAGCGTTGCTATAGGTAGGTAAAGCTACAGCACTGATCGAAGCATTCAGCAACGATTAACGATTGCCACTGGTAGAGCGTTGCTATAGGTAGGTAAAGCTACAGCACTGATCGAAGCATTCAGCAACGATTAACGATTGCCACTGGTAGAGCGTTGCTATAGGTAGGTAAAGCTACAGCACTGATCGAAGCATTCAGCAACGATTAACGATTGCCACTGGTAGAGCGTTGCTATAGGTAGGTAAAGCTACAGCACTGATCGAAGCATTCAGCAACGATTAACGATTGCCACTGGTAGAGCGTTGCTATAGGTAGGTAAAGCTACAGCACTGATCGAAGCATTCAGCAACGATTAACGATTGTAACTGGTAGAGCGTTGCTATAGGTAGGTAAAGCTACAGCACTGATCGAAGCATTCAGCAACGATTAACGATTGTAACTGGTAGAGCGTTGCTATAGGTAGGTAAAGCTACAGCACTGATCGAAGCATTCAGCAACGATTAACGATTGCCACTGGTAGAGCGTTGCTATAGGTAGGTAAAGCTACAGCACTGATCGAAGCATTCAGCAACGATTAACGATTGTAACTAGTAGAGCGTTGCTATAGGTAGGTAAAGCTACAGCACTGATCGAAGCATTCAGCAACGATTAACGATTGCCACTGGTAGAGCGTTGCTATAGGTAGGTAAAGCTACAGTACTGATCGAAGCATTCAGCAACGATTAACGATTGTAACTGGTAGAGCGTTGCTATAGGTAGGTAAAGCTACAGTACTGATCGAAGCATTCAGCAACGATTAACGATTGCCACTGGTAGAGCGTTGCTATAGGTAGGTAAAGCTACAGCACTGATCGAAGCATTCAGCAACGATTAACGATTGCCACTGGTAGAGCGTTGCTATAGGTAGGTAAAGCTACAGTACTGATCGAAGCATTCAGCAACGATTAACGATTGTAACTGGTAGAGCGTTGCTATAGGTAGGTAAAGCTACAGTACTGATCGAAGCATTCAGCAACGATTAACGATTGTAACTGGTAGAGCGTTGCTATAGGTAGGTAAAGCTACAGTACTGATCGAAGCATTCAGCAACGATTAACGATTGTAACTGGTAGAGCGTTGCTATAGGTAGGTAAAGCTACAGCACTGATCGAAGCATTCAGCAACGATTAACGATTGTAACTGGTAGAGCGTTGCTATAGGTAGGTAAAGCTACAGTACTGATCGAAGCATTCAGCAACGATTAACGATTGCCACTGGTAGAGCGTTGCTATAGGTAGGTAAAGCTACAGTACTGATCGAAGCATTCAGCAACGATTAACGATTGTAACTGGTAGAGCGTTGCTATAGGTAGGTAAAGCTACAGTACTGATCGAAGCATTCAGCAACGATTAACGATTGTAACTGGTAGAGCGTTGCTATAGGTAGGTAAAGCTACAGTACTGATCGAAGCATTCAGCAACGATTAACGATTGTAACTGGTAGAGCGTTGCTATAGGTAGGTAAAGCTACAGTACTGATCGAAGCATTCAGCAACGATTAACGATTGTAACTGGTAGAGCGTTGCTATAGGTAGGTAAAGCTACAGTACTGATCGAAGCATTCAGCAACGATTAACGATTGTAACTGGTAGAGCGTTGCTATAGGTAGGTAAAGCTACAGCACTGATCGAAGCATTCAGCAACGATTAACGATTGTAACTGGTAGAGCGTTGCTATAGGTAGGTAAAGCTACAGTACTGATCGAAGCATTCAGCAACGATTAACGATTGCCACTGGTAGAGCGTTGCTATAGGTAGGTAAAGCTACAGTACTGATCGAAGCATTCAACAACGATTAACGATTGCCACTGGTAGAGCGTTGCTATAGGTAGGTAAAGCTACAGTACTGATCGAAGCATTCAACAACGATTAACGATTGTAACTGGTAGAGCGTTGCTATAGGTAGGTAAAGCTACAGTACTGATCGAAGCATTCAACAACGATTAACGATTGCCACTGGTAGAGCGTTGCTATAGGTAGGTAAAGCTACAGCACTGATCGAAGCATTCAGCAACGATTAACGATTGTAACTGGTAGAGCGTTGCTATAGGTAGGTAAAGCTACAGTACTGATCGAAGCATTCAGCAACGATTGACGATTGTAACTGGTAGAGCGTTGCTATAGGTAGGTAAAGCTACAGTACTGATCGAAGCATTCAGCAACGATTAACGATTGTAACTGGTAGAGCGTTGCTATAGGTAGGTAAAGCTACAGTACTGATCGAAGCATTCAACAACGATTAACGATTGCCACTGGTAGAGCGTTGCTATAGGTAGGTAAAGCTACAGTACTGATCGAAGCATTCAACAACGATTAACGATTGCCACTGGTAGAGCGTTGCTATAGGTAGGTAAAGCTACAGTACTGATCGAAGCATTCAACAACGATTAACGATTGCCACTGGTAGAGCGTTGCTATAGGTAGGTAAAGCTACAGCACTGATCGAAGCATTCAACAACGATTAACGATTGCCACTGGTAGAGCGTTGCTATAGGTAGGTAAAGCTACAGTACTGATCGAAGCATTCAACAACGATTAACGATTGCCACTGGTAGAGCGTTGCTATAGGTAGGTAAAGCTACAGTACTGATCGAAGCATTCAACAACGATTAACGATTGCCACTGGTAGAGCGTTGCTATAGGTAGGTAAAGCTACAGCACTGATCGAAGCATTCAACAACGATTAACGATTGCCACTGGTAGAGCGTTGCTATAGGTAGGTAAAGCTACAGTACTGATCGAAGCATTCAACAACGATTAACGATTGCCACTGGTAGAGCGTTGCTATAGGTAGGTAAAGCTACAGTACTGATCGAAGCATTCAACAACGATTAACGATTGCCACTGGTAGAGCGTTGCTATAGGTAGGTAAAGCTACAGTACTGATCGAAGCATTCAACAACGATTAACGATTGCCACTGGTAGAGCGTTGCTATAGGTAGGTAAAGCTACAGTACTGATCGAAGCATTCAACAACGATTAACGATTGCCACTGGTAGAGCGTTGCTATAGGTAGGTAAAGCTACAGTACTGATCGAAGCATTCAACAACGATTAACGATTGCCACTGGTAGAGCGTTGCTATAGGTAGGTAAAGCTACAGTACTGATCGAAGCATTCAACAACGATTAACGATTGCCACTGGTAGAGCGTTGCTATAGGTAGGTAAAGCTACAGTACTGATCGAAGCATTCAACAACGATTAACGATTGCCACTGGTAGAGCGTTGCTATAGGTAGGTAAAGCTACAGTACTGATCGAAGCATTCAACAACGATTAACGATTGCCACTGGTAGAGCGTTGCTATAGGTAGGTAAAGCTACAGTACTGATCGAAGCATTCAACAACGATTAACGATTGCCACTGGTAGAGCGTTGCTATAGGTAGGTAAAGCTACAGTACTGATCGAAGCATTCAACAACGATTAACGATTGCCACTGGTAGAGCGTTGCTATAGGTAGGTAAAGCTACGATGAATATAGTAGGGCCCCTGGTCCATGTCAATATCGGCGGCGGCGGTGGTTTTTAAAATATTTGTAGAAAACATAAAAACTAATTTTGTTGAAATATAAAAATGGTAGTTTATTAATAAGGTGTTCTTCTATTATAGTATGCAATTACTATATAAAGTTATATAAAGTTTTACTTATAGTATTCACAAATTATCCATCAATCTATAATGTTCTCCACCAAAATCCCTAGATGACAACATTTTCTAAAATTAGTACTAATTATTTTTCATTTAACTTGTTTATTGGTGGATATGAACTCGTTTGAATAGACCTGTTTTTAAGCCAAAAAGCGTGCGGAAGGTATAAATGCTCTTAAAAGTTGGTAATTTGCGCGCAGCTGTCTTTCTTTGATAAGACAGCCGTATATAATGTTTTTAGTGCAACCAATTAAATAATAGTTTAAAAAACTAAAGTGGTGCTGTAGGATAAGTGATTGTTGTAAACATCCCACGCTTTGTAACAAGAAAATATATGTATTTTACTCAATTTTCTTTCGAATCTTAAACTCATTATCAATTATTTTTTAGTTGGATCTTTTATGCAAGCGTGTTTTTTTAGTTTTGTAAACTGTAATTTTTTAAACTATAATCTTGGGAAGAACACTCCCATCGCGCGAATATCCCGACATTATAATGTATATGCAAACAAGCTTAAGGAACTCGACCTTATAACTAATAGCTCTCACACATTTAATAATATTTTAAAAGAAATGGTATAATATTTTGAATTCCAATATTGTTACGTGGTTGCTATTGATATTTTATTTTCTTTTTTATATTTTTTATTGTCTTTTTGTGTTGTCTCGATGGCATGGTATAATGTTACTGTACTCTTAAAATATTAATATTAGAATTAGAATTTTTTTAAATTATGAATTTTATGTCTCATGTTTTTGTTTTGTCTTATTCAAGTTTTATTAAAATGTCATTCAATTTCTATAGCTATTTTAATTTAATTCTGTTGTGATTTTGTTGATTTTATATTGCTGTGTTACCGTATTACTATTACTGTGATTTTGTAGTTAGTTAAGTTTTAGCACTTAGGTAGTGGACTTATGTTGTTTTAGAAGTATGTCATTTTGTTATATTTATATTATGTTTAGTATGATTGTCATTCACAGAGTTTTTACGTTTCTGTTTTTTACGTTTCTGTTTGTTATTGTGTTCTCATTAACCTTGTTAATTTCACCTTAATTTTAATGTTAAGTCTGTCTAATGCTCCAAAATTATATTATGCATGTTGTGACACCTGCAGGCAATGCTTTAAGCATGATAACGAATCAATTATGTAATAGATTTAAAAAACATTGTAATTGCCGTTGGATGTCCTCGAATATATAAAATAAAATAAAATTTAAAAAAATCTTCTAATATTTAGCAAGATTTTGAATGTGGCCGGTTCTTTAATATAACGCAAAATGCGATTATATGAATATTTTATTATCTAAACTAGATGTGCCTACTACGCCTCAGGAAATCGCCTGTTATGGAAAAATTAATCACATTTACGTCACACACAGTTTGCGCGTGTAATTGGACGTTTCTGTGATCTGTGATCGCAAATAACGCAACCCGGCTTATTTGAAAAATAGATTTTTAATGCTCATCTCTTACTAGTGTATCCACACTTCCGGACCATCGAAAAACATAGTAAAGCCAGCGTAGGTTTTAAACACCTCAGAGATGTGGGTTACATGAATTGAGTTGTGTTTCGACGCATGTCTTGTTATAAGGAAGTGCGCTTATAACATTATCATATAGTTACTGTCACTGGCACGAGACGACATCCTGGTTGGCCACATTACGAGCGCATGGCGTTCCATTGTACCACGCAGCGGCAGAGCGTCGTGAAATCAAAAGCTCGTTTTATTTTCTAGCGATAAACAAATGTATTGGGAAAGTGAAATAACGTTTTAGTTATTATCACGATCTTCTTTTTGTGGGGCGGTGCGACGCGATGCGGCCGAATGTAAAAAACTGACGTGTCGTGTCTAATTGGCAGCTGTCTGTTCCACTCGTACGCTTGACGCTTGTGCGGGGACAAGGCTCGTTTTTTACGTAATTAATAAATCTAATAAATTTTGTGGTGAAATCCACAAAATTGGAGATGTTTTGTGAGGAGTAGGAAGAGAAAGAAGGGCGCGCGGTGGGAGCGAGACAGGACGAGTGTCGGCGGGTGTGCGAGCGCGCCGTTCATTGATGCGCAGGCGCCGCGGAGGCGCGAGGGGCGCGGGAGAGGAATGCGGTCGCGGCGAGCAATGACCGCGCCAGGGTCGCTTCCTTTACGAGAAACGCGGGCCGTCGTACTACAGCCGATCCCCCCACCTGCCCGCGCCGCCCGTACTACATGCTCTTCTGTGGAGCGGCGACGCGCGCTTTTCGACCTGTAGTCCGTTACAAAAATTAAGTCCGCCGCATTCCGCGACCGTTTTCTCGTCTCTATCTGGCTGCGGCGGCGGCGCATCTCCGTTCTCAGTGCGGTGCGGAGTACTGACTGCTGAGTGCTGGGGTCTGAGCGGTGGGCTAGTGACGCGGTGCGGGCGCTGGCGCGGCGTGGCGTTGCTTGCTTGGCGCGTGAAGTCGGCCGCAGGTCGGGGAACCCGCGCCCGCGCCGAGCCGACACTACGCGCGCCGCGTTGCTTGCTTCGTTATTAGGCGGTTACGATGGCTTCAATTAACATATTTGTCATATTTCTTATCTCACACTGTTTGTATGCCGTATATGATTTCTTTGTGATTACTTGAAGCGTAAATAATTTGTACACAATATGCTCTATTATTTTCCTGCAGTGTGTCACAATTGGTTATATGATATGGAATGGAATATAGGTAATCGTGTTTGTAGGTTCCAGTGGGTGTCGGCAGTATTCACAGACGCGCTGGATATCAGTAAGTTTAAAGAGGGGCAGGCGTCCATATCTACATACACATATTTACGCGCATGGATCACTGCGCTTCACTCATACATGAATGATCGATCCCAACACTCGATGTATTAGAACGATCTTCCAATGTTTATTACTTGGAGAAACTGCCGTTAGCTTGCTTATGCTGCGACTATACGGGTACTTACTTATTGCGTAGCTTTTATTAATGCAATTACTTGTAACTGTATTAAAATTTTAAAAAAGGTTAAATACTAAACGAGAAATTTATCTGTAACTAGCTAATTTCAAACTGCACACTGCATAAAATAACAATTTAAAACAGCTTGTTCGAGAAAATAACGATTATTCGAATGAATGTCGTAGCTGAGTTAAAAATAGAATTTATCCTTCAAAGTGCAGTTCTAATAAAAGTGTTCGGTTAAAATTCATAGGAAAGACGTCAGCAGCATGTCGATGTGCTCCACCGCTCGGTAACGAACCGAGTGTCACACACAATGTTAGTTTAAACGGTAGTTAGTTTCAACGATGAGGTAATTTTGTCCCCATAAAAGGTTTTCATTAAAAATGCATACTACTGCATCCTACAGTTAATTGCTTCGGCATCGGGAAGCGCTTGGTTCGATGATGTTATATCGATCTATGCGTACTGTTTTATTGTATTGCGTGTGATAATGTGAAATGTAACGAGCATTTCAGAGCAATTTCCATACCACTTAGTGACAAAGGGTGGTGGTGAATTGCGCTGCCAGCGTTTCGTAAATATGATAGTCGTGCGTTAATTAGTTCTCTTTGTTTGCAGCTCATTGTTAATCAACCTGCAAACATGTCATTATGCACTCGATGTAACTGTTTACAAATGTATTTAAAAAAAAAAACAATTTATATTAAATCGACTCATAAACAAAATAGTCAACGAGAACATAAAAGATTATACAGGTATTTAGAATCTCTTTTTCCATCGCGTCTGGTAAATGATGATTTAAAAATGCAAAGTGGGCCATGAAAAACTATCGCACATTTCGCTATGGACATGAATAAAATTGCATAATTCTTAGCGGAACTGCTAGTTCCTTTAAAGTTTTACCTCGCCGAGCCACCATCTTGAATAGGCCATTTCTATAAATACACCACTCCGTGCGCGAAGGGCCTCAGAGCGCTCTCGAGACATTTTCCTTGTAATTTTCTTCATAGCAAAAATGTTTATTGTAGTGTAATGACAAATAACATTTAAAACACTTTACACTAGTTCGGGTTCAAATAGTTTTCAGTTTAACCGTTTCGCAAACTAATCCACTAGTTTAAATTGACAAACGATAGATTGTTGGGAGTTTACGAGCGTCTCGGTTGCTTATCAAAGCTGTTAGTGTGTAACTTCTGCGTCCCCAGGATGATTTGCTCGGTTAAGATATCGATAGATTAGAATTTCGATATACAGTCCACAGATAATGGCAACAGATTTCTTGTTCATTCAGCTGAGGGAGAACGGTTTTCTAATATGGAAAATGCTTTTATCGGCACCCTTGACTCTTGTGGTTGTTGGACACAATACATAAGAACGTTTCAGATTTTATTAAAAGTTGTTAATATAATAATATAGAGATAAAAATATTTAAATACAATTACGGCTGATAATTGATATTAACGTGTTCTTTTGTTTCATTTAAAACTATTGACTTATTTTTTTAAGTTCGTCTAGGATCAGCAGGATTTATATGATTCCTTTATCATTCCTTTATCATTTTGACAGCCTCCGTGGCGCAGTTGGTCAGACGCCGGCTGAGAAACGAGAGGCTGCGGGCTCGATCCCCGCACCGATACAAATATTTGTGTGAACCACATGTATTTGTTTCGGGTCTGGGTGTTTGTGAGACCGAAAAGTCTCTCGTAGTTCCTGATACCCACGACACAAGACTCGATCTTAGTGTGGGGTCAGGGGTATGAATGTGACTGTTGGGTGTATTTATTATTTATCAGCCCAATGTACGTTCCACTGCAAGGCATGGGCTTCCTCTATTATCAAGATTATGATTGAGCTTGGTTAGGCCATTTCGACCACTACACTGACCTAATGCGGGTGGGCTGACTTTACACACCAAAGAAATTCTTTTAAATCGCTTATTTATTTGATTTGTAAAACGTCAATTGTCGTCCAAATAAAATCACCTTTCATAAAGAAAAGTTGAACGGACGTATTGTTCCTATGTTCGCAGTTTTAAGTACTTATATGATTTCTTTATTAGCTCAATATAAGTCGCACTGCAGGGCACGGGCCTCCTCTATAATCGAGAGTACGATTGAGAGTGGTAAGGTCATTTAAATTTTAAACCACCACGCTGGCCTAATGCGGGTTAAAGTTAAAAGCGCTTTCATTGGCTTCATGCATTAGAAGTTCATTCTAAATGCCATAGATTGTATATAGTCTGTTCATTTGGCAGGTGATATGTGTTGGCCGGGGGTTGATGGTGAATGCGTGAGCGCACCCCGCGCGCTTAGAATAAGGAACGCAATGGGGTAGGAATAGGGGTCTGCGTTATTATTATTCATCGGTTCCGAACGCCGCGCGGGTTCACTTCCCGACGGGGATCTTCAACTAAACTACCGGTTTGGTAAAATGATTGCAGCTATAGTTTCTGCATTTCATATTTAATTATTAGTTTGTACTTTTATGGTTGTTTGCTAATGTATACAATACAAATGAAATTATTTTGTATGAATGGTTCTGATTAGTTCTGGTTATTTTGTGGTTTAAAAGTATTAGATTCTAATCATACCGGGTATCTCAAGACTGCTACCGAAAACGAAGCCGGGTGGTAGTTTTAGTGGCTACAAACACAATGCAATTAAAAATTTCGCATAGAAACGCGACAATTATTTTTTATGATTTTTTAAATATCGTCATTTTTGGGTGGTAAATCCTTAGTTTTTGCTAAAATAATAATTTAAACTCTTTTATACCTTAGAGTATTTATAAATAAAAGGGTATACACTATTATTTTAGGAAAAAACGTATTTACCACCCAAATATGGCCACAGAAAAAAAAATAATAAAAAAAAATTGTCGCTTTTTATTGCCACTTTTTCTGTTGCATTGTGTCTGAAGTCGCTTAAACTACCACCCGGCTTCGTTTTCGGTAGCAGTCTTGATATACCCTGTATAAATAGATGGTATCAGAAATGCAGCATCAAATCCCTGTATTAGATACCTTTGTTAACTGAGCCGATATATCATAAAATTCTTTTACGTCTACATCAATATGATACACGCAGATAATACTTAAAGAGAAAAAAAAAACTCGAATTCCACGAAAAAGTAGGTAAGAGAATAATTTCAAAGTAAGGTTAGGTTACTTCTCGGTTTGCCCTATATTGAAATACAATGAGTTGTGAGTGAACCCCGTTTGACACGGGAGGCGGGTAAAAAGTGTCGTCGCATCGGATCGTTCAGCGCCTACTTCAAAGCTACTTCTACTGTGATCCGGGAACCAGTACAAAGTCAAAACTCTACAGTATATTATTATCAATAATTAGTGGACACTAGAGAGAAGTGATAGATCAGTTCTTTTTTTACATGCTTTATATTAGCTTCACTTGTATGTTTGTTTGTAACCGACTCCTTTGGGCGCAATTTTGGCCCACTTTAAACGGTCAGATTCCATTCAAACTTCGTAGATTTGTCGAGGACCGATGACAATACAATAATTGAAATAATATATAACATTACCGTATCCACATACAACTGTTTTTTTTTTTGAAGAAAAAAAAGAGTAATTTACGCGCAGCTATCTTCCTTTGATAAGATAGCCGTAGATAGATGGTTTTAGTCAAAACAATCCTGTAAAAAAATTCCAAGTCTCGCAGCTCAGGTTTTCTACCGCAAAAAGTTGTGAGATGCATGTAATACCAAGTCGATTAATTTATTTAGTCCTTAAGGGACCTTCTATAGAAAGTTATTACGTTAGTTATTTCCATATCAATATTAAAAATTCTTTACGTTTTAAATAAATGGATCGACTTGGCCATCGCATGAAAACATAATGTATCGTACAATTTATACATAATGCTACTGGCCAAGTCGATCTATTTATTTAAACCGTAAAGAATTTTTAATATTGATATGGAAATAACTAACGTAATAACTTTCTATAGAAGGTCCCTTAAGGACTAAATAAATTAATCGACTTGGTATTACATGCATCTCACAACTTTTTGCGGTAGAAAACCTGAGCTGCGAGACTTGGAATTTTTTTACAGGATGTTTTTGATGGGATCTCACGTCTTTTTGTAGAATCCTACTTTTTTCCTTTTCGGTACTTCTTACTTCTAGAATATCACTAACGATTTTTCTTAAAGCCTCTGTCTTATGGATTTTTCTTATTTTTGTAGGTATCAATTTATCACAAATATAGCGGATTTGATTATTAATGTTCTTTCCTTCATTGTAATTGATATTTTCGAGTTATTTAATCTATTTATTTGCAAGTTTTCCTTCGTCATGTTTTTCTAGAGAAATGTTGTACAGTTTCATGGGCTGAATACACCATTTCCCTCTCTATATCCCCTCCTATTATGCCTCATGTATATAGATATATATCTACAACTATTATTCCACTATATACGGGTACAATGATTCATTAACTGCAAATGTAACTTTGTAATCCTATACATTTATATGGGATTACAAAGTTATTCACGCAGTTGGTCTATCTAGAAAACTAGACACAAATTATGAAATGTTTGAATTTTCCCTTACTTTAGACACTAAACACTAATTATATTCTAAATTTGATGGTTCTATGTCTGCTAGAAGTGCCTTAGACTTTTGATGATCGGTCAGTCAGTCAGTGAGTGACAAAATTACGAAAGTTTGACACATTATAATTCTTAAACTACTAGTTCAAATTGAATGAAATTTTAAATATACCGTGTTTACGCAATGCCTACTTAGTAACTGAAAATTCAGGCTTCTTGCTTTAACCACAACGAAGTTATAGGGGGTTGAAAATGGTCTGAATTGCTTCGAGAAAAGGATGTTACGGCCTATAGCTCGACTTGGAGGGGGCTCGGCCGCGCCCCCAGATAAAATCATAATTTAAAAAACTATAAATACCCGCTTTAATAAAAGACTCAACTAAAAAAGTAAAAGTAATTGATGATGAGTATAATATTCGAAAATGAAGTGAAATACATTCATTTCATTGTTACAAAGCGCGGGGTGCTTACAACAATTAGGTATGTTTGTCTCCATTCAAATGTTAATATTATTTTTTCGAAGAATATTAACTAACTAACAAAGAAGAATGGAATAAATTGTATCGTGCAAAACGGGAAAAAGAGGTGGTTGTAAATGCTAACATATTTGTATTAAAATGAGTTTACTGAAATACATAATATATGTATTAACAACAGCATTGGTCCGTTCTGGACCGTTATAACAATTCCTAAAAGCATTAGTTTCGCATAAAATTGGTTAAATAGAGGCAATAAAATAGTAACGTTGCGTACAATGGAAGCAACGTGAGCCTATAGGGTTCACAATGGGCTCGGCGAGTTCAGTGCCATGCGCCATCGGAACGCGCCGCGGCTAACCGGACGCACACTACTCGGCGGCCGCGGCGGCGCGGCGCAGCGCGGCGTCCTGCATACTCGAACCACTATGTAGATACTTAGATAGAACCGAAGCGCATTAGTATTGTGTGTACTGTGTACTGTAGTGGTGTAGTGGTGTAGCTATAGGTATGTATGTTGTTTGTGTCCCGGCGCAAGGCGCACGGCGCGGCGCGGTGCAACGCGCGGCCCTGACGCGCCCGCGACCGATGCGCGCCGATGTAAACACCAACAAGGTCAACCGCCTCGCGATCATCGCATCCTAGTCCTTTTTAGCTTTTTCTTAATGGTACTGCAAGCTTGCACTGAATTTATACAATGCGCTTGAGAACTCGAGCCGCGCCTCGCTCGCCGCCGCGTACACCGCCGACGCTAACTTCGCCTGCACTTCAATCGCGTCTATTCTCGTAATGTCTGTATGAGCAATGTTTACTATGTTTGTGAACATTTTATCGCACCACGAGAGATTCAATACGATCTGGTTAACTTTTTTAAATACTTGAACTGTCGGTGGCTGATAAAAGATTTTTTCAACTTGCATATATAGTAAATATAGATACAAAATATAAATACATAAGTATTAAGTAACACAAGGACAATTATTTCTATATCAAGGTGTGTTCTTTTCGAAGCCATTTTTCTAAATGCTTCAAGGAACAGAATGATGACTCGTAAAGCTCGCATTGTGTGTTGCGGAAACAAGTCAAAAACAGTCAATGTGAGTTGAGTGAAATCAAAAGTGGAATTTTAAAGCGGAAATGTAATTAACACGTCGAATTGAAACACCGACTGAAAATGCATAATCCAAATCGGAAGAATTGCCGGCGAATATCAGCAAATATTTGGGCAAAAGTTCTCGTAAACGCTAAAGGTCGGAGCGCCGACGTTTCATGTCCAAATTGGATACCTGGAGTAGCACGCATACATTTCAATTTACATTTTATTGATTGTGCCAGGAATTTGTACCGCTGTGCAACAGGTTTTAAGCGGTTTAACGTTTTGCAATTTCACCAGAGGGTGGTACAGACAAAACGTCCAAATTTTGTATATCCGTTTCACGCTGAACTTCGCGTAATTTGATTTTGATATTTCTATGGGGTTTCGTTTGCACTCGTTTGTGGTGTGAATTGTGATGTTTCATCAAGAGGTGTTTGCTGCATACTATTGAACTTCACATTCGGTGATATAGAGTTGCATTTTTTAAAAAATCACTTTGCAAGTTACTGATTTTTTTGTAATATGCTCAATTTTAACAGTTGTCATAAATACGTTTTCAACGATCTTAGAATATATTCTATAAGATATACTTAATTTTTGAACGGTTCAAGGATCTCGAACATTAAAGTACTCTCAAATCTAATTAATTTTCCAACATGCTTCGGGTTATATTGTTACATGATGCTTAGTTAGTCGGGAGATGTGTTTAAGCTTATGGAGTTATATTTTATATTCCATTTACTTCAATTTTAATCCTTGATGCTTCTACTCGCCATAGACTACTTGTTTCGCCAGTAGTCATCGCTAGTTATTACCAATTCACTCGAAACATGATTTATGAAAAACGAAATCATATTGTTTGTATAATTTTAGCTTTTAGTGCGTATATACGAAAGATTTGGGTTGGCCCGGAGCCATAATCCACAAATAGTAAAAATAAAGAACTAGCGCATCATAATACGATCCTACGCAGTTTTATTCATATGCGTATTTTATGGGAGTTCATTTAACATCTTTTAACTTTACATTCATCTGTATTATAAAACCTGTTCAAATATACTCGTTATATAAATTTATTTGTGAGTGTATTATCCTCCTTAGATATGTCCAAGGTTTGAAATATGCAAAGACTTCAGAGCGATCTGTTAGAAGAAGCCTGCACTCTGCGGGTTTTATTGAGTCGTGGAATCCCTGGCCAGTAGTAAAAATGTGGGGAGTAGTATTTCGATGTAACCCGTTTCGCCATGCCTTGTATGAATATGCGTCTGATTTCCCGCCGTGATTCCGTTGGCATTGTGGAGGAGCTAGCGTTAGTTGAGTTTTATGTTTACAAACATTCTGTAGGTCAGCGTAGCTGCAATGATTCGTTTATTACATTATGTTCGTTTTAAAAATTGTTTCAACGTCTCCAAATTAAATTAACTAGAAAATCATAGAAAATACATTTTTTTAAACACAAAAATATAGTTCATTAGAACCAATTTTTTAAAAGTAAATTATGTCAATGAGTTGTTGTTATATAAAAACACTAGCCGGCACTAGCCTGTAAATTTCAAATTTCAAATATTCGTATACCTAAAAATATGAGGGCTAGTGTATTGTATACGGAAACTCGCGCGAAGACGTTCAGTATTGTGAATCAATCCAAGATTTATTTCGCAGTACACGGTTTGGCTGTCTGTGTCTACTGCCGGTTTCGGAAAAATGTAAGGAATCGGTCTGCGCCGCGCCGCGATAAAATGTCGTCGGAATTTATCAATCTCACGTCGCCCGCTTATGAGTAGGGGAGGTGCTTATTGCAATTCCGACACAATAATATACACGGCTTGTGATACAATTCTACCTAGTAATTGTTGTGTTACAGTATCAAATATAAATGTAGATGAAGTAAATAGAGTGGCACAATTTATACACGACTTTTTATTTGAATTTTCGTATTGATATGTTGCTAATATTAGAATGAATATGTAAAGCGGCTCTTGCTTGAAGGTAATTATTATGAATAGAACGGCCATAATCAATACTTACACTGTTGATTTAAAAAATAATTTATTAAGCTAATTCTTTAATTTACTTTGTAGTTGATTAACTTATTGCATGTGATTCGGATCGTAAATTCCTTATAACGTTTTTCAGATTTAGTCGTAGAAACACTATAAGTGTTTTTCTTTTCCGGGATATCGGAAAATGTCCAGCTATGTTAGTTGTGATCTTTAAGCACTTGGTTGCACACAATAAAAAAATAGTACTATTATTCGCCAATAGATGTCAGGAAGAGTCATATTATCAGGTTATATTTTTATTTTTTATAACATTTTCTAAAAATGTCTTCTAGCTAGATCGATTTATCGCCCCCGAAAGCCCCTGTATATAAAATTTCATGAAAATCGTTGGATCTATTTCCGAGATCCGGAGAATATATATATATATATATATATATATATATATATATATATATATATATATAGTATCGTTAGTTCGTCGTCGTTAGTACGAATGAGACAGCTATAATTAGCCGTCGATCTGGGCCTTCATGTAGCTGAAGAGACATTGTATTAATCATGTATGTATCAAGAAAATTTCAATATTTCTAATTATAAAAGTGGCTTCGTGTCCCGCCTTTGACTGTATGTCGTGAATTAGTCATAGAGTGATAAGTTATTTATCAGGGAAATTGTTCTATTTATTTCAATGTATTTTTGGGAGTCTAGGCCAATATTTGTTACCAATTAAATGATTCTAAAATTAATTTAGAAAATTTTGATTGCCTTTTTTTCAATGTGTGTAATAATTTCCAATGTAATTTTATACGTATATTGTTTGTTTTTTAGACGGAGAATTGAACTAATAAAATCGATCCGTATCGAAATAAGAACTAAGTCCCTTCATGTAACTTACGGAAAGGTTCATACCTTATATATAGGTATGTAGCTTTGACCACAACTGAAGTGTACCCGCCATTTTTTGGCAGGAGTCAATAGAATATTGTACCTGAAAGTGCTGATGCCGAGACGCGCTGATTTATTAATTCGAATTTTGTTAAACAATATAAGAAACATTCAAATTTTCAGTGAATTGAGAATGAGCTTGCTACGAAGACAGCCGAGTTGCGTGTCTGTAGTAATTATGGAATCTCTTTGTTGCACAAGTGTTTCCAGTTTAATCTGCTTTATTTAAAGTAATGTAGAATTCCGTATTCAAGAATGGGAAGATCTGTTTCTTTTGTGTCATATGAATCTGCCTTTTCCTGTGGTAATAGCTTTTCCTGTTGTTTAGACGGCAGTTTTTAATAAAACATAAGTGGTGCTGTTTAGAAGCACTCTCATTGCAGTGAGCGATTTGACGTCGTTTACACGTCTGTGTTTCTGCGATATAGTCAGTTTAATTGTGCTGTTCTGCTTTAATGCGTCAAGTCCTTTGTCTTTGGTGTCGTTGCAGGATGGCTTCGGAATAAATAATGATTATGGAAATTAAATTGACATGAGATTGTCGCTGTCGTAGAAAATATTATCGATGTAGTTTATTATGTATCTGCGACGACCGCAGTTTCCTATAAAACTGAAGTACGTGTGTGTTATACATAGATGTAATTGTGTGTTGTACATACTTTTAAGTGTTTTAGTTCACTTGATAAATTCTTCATAAATCAGTTAGCATATGGGAGTCAAAATTAATTACACTTTCGTTGATTTAATAAGAAAAAAGAAAATGTTCACTGATATTATTATGAGCTTACGTTTCCCCACTGATCTGCACTAGCAGTATATTATATATTTATAACATATATTTTTATTACCAACTCTCGTGGCTTCTTTAAAAAACTGTAGCAAACGTGACGTGACGTGTACGTGAAACTGTAGTGCTAAATGGCGTTTAAATTTTATCACGAAATAGTTCGACGTTTAAAGGATAATAAAAGTGACTATATTCCGCGGTAGCACGGCGGTGAAATATTGGAAAATTGAACATGCATTAAAGCTGAAAGTGTTTTTTATCACACTGCGTCAATCAAGCGTCTGCATTGTGTAGTCTGGGCATTTTTGCTAAATTGAAGCTGTTCATACAGCGCAGCGTCAAAACAGATTTCCCGAGGAAGATTTTAATAAAATTTTATTGAACATTGTGAACCGATTTGCGGATCATTCAATTATTTTCTTTAACGGTTCTTGCATTTTATTGTTAAAAAATACTGCGATTGTCCAAGTTTCACACGAAGCGCACCTGCTTGGAGAATATGTCCTCGTGGAACCTGTATTGTTTCGACATCGCATTATAAGCTGTGAGTCGTACCGTGATCAAAGGATCCGTTATGTCGCCACTCTGCGAGTATTCCGAAAGCCAGAGTTGCTGACAACTTTTTCCAGCTACTTGTTGCTTGTATCACCCCAGGCTCGAGTGCACCCATACTTCTTGCGTTAAGGAGCGTTCCCACGCTCGACTTGCTTGTCCCTTTCGCACAGATGGGTTACTCTGGCGTGTATCCATTACATATAGATTATACTCAGACCGCGGCGCGCGACGTTCAATACTAAGGATATTGATGGATATATTTTGGCACTGTCAACTCGGCGCCATGTTTGTGTCGGTTAAGATCGTAAAAGCTTTTCCAACACAATGCAATTTGGCCTTTGTTTGTAACGATTTTGATAATTTGTCCTGTGTTACAAATGACCAAAGACGTAACACGTATGGTTACGTTTCTCGTGAAGGGGAGCATGTGAGACTGCCACAAGTGGATTATGTTGTTAGTGCATGTCGCGCTGCATGCACGTTTGACGTTGGCGCGCTGCCAATATTTTTCCTCCGGTCCGGCCTGCACAGTAAAAAGCTTTGTGCTTCGTACTACGCTACTGAGCACTAGCTGCGTTAACTGATGCTTTATCCTCTAATAAACAATGGTAAATCAATGGCGACTAATGACCATTATGATTGCCATTGATTTAAATACTGGTACAAGAAAGTAACTCTAATGCACTTGATGTTAAATGCAGGGCAGTCCAGATTGAATATTGCATCTCTCGCACGCTCTCGATCAGTGTGCTCGCTTGCCCGAAATCGGTTTTGAGTTGATTATACCTGGAACGCAATGAGGATCTCTAAATTATATAGGATCACGATACTTGCGTACTACTGTCTGGTAGGTGTTATTCAGGCGTATACAAATACCCCAGCACCTCACAACTAAGTTTGTGCGTACAGCACAAAGCGTTATCTAGAATTATGGTAAGTTTGAGTCCTGCGTATGTTTAAAGCTAGTAGGTCTGCTGCGAGGTAGCGGTCGAGAATGCCGTTGGACAAGTCCGGCCGATGCTCGCTGCAAAAATATTCACAGGCCATTCCTGTAACTGCTTGGCCGCATTCGTAGTTAGTGTCCCCGCCCCCCGCGTGCCTCCCGCGTATTGCTCCCGCCCCGCCCGCGCCCTCCCTAACATCACGCTGTTCACTTATTTGTTGCAACTGCGCGCTAGACTCAGCTTGCGTACTCACATTACTAATAATAATAATATTAACTATTTATACTGGGATGTGAGGTACATATTTATACGCGTGTAGGTATTTTTAGCAATCGTGTAGCTTATTGCTTATTGTCTGGGTATGGCTAAAATGATAAAATTAGTATGCGCTTTTAAATGCGCTTAAGGCTTTTAGTTTATTTTACTTAATTTTCCTTGAATGATTTCGTAAAATCTGAGGTATTTATACTCGATAGTAACAACCTCGTCGTGTCAGTCCGTTCGTCTCCAAGACAACGGCTCACTCATTATACGTACAAATGAAATTAAAATTGGCACAGACAATGTTATCTATTTATTTGAAAATGTATTATTATTTATTTTCATAACGTATACTTACACAACAAAAGTCCCAGCACGTGAAAGCTTATACAGTAATAAGCTCCGCGTCTTAGCGCTTCGAAGGTTTTCTCCGAATAAATAAATAAAAACACAAATTAGAAATTTATTTACAAAGAACTAGGCTGGTTTTCCATCAACATTTTTTATATAGTTTCATTTTGTCGGCAATATTACACGTGATCTGAGACATTTTCGCTGAACACGTGTTGCCTCTGCGCCAAACAGTTTTTTGCTAAACAGCCAATTTGGAAACGTCACATCGGAACGTTGACGTGTTCCAATCAGCATTTCGCTGTTCTCGATGGCCAGTTTAATCGATTCGTGTTTCGCGGAATCAACCACCAGTACAATATGAGATTTTTAAAACGACGCGTGTATTGATATTTATTATCTATTGCTTGAACGGAAGAAAATACCATAAGGAATTCGGTAAAGCTGGGAATACTACACAATTAAAAAAAAAAAAAACAAGAACAAAATATTCTTTATTTAATACTTTAAAGGTATGAATGTCCGTTCACTGGCATTAGTTAATTAATTAATGGGGCTTATACGCAAATGAAGAAATAAAAAATGAAAAAATGTTTATTAAAAATAATAATGTTACATAACAAGAATATTGCAGGGGTTCTCAAATTAGGCTTTGCCTGTGTCTTGAGAAACCAGTTAAACAAATATTTTATTTAAAATTAAGTGTGTGAGTGTGAGAAAGTGCCAAGTATGTATTAATGTGTGTGTGTGTGTGTATTTGCATGAGTGTGTGTTCAAGTGAGCATTGATACCTAGTATTATGTATGTATAAGCAACCAGTGTATCCGTGTATAATATGTTTTATCGTAATTTACCGGTACAGCATAATCTCTTTAATTGTGGTGGAATACTAAGGGTTTAGGTAGATATTTATTCGATGTGAAAGACATTTAATTTAGGTGGGTAATTTGGGTGGGTAAATAGAATGCTAGATAGAATAGAATACAGAATAAAAAAATAACTTCGTCCAATGATATATAATCAGGTACTTAAATAAAAAAATATTCACATGTAAATATTCCATTTTATAATCATCTTATCTTAATGTTTTGTAAAATGAGTTCAGTAATTGTTTTTACAAATGATAAAAATATTTTGCTTATTGAATACCAGAATTACATAAATTAAATACAAAATTTATTTTTCTCTGGTAGTGTTAATCAGGGACCGAAACCGGTAACGAAAATACCGGTATTTTTAAAGGTAACCCCTCCCTATACGCCAATTTTATTAGATTCCTAGAATTTAACCGGTATCATACTGTTAACCGAAATAAGGGTTACCTCTATGTTTCATGCGCCGTTCCTTATAAGTCAAAGCGGGGGCAGTGCCTGTGTGTGGTTATACCGCCGTTTGTCTTTACTAAACATTATGGCACTATACCACAGACTTATCTTTACTCATTTCATTTTTTTTTCAACAGTATTACACACCAAAAAAGAAATGAACCGAATCCAGCGATATTGTGTAAACAAAACGACAAGTATGATATTTATTAATTATTTGTTACGCAACAACAACGCGTTTTGTTTTGCATTCAAGATCTTTTTAGGCTACCGGTATTAAAACGGTTACCGTATATAAGGGTAACCTTTATAATGTGTCATAGCGGTTACCTAAATCTTAAGAGGGGGGTCTATGTGAAATGGCCTTTTTCACAACGTTTTTTCTTGGTGATCTTTATTATTAGGTCTTCAAAAAAAATATATGTTGATCTACACTATATGGAGCATGGGCCCTTCTTTTCAGAATTCTTAAAAGTGTATTAAAAGTACTTGAAATAAAATTGCAAAGTGACCTCTATTTTCGCATTTACAACGTTTTTTCTCTTAAACTACGAGCACTAGGATTATTTTATTATTATCAGGATATTAAGAAATGCAAGGCGGATGGGACCTTCTTTTTATTTTTTCTAATTTCTGTCTCATTTACTTTTAACGATTTTTTCACATTATCGATACTCTAAATCGCGAGCACGTCCCCGCTGTCGCCCAACAAATCAGTGCGGGACGAACCGCCGTGCTAAACGGACCTATGTCGCTTGTCTTCGCAATATCAACGTAAATTTAATATTGCTATTTCGCTCGACACATTCATTGAGAACGGTTACGGCCGGTCTAACCGTAGTAAATCACTATACTACGTCACTGCAACTGTGGCGCTGTTGCTTGGATGCCAAATAAAAACGTGTGGCCGCGGGTTCGATCCCGCATCGAAACAAATGTTTTTATTTATAAATTCATCTATCTACTATCTAACCCAATATTTTATATAGGAAACATTTTATTTCTTGCATTTTTGTAACATTTATATTTTACATTTTTGTATTTTAGATTTTTGAATATTACGATTTTTGTTTATTATACATAAACCAAAAACTACTCAACCGATCTTAAAATTCTTTCACCATCCGATTCCAACATTATCCTGGAGTAACATAGGCTGTATATTTGCCTAAAGGGGTTGACATGAGTTAAAATGGAAAATATAAATCATTGAAGATATTTTTTTGAAAAATATCTTCTACCATATTTTATAAAATTATTATTTATGCTCTTAGTAGAAAGTAACTGTACCATAATAGTAGATTTATTTTGTTAAAGTTAACGATCATAATATTGTACCTAGATAGCAAAATATAAGTATCGTGCGATGTTTTAATATTTCAATTGAATTTCATGCAACTTTTGAGAGACCTACCCAACATATAAATAAATGAATTGTTATGTTCCGATCATATTTGAAATAGTAGGTAACATTTAAACACCAAAATAGGCACTAATATATTAGATAGTTACCGGTAATTTGGTCGCCGGGAAGTAAGTATTGTTGGCCCGAAGGAGTGACCGATCGCTTGATGATTGATGTGGCCGCAGGTTCGATCCCCGCATCGATACAATTGTTTTTGTTTATAAATTCATCTATATGTCTAACCTATAATATTTTATAAAAGAAACATTTCATTTTTTGCATTTTTGTAACATGTGTATTTTTACATTTTTGTATTATAGATTTTTGAATATTTCGATTTTTGTTTATTATGAATAAATCCAAAAATTATTTAACCGACCGACTTAATCTTAAAATTCTTTCACCATTCGAATCCAACATTATCCTGGAGTAACATTGGCTGTATGTTTGGCTAAAGGAGTTGAAATAAGGGTTGAATTGAAAAATAAAACCATTCGAGATAATTTTTTTTAAATATTTTTATTTTCCATTTAACCCTTATTTCAACCCCTTCAGGTAAATATATAGCTTCTGTTAATCCCGGATAATTACCATTAGAAAATCGAAATATTTTTTTAAATTGGTCAAGTAATTTTTGAGTTTCATTGTAAATAAAAATCCAAAAATATAAATGTATCTATCCTCTTTATAATATTCCAAAAGAAAAACAAAAATAAAAATATTAAAATCTAAAATGTAATATTGGTATAGATAGATGAAATAAGTAAACACAAAAATTGAACTACAAGTGCGGGGACCGAACCCGCGTCTTCTCTTTTAAGAGTCAGCGTTCGAGCAATTCTGCCACGGTAGCTGTGACGATTGTAAGTGAATTAATCATACACTACGGTCAACCGCTCCTAACTGTACTTGATGGGAACATCGAGTGAAATAACACTACGAATATATCGTTTTGTCCGCAGCGAAATAATGAATGAATAGGTATAAAGCAGCGCGCTCGCTCGCACGTCGTGAGCCGGCGTGCGCCGGTGCATGAGATTTGGTGCCGCCCGTTCGAGCAAGGTCATCGGCGTCTACCCTCCTCTTAAAGGTAACCGAAATTCGTCGATACCGGTACCGTTATGTCGAATGGGTTTCGGTCCCTGGCGTAAATATACTGAATTACAATTTACAAAATCTGATTGCAATGCAGTTCTGCAGTAACTTGGTATAAGTTAGTCCGGGATTCGTCAGGTATTTGGATAGTGTACTCACCCTATCGATGCGATGCGATGTACGGGGCGAAAATGCCGATGCGAATATCGGACACGTCACGTCTCGACAGCCTTCGGGCATGATGCATTGGTTGCCTCGTGTGTTTTCGGATATGCAGAGTAAATATATTAGTTAAGATACGTATTTTTACATTACTTATTTGTTAAGTCAATATCAATAATTGAGAAATTTAAAAATGTGAATTTTTATTTCAACATTCCAATAAATCAACAATTATGGATGAGTAAAATTCATTGTGCGTAAATGCAGTAATCGTTTTCTATCATTATTAGTACATATCGACGCAGGAAAGCGATTTTGTCGTAGCTCGCAACAAGCAATTTTGCAAAAAAAAAAATGAATAATCTAGAATACTTAGGAATACCATTTCTTTCATAATAACATTTTAAAATAAATCCTTACATTTTCACGAGGAAATTTAATGCGGTATTTTTTTTATGAATTATTTAATATTTGTTATTTGACAACCTCCGTGGCGCAGTTGGTTAGAGGCCGCCTGTGAAACGAGAGGCCGCGGGTTCGATCCCCGCACCGAGAGAAATGTTTGTGCGGCCCACAAATATTTATTTCGGGTCTGGGTGTTTGTGAGACCGAAAAGTCTCTCGTAGATCCTGATACCCACGACACAAGACTCGATCTTAGTGTGGGGTCAGGATTATGTATGTGGCTGTTGGGTGTTATTATTATTATTAATATACAAAACGCATATACGCATTTTTTGAGATACGTCAAAATCGCTTCCCTGCGTCGATATATTAATTTAAGGTAGTGTTTTTATATTAAGTCATAAAGAAAAAGAGCAGTTTATAGTTCATAGTAGAAATCACTGGTCTGTCTGTGACACATAGATGTGTGTCTCCCCTAGGATAATGCCTGAAACGTTTTGTTTTTGCATCCTTTGACCCTGACAAAATATTCAATTAATTTTTTGTGACATCTATTTCTTATGGAAGCAGAATTGTTTATTTGTAAAACTTATTGCTTTTTCTTTTTTGTCCCTCGGCGTACAATGACACAGCATAGTTTTCTATGTAAAAATGTGTTATACTAGCTGTAGGGCCCGGCTTCGCCCGGGTACAGATAGTTTTTGAGTTCAGTCCAAATCAACATATTATTTCGGGTACTGTTTCATATTCAAACTCAATATGACCGTGGACTATATTGCTTTTCCCGTCCCATCCCAACATGTTGATAATATCTTAGCATTGTTGTCTATGCCAACCCTGACATAATAATCCCCATGTAATAATAATAATAGGCGAAGAAGATGACCAAGATAGCGAAGCGATGGGGGACGATATTTTTTTATTGCAAATCATGGCGAGATGAGCATGCCGTTCGCCTGATGTTAAGCGATACGACTGCTCATGAACTGTAGCAAAACCAAACAACACCTTGAATAACAGCACAACAAAATAAGCAATGCTTGACATTCACTGCGCTCGCCATCCTGAGACATACGATGTTAAGTCTCACCTCAATATAGTAGTTACTCTGGCTACAACGTCCTTCACACTGTAACACAAAATTCCATTAGATTTAGCTATAAATAGAGATATATGAAGAGACTTTTCGCACCTGTGGGATCTAGTTTAAAAAAACAGCAGCAAACTCATGTGATTTTTATACTCTCTGGATTAAACTACATGCCAAGTACAACATAAATATTTAAATGAAACAACTAATGAACTTGCTTGCATCAAGCGCGTGGATTTCCTTAGCAGAGTTATTTTAGAAATATATTTATTGTACTCTTCAAAGATCTTATACTTACAATCATCAACAAATATATTTCGAAAAAGATTATTACAGGATTTTATGTTGATAAAAAACTCTATGGCCCATCTGGGGGCGCGGCCGAGCCCCCATCCAAGTCGAGCTATAGGCCGTAACATCCTTTTCTCGAAGCAATTCAGACCATTTTCAACCCCCTATAACTTCGATGTGGCTAAAGCATGAAGCCTGAATTTTCAGTTGCTAAGCAGGCATTGTGTAAACACGGTATATTTAAAATTTCATTCAATTTGAACCAGTAGTTTAAGAATTGTAACTAGTCAAACTTTCTTAATTTTGTCACTCACTGACTGACCGATCATCCAAAGTCTAAGGCACTTCTAGCAGACATAGAACCTTCAAATTTAGAATATAATTAGTGTTTAGTGTCTAAAGTAAGGGAAAATTCAAACATTTCATAATTTGTGTCTAGTTTTCTAGATAGACCAACTGCGTGAATAACCCTATGAGTGCTCCATGTCAACTAGTAGTTGACTTTTATACCATGTCAACTAGTAGTTGACATGGTATAAAAGTGTATATTAAGCGTATATTTCCCGTGTCAACTAGTAGTTGACATGACGTGGCACGTTTGGATGCATTAGAAATCCGTTAAATATGGTCATTTCGGTCGCACTAAGGGCATTTTGTATTACTATTTTAACCTTGACGGGCATGAGCGGCGGTGCGTATAACTTTGTAATCCCATATAAATGTATAGGATTACAAAGTTACATTTGCAGTTAATGAATCATTGTACCCGTATATAATGGAATAATAGTTGTAGATAGATATCTATATATATGAGGCATAACAGGAGGGGATATAGAGAAGGAAATGGTGTATTCAGCAAGCTCTTGGCCAGCAGCATTATGTATAAATTGTACGATACATTATGTTTTCATGCGATGGCCAAGTCGATCCATTTATTTAAAACGTAAAGAATTTTTAATATTGATATGGTAATAACTAACGAAATAACTTTATATAGAAGGTTCCTTAAGGACTATATAAATTAATCGACTTGGTATAACATGCATCTCACAACTTTTTGCGGTAGAAAACCTGAGCTGCGAGACTTGGAATTTTTTTACAGGTAACTCATTATTAGGTACCAACTTTTAACATCTTACACATGTGATAACTTTTAAACGAAATAACCGATTGAGAGTATTTTACTTCTACATAAATACTCTTGATAACATAATGCTTAATTTCGATAAAGATTAATATTATGATACATATTTAAGTTATAACGTAGTTCTTTTTCTTCAGTCGATTTAATAATTATTTTGAACACAAAATCGGTTATTGTGATTAAACCATGATATTATATGTTCTCGCGGACTTTTTTGTAGGTCGTAATGGGATCTACAAACCCGTAGTAAATCATTTTGTTCTATTGTCAATAGTTTTTGCAGCGCACGCAAAAATAGGTTTTCGATTTTACACCTTGTGTTACAAAATAGCAATTTTATTACGGATCCCTAATTTTGAATATATTGCCTATAGCCTTCCTCGATAAATGGACTACCCAACATTGAAAGAATCATTCAAATCGGACCAGTAGTTCCAGAGATTAGCGCGTTCAAACAAACAAACAAACTCTGCAGCTTTATAATATTAGTATAGATTTAACTTTCCGTAAGCGCCGAGAAAGGGTAGTTAACTTGTTCATTCAACTTAATCATTAACAAGAAACTCTATTCTTAATTATTCTTTGAAATATACGCAGTTGTGGATATTGTGATGTCACAACAAAAGGAATTGATTTATGAAGTGTCTGTCATTAGAAGATCCTTTTTTTGAAATTGTTTTTGAACAATTGTTAGTAATATTTTTCTATATAAAATAACCACATACTCACACACATTAACTTAAGTTCGTATTAAAATACTAATCTTAAATTTTGGTCGACCAAAACTACAGAATTTTTCTAATAACACCTGGACATGAAACAAATAGCTGTTGATTACCTATTTGATTTATTGCGACCGAGCATGCGGCTTTTAAAGCCAATATATTAACCGAAAACAATGATGGCTAACTCTGTATAATTTTTATAATTTAATACCGCCCAGTATGCTATCTCATCGTCTTCGATTCGTCCAAGAGGCAGACCGTTACTGATTTGTGGTGTTTGTCGCGCGGTCGCCGGGCTAAAGTGCCGTACGGAAATTAATATGTGTCTCGCGTAATGATTAGCATCACATTAGTATGTGACACTAGGCGTGTTTGCCAAGCACTCGCCTCTGGAAATATTTGACTAACTGCGAGCTGAAATGTCTTCTATTATTTATCAATCAGTTGATTTTGATGCTTGTTGTGCTGCAAATTAGATATTTGTTCTATTTCCTTTTTATTTGCTATTTCTCCTGCCGATCCGCAGTCAAAACGCACTGTAGCTTTCCAGTTT
Source organism: Hyles vespertilio (assembly GCA_009982885.2). Classification (NCBI taxonomy): domain Eukaryota; kingdom Metazoa; phylum Arthropoda; class Insecta; order Lepidoptera; family Sphingidae; genus Hyles; species Hyles vespertilio. The sequence goes on along the minus strand of CM042833.1, from coordinate 34,469,655 downwards.
AAAAAATTTTATTAATGAAAATTGGCATGAGAGTAGAAATCAATATATAGAAATAGCTCAGTGGCAGAGCGCAAGGTATCAGCGCCTTGTTGTCCCTGGTTCGAGTCCAGGTTTCGGCATTATTTGACGAGGGTGGTCTTTTTGTCTTTTTATTTGAATTATTAAAACTACAGACGAGACGAAAAAATATTACATTAATAAATCAAATAAAACATGAGAAAATTAAAAAAAGAATTTTATTTTTAAAAATCTTTTAAAATTTCAATTGCTTTCGTTATGTTTCTGATATAATTGTCGGATGAATTTTATTTGCCTTTGTAATATTCGCCACTTATACATATAAATTATATATAGACTTATAAATTACTTCAGGTCCCATATTTCACCCGGGTATAACAATAATAGCGGGTATAATAAGTAACCCTCTGCAATTTTTTCAACACTTATCAGCATATCTGCCAAACAGCAGTGTAAATGCACTGTTGTGTTTCCGATTAAAGAACATTGTAGCCAGAGTAACTACTGGACATATTGAGACTTAACATCTTATGTCTCAGGACGAAGAGCACAGTGGAATGACAAGTATTGCTTTGTAATTTATGGTGTTGTTTGGTTTTGCTGCTGTCCGTGAGCGGTCGTATCGCTTACCATCAGGCGAATGGCAAGGCTCGTCTCGTCATTAATACTAACTTTAAAAAAGATGTATACATACTTTGATCATAATGCACAATTGATGTCAAATATCTATGCAAGTACCTCAAGTGTAAAGAAACCGTTTATCATCATTATACTCCACATTAATAGTTGATGAATCCGTATACTCTTTGCTCGATCGTTGTTTATTTAATAATTAACAGATAACTTACCTTTAATCCCCTCTCTTTTGATTTTCTAAGGCTTGCAATGCATCTGAGTTTTCCCCGGTGTTGCGGTAATCATGTCGCGGTTTTTCTTGCCATCGGATAAGTCTAGTAAAATTAGTATACCGGAGTACCCAGTTTATCTTTGAACCAGCTTGGTATTTTACCAGAATTTGCCTATATTACCAAAAAGCGTTCTTTACTCCGTAGTTTGTTAAATAATTACATAATCGGACCCAACGTTAGAACGTTAATAGTTCAGTAGTGCGATTCACGTAACTTTTTGACGCGCCGATCAAGTTGCGGTGCGGTTACAATTAAGTTTACGCTTTGGTACAAAATTGTATTCTTGTAAGTGTTTAGCTGCGCGTGAACTGCGCGTGAGCTGCGCGTCAACTGTACGTCAGACGTGTGAAATTTGTTTGAGATTGACATATACGCGCAGTAGTGAATACGCTAAAACGTTTGCGTGACGCGAGCGTATTTGACAAAATTACGAGAATACGAAAAGGGCTGTTCTGATCGAAACTTAAACGCAACTGCACTGCAGCTGAACTTATTATATTATGTGAATCGCCCTACAGAGCTCCATTTAAATTGTTTCATCAAAATGTTGGTTGACGTAAACAAATCCCAGATTGTGGGGTGGTAATGGCTTTGGTTTATCTTGTGGTGTAACGCGTGCCGTTGTATTGACCTTATGAACGGCGCGGAGTGCGGACTTGGTGTCTGAGGTTAAAAACATTAGCCGGAATCGACTCGTCACATCTCTATATTTCCATACAAATGTTTTAGATCACGGAGACCGGTATGTGTTTGTTCATCTATGGTTTCCGCGAATGTCTCGCTTAAGAACTCATATCGTATTAAGCAAGGCAAGCGTTATTTTCTAAAACATCATTTTAAAACAACTTCTATTTATTTTATTTGTATTTTTTTTTATTATTTCTTAAATATATATTTATAATTTCTTAAATATATATTTAAGAAATTATAATCCCATCAAAAACATCCTGTAAAAAAATTCCAAGTCTCGCAGCTCAGGTTTTCTACCGCAAAAAGTTGTGAGATGCATGTAATATCAAGTCGATGAAAACATAATGTATCGTACAATTTATACATAATGCTGCTGGCCAAGTCGATCTAATTATTTAAAACGTAAAGAATTTTTAATATTGGTATGGTAATAACTAACGTAATAACTTTATATAGAAGGTCCCTTAAGGACTAAATAAATTAATCGACTTGATATTCCATGCATCTCACAACTTTTTGCGGTAGAAAACCTGAGCTGCGAGACTTGGAATTTTTTTACAGGATGTTTTTGATGGGATCTCACGTCTTTTTGTAGAGTCCTACTTTTTCCTTTTCGGTACTTCTTACTTCTAGAATATCACTAACGATTTTTCTTAAAGCCTCTGTCTTATGGATTTTTCTTATTTTTGTAGGTATCAATTTATCACAAATATAGCAGATTTGATTATTAATGTTCTTTCTTTCATTGTAATTGATATTTTCGAGTTATTTAATCTATTTATTTGCAAGTTTTTCTTCGTCATGTTTTTCTAGAGGAATGTTGTACAGTTTCATGGGCTGAATACACCATTTCCTCTCTATATCCCCTCGTGTTATGCCTCATGTATATAGATATCTATCTACAATTATTATTCCATTATATACGGGTACAATGATTCATTAACTGCAAATATAACTTTGTAATCCTATACATTTATATGGGATTACAAAGTTATTCACGCAGTTGGTCTATCTAGAAAACTAGACACAAATTATGAAATGTTTGAATTTTCCCTTACTTTAGACACTAAACACTAATTATATTCTAAATTTGAAGGTTCTATGTCTGCTAGAAGTGCCTTAGACTTTTGATGATCGGTCAGTCAGTGATTGACAAAATTAAGAAAGTTTGACTAGTTACAATTCTTAAACTAGTGGTTTAAATTGAATGAAATTTTAAATATACCGTGTTTACACAGTGCCTACTTAGTAACTGAAAATTCAGGCTTCATACTTTAGCCACAACGAAGTTATAGGGGGTTGAAAATGGTCTGAATTGCTTCGAGAAAAGGATGTTACGGCCTATAGCTCGACTTGGAGGGGTCTCGGCCGCGCCCCCAGAACAGTGGATATCGCATCTATCCAATTTTTGCAAACCAAGTTTAGCTTCCAAAGCTCAGTTCGAATGGTTATTCATATCTTTATACTTTGTCTTCTTGTTAATTATAATAAGGATAATAATATCTAAAGAAATCCGTAAAAGTTTGATATTCAATGAAATGTATGCTTGTAAAGGTATTTTATTGGAAAATGGGATAAAGTTTTCAATGAATCACGTGCAACCGAATTGATGAATATGCAGTATTGAGTTATGATAATTTGTGCATGATAGCCCAGTGCTGGACATAACGACATGAATTCTTTTCTTTCTTTCCTTCTTTCTTGTTCCCATACTTTTTTGATAGGCCGGCAACACATCTACGATCCAAGCATTGTGGATGTCCATGGGTGGAATTGCTCACTTACCATCAGGTGATCGGTTTGCTAGTTTGCCGGACCAATGCAAAAAAAAACACGCGACAACAAATATGTTAGATTGAGGTGTTACCGGAGTGTTTTTTTTGGAGTTGCGATCCTTTCGCTAAGTCAGATTGCTCAGGTTCCTAAAAGTGGTAGGTTATTCGTATTCGCACAGTCATCTACTACACCGTCGCATGTAGACGGTGTAAAACTCAAAATGATCCACGCAAACTCATTGGTTTTGGGTTCAGCCTGTTTATGTGTTTCTTGCAGTCTTCGGTTCTCTGGGATACTTGTGTCTGCTGTTGAATGCTCTCTTTGGGTTTAATTTGCATTAACCATCATGTGCATTGTAGTCGCTTTGTTGTGCCAATATAAACATAAGACGGTGCTTACGGTCCCACAAACACATATGTTCGATGTAATGCAATTAAATGCACCATCTCTAAACGTTGCGGTATCCAAGCAACCTTGTTATTACGTTAGTACTCGTAGTATGCAAAGGAAACATTGCCGAACTTGGAAAGTCATTGTTTTCGATGGGTTAGCAATGTGTTAATAAAAGGCAAGTTATTAACTCAATTAAAGTGGGCTAATTATAATTACTAGTAAACGTCGGAAGGTATTATGTAGATGCTGACAGCTGAAAAAATGAAAGATATATGGAAACCTTGGAACTTTAGTCTTTGTATAAATTATTATAAAACAAGTTAGAAATACCCTGGACTTCCGAAGTGGACCGGCTCGACTGAATTAGTACAACTCTCGTGGAATATCTCGGAAGCGTTCGACTGATATCGCCGGAGGCCCAATATCAGCTTCAGTTCTTTTTCATTCCCTTCCCATCTTTTGTTCCCCGAGGCTGGTAATCTGAAGTTTTTTAAATATCCATGCGTTGCGGTAATCCCTCATATGATTCGTTGCGCAATGTTTGGATCTGTGCAGTACAAAAGTGTTATAAGAGGGATGGAGACGATACCAGTAAAGGTATATGGCGGTGTATGTAGCGTGTACCGAGGAGGTAGCGAAGGTGTAAGCCGTGCTTGTTGTGACCGCGAGCGTGGTGTGTGAGAGCTGCATGACGTGTTGATATTAGCGAAAGCTGTCGCGGGCGGGGACACCAGCTCCATTGCCTGGAGTGAGTCAGTGGCGGCGCGCGCAGTTATTTCTGTGTGCCGTGCGTAGGCGGCGCGCCGTGTGCGATTCCTATCTACCACGCTCAGACCGCGCAGAGACACTCGGAAGCTATAGTCTACACGTTTCTAATCAAATACATCATACACGTAAAATCATCACATCACATCCTAATTTCTAATAACCAAAATATTACGCTCCCACGATGATTAAGTAAACGCTGTTTACAACCAGATATTATTGCGCGTTTCAGTAGTAAATGTAAATCAAAAGGCTACTCACCTGTGCACTTTTGATTTCGTATGGGTCCTATTGCACCGGAGGCGGCGCGCCGATTTGCTCCAAATCACTGTCCGTTAGAGCCTACAATCGCGCGCTTATTCATACTTGTACTTACTCAAGCGTCATTGTGAGTAAAAAAAACTAGTCCATTGAATACTACCAAAAAAAGTGGGTGTTAAAGTGGCCACCACGCTTGTTATTTTTTCAAAACCTAAATAGGATTAAAACAAATATAATAATACATTTTTGATGTTACAAAATTATTTATTTTTATTACTAATTATAGGATTCATAGAAACGTCAAGTTTTCATGTAAGGCAATTGACTTTCTCAAAGTAGTGGCATTCGGTTTGATCATTGGAATAACGTGTTCGGTATTCAAAGAATGTCGGAGGTAAACGTTATCTGCGCTTTCAGCGTCGTTTAGAAACGTGTTTAAGGTGAATCTAAGTGTGAGCGGGTGTCGGCAGTGGGTGCGTGGAGGAGGCCGCGACTGGCGGGCTCGCGGCAGCGTGCTGCGTGCCGTGCGACACGTCGCGTCGCCTGCGCTCGCCAGCCGCCAGCGGCACCGGTGTCCGTCCTGTGCTCCACCCACTTGTTCCGTGTTTTTTTGACACCCTGTGAATCGTGACGCGCTATCGATTGTAATGGGCCCGAGTTGGCGTCACTGGGGTCATGCAACTTAATGGACTCGAGACGTTTCACATGTGTTCAGATTGCCGTTACGTCTGCTCATGTACAAGTTAGTCTGCCTGCTCCGCTTCACTTTACTGTTATGCGTTTTTTTTTATTTCAAGTGTCGTCACCGGCTTTCTAAGCCGACGTGTTTGCGTACTAAGTGATGTGCCGCATAGGCATAGGTGGGTTCTCACGTTTACGGTCATGGTGTAAACGTGTCGTAGGTCAACTGTAAAGTGGCCCGCGGCGTGTGCACCGTGCATGTGTATGCATGCAGGCGGTGTTAATTGACACGGATAATGCGGGTAACAGCAGCAGGATGTTCCGGGGAGGCGGGCGAGAGAACGCGTCGTGTTGCGGTACAGAGAGAGTGGTGTAGCAGCAACATCGTAACGCGGTGAGGGCGAGCGCGGTCGATGAGCCCGATGCAGAGGGCAGCACAGAGCCACCGCGGGGGGCTACACCGCGACCCGCGCGCCGCGCGCCGCCGCCCACCGCCCCCCACTGTCCCCCACCGCCCCGGCTGCTTGCGCACTCGGTACGACCGCTCCGCGCGTTCACTAATGCGTCATATCGCCATGAAAGCTGACGTCCAGTCCGCCCGCTGCGGCACAACACTTCGCGCGCGCCATGTGATCTCCCGTGTTGACTTATGTATGGACTTGCGAAACGACGACGCGGGCCGCCGCCGCCGCCTTCATTATGGCTTCGGTCGAATATTTTGCGGACACGAACAGTGACTTTGGTGCCTGTGATGAGAGAAACTGGGACACTGTACGAGTCGGGCGCACGTGCTCGCGTTTCTTTCCAAAACTGAGTAAGTTTGAGTCAGTTTATTTTAAAGTGTGACTGGATCACTGACGTCGGCCGGCCGATGTGTCGGTACTGTGTGTGTTATTTTCGCAGCGCACGGCGGGCCACGGCGCCGGCCGTCCGGAATGCGGCCTCCGCCCCGCGGCCGCCGACCGCCGGCCGCCGCACGCCGCACGTTGCCGGCGCCGAGCGAGCCGAGCGCGCCGACCGCGCCGGCCGCCCCGGCCGCCCCGCACCGCGCGTAGCGTAATAAATAAAGGCGGGGCGCGGCTGCGTGCGCGCGCACCCCTCCGCGCCCTCAGGTCATTGACTCGCGACACTACGCCGCCGCTACCGCTACCGCCACCGCCGCCGCGGACGCCGCTGCCACTGCCGCCACCGCCACTACGCCATCGCTACACCGCCACCGCTCCATACATTTCTAGGAAGCGCAAGCGTGAGCACACGGCGGGCCGGCCTCTTGGCACCTGAGTGGTTCAAATGTTGCGCCGGCTAGCCAATGTCAATGTCGACTATTGGGCAATGGCAATGGCAGCTGAAGCTAAGCTGTGACCGAGCGCGACGCTCGTGTGTGATGTGGAGTGCGAGCGCGCTTGCGGGCCGGCTGTTGACCCCGCCGTGCACCTGGCCCCGTCAGCCCGCCACTGCAGTGCCCTTTGTCATTACAAATATTACGTATGCGTTATCCGCGCACTTTTATAAGACATCCAATTCAAAAATAGTCGTCTAATCGTGCCTGGTAAGGTCGAACGGGCGGATTTGTTTGTTCGGTTCGAGATAGCGCGCATTTTTTTTTCGATGCGTCGTTTACGTATGAATTTACGCAGATTCTCCCGTTATTTGACGCGCCCACGCTTCATTAGATCTATATGTTATCGGCAGACCTAGCTAACTCGGTCTGGAGGCAGTCGGTGTTTAGTGATATATGTATTATGATAAGGATAAGTAGGTGTGGGAGCGGGCGCCGTGGTTTATCGCGGCCGGCGGGCGAGTGCGGAGGTGCGGGCGCGCGGGTGGCGGAGTGGCGAGAGCGTGGCGTCCACGCCGCCACTTGTCTTCTATTGGCGTACTCCGTATACGGCTCGTTTTTAAATTTAACGGTCGCATCGTCACGCGTCGACATGTAACGGCGCGATCGCGCTCCTCCTTTATCGTTTTCGTACAATACGAACAGGTTCGGAGCGCCCGTCTCGCCGTATAGTTTTATTATATTTTAATTAATGTTTTCGTGGAGCACTAAAAATAGACGGTGAACTTCCCGGTTGAATGGCGTCGCCGGCGCGGCACAGAGCGGGGAGTGGCACCCAGCCATTGCCCTCGCTCGGTTTGTTTACAAGTATGGTCTGGGGAGCCGCGCGACCGTATTTGCACCCTGTGCTTTTTACGACAGGGCGCACAATGACGTCGGCGCGGCAACGTGATGCCCATGCGCCGTGTCGGTGCACGGTGCCCGCGCCATCTGCGCGCGCACCACCTATTTAAATAAACTACCAACGACAGATAGCTAACACAAAAACTACTGTCGTCCGTCGACGCCGTGGTGCAGCGGCCAGGTGCTCATGCATCCTCCTCTGCCCCTATTCGTTTGCCCTCACTATAGTTGGGTGAGTTGGCAGTAGTGCGGGCGAGGACCTCCTGCCGCGTGCCAATGACCACGCCGGCGCCGCGCTAGTGTTGTTGCTCATCCCGTGGCGATTCGCACCAACCACGTACCTATTCCTTGCAGCTGGCAGACACCTTCGACAGCTCCTTTATAAGATTATTTATTATGTAAATAGATAACGCCGTTTGGCTTGGGCCGTAGTGATGAAATATGCATCATAATGATGTCTCCTTAAACGGATTATGTAAAGGAATATTGAATAGGAAGGGTTTTGTTATCATCATTTCCTCATATTGAATGCAACAAAAAATCTTTATTTTGGATCTTGTAATTACATTTTTTTATATTTACATTATACCCACATTCATCAGTATAATCAGATATTATTTTAGGTAGGTATGCGTCTTGATTAATATTATACTTGAGATTACGCGTCTGTTAGATCATAAAGGAGTTTGTTGTTGGCCGAGTTTGTAATGTTTCGTAAATAATTTAGCCGGGCCGGCGGCGCGGCGCGGCGAGGCGCGGCATCGCTACACTTGCCACTTACACGTTGTTCTCCAACTTGTCCGGGTCAGGAGAAATTGCGCGCGCAATCTCACTCGCAAGGGTGCTCCACTTGTCACCGTACCGAGGCCTCCAGAAACTCGCTTTACTGTATACAAATTCAACAGTTATGTAACCTCTTGTAATATTATTATTTCGGTCAGCCAACAGTTCCCTCGATATTCGATTTACAATACGCGTGTTTGTTACGTACGAAGAAAACATCGTGTGTGTTTACTTTTTTAACGTATCTTGTAGGTTTGTGTGTGTATGTGTGTGTGTGTGTGTGTGTTTGTGTGTGTGCGCAGGCCTCGCGCGAAGTGGAGTGCGACGGAGCGCACGCTCACAGCGGCGCGCCGCACGCGGTATGCGAGAAAGCTTATATCTCTCGCATTGCATCTCTATTGGAAACACATACATATACATTAATCAAACTTTGTTTATAACTCCAATGAGCGGAACTGGTGAAAAATTGTCACGTTCATCTGTGTGCGGGAAAGAGAAACACTGGCTGGGTTTGTTGAGCCTTTTGAGTAATCGGATTACAGCAAGGAACAACTGTTACGTGTACTAGTAATAAACGCGGATAACACAGGTTAAAACGGAAATTATTGATTAGAAATATCAGTGGGTTTATACTGGAATGACAAGAGGGATTGTACAGATTATTTAAATATGCCCATTAACAAAGAATGGTGCTCAATTTGTAGGCGTAACGGTAAACGATAAACATTGCATGATGTATTTCGCGGTCAAGAAACTGTAAAAATGGACTGTCTACTCTTCAAACAAAACCGAAAGGGATTATCAGGTCCACTGAAACTGTGTCACGAAATAAAATGACTACGGTCCGTTACAGCCCACGGTGCGATCCGGCCACCGACCCGTACTCCAAACTGCACGTCGCGCCGAACATACACGTCAGAAGGAATGCAACGATATCTTCATCTCTTTCATCCCTTAACTGTAGTGCAGGCCGTTTTCAAGTCGACGCGAGTCACATTCTTGCGCGTTGAGTTTTACATTTAAGAAGTTACTTCCATAAAGCCGCACACAAAAAAGCTTAAAAAATTAACTTTTTCATGTTCGCTTTCGGAACTGCTTACTATAAATGCTCATATTTTTGTATGTCGCACCGACTACTTGCTGAGATATCCGCCGCGTGAGGTCTTTCATCATAGGAGATTTGTATGAATTATTTCATACAAATCTACATTATATTTTATTTTTATTTTATTTAACTTTATATACAAATATGTACATAGGCGGACTTAATGCCAGAGGCATTCTCTACCATTCTACCTTGAGATGGTGCTGAGAAGGCAGAGGTAGGGGTACATATGTTTATTTGATTATTGATGTTGTTTTATTCCTATACTGGGTATCTCAAGACTGCTACCGAAAACGAAGCCGGGTGGTAGTTAAAGCGACTTCAGACACAATGCAACAGAAAAAGTTGCAAAAAAAAAGCGACAATTTTTTTTTGTTATTTTTTTCCTATTACCATATTTGAGTGGTAAATACATTTTTTCCTAAAATAATAGTGTATACCTTTTATTTATAAATAATCTAAGGTATAAAAGTGTGTAAATTATTATTTTAGCAAAAACTATGGATTTACCACCCAAGAATGACGATATTTAAAAAATCATAAAAAATCATTGTCGCGTTTCTTTGCGAAATTTTTAGTTGCATTGTGTTTGTAGTCACTAAAACTACCACCCGGCTTCGTTTTCGGTAGCAGTCTTGAGATACCCGGTATAAATACATAATATTTATAAACAAATATATGAATAAGTATATACTTACATACTATGTAAAACTATATGTTCAAATATACATAATTACTATAATATATATACACATAAATAAATATATAACAATACATACGATGACACACTATTGTGATGATTCAGCCACTCTATCCAGCAACAAATCCCGAACCTTCTTTTTAAACACGAAACGAAATCCTACTTAATATCTCAAGTTATCGTTTTGCCAAATGCGTACGTTATAAGGTCAATGTCACGATGACAAATGATGTAATGAGCACTTAGACAAATAAGACTTCCGCGTTTATAACGCTAAAGATAAAGCAGATTGTTAGTTGAACATAGAACAATACGGTCAGTCAGCTTAATATAACGCATTCGGTTAAAAGTAGACATCGGTCAGTGGTCACATCGACGCGTCGGCCGTCTCGCCTGAACATGCACAGTACTCGCGGCGCAGTACAGCGGCCCGCGAGGATGTGACGTCACCGTTTTGTCTATTAACTGCCTACGTAATCGGCCGCTCGTAATGGGCTACTTGAAAATGAATTCAACATTCGCGTTTATCCTTTACGACGGCTAAGTTTATTTTAAATTACGTGAAATTGCAGTGATCCGGAGCAGTTCGGCGCTGTGCGGTGTGAGACGAGCGCCTGCCGCGCCGCGCCCTGAGCATGCACACGTCCGTTTTTCTATGTCGCTTGTCGCGCTAGAAACTGACACTGCTTGTGAACTTGAAGTGTTAAGTTACGTGACTTGGAATCGTACGATCGAATTTAAATGAATAGCTTTGCATGTGTAACCGGTCGCCTGTCATTGTGCCTCCTAATTAGCAGCCGTTTTGGACGTGGACGACTGATTTGACATTCAAATGTTGAAGCAGCTACGTTGCCTCGGTCCGGAACCGTACTGCAGGCGACGCGAGCGCTTGGCTGTCGCAACTTATACCCCATTTGTGTTTGAGACCAACGTCGCCTGAGATCATCACTGCGGCTGACTCACTCGATTGTCGTTGGTTCGCACAAATTCTTCCTGTTTATGAATACCATGTCGCACTGCTGTACTATGTAATTCGCGGCAATATTCAAATGTGTGTCCAGTGTTGCCCTGATTCGGACGCAAGGTCTCGAAAAAAGCTAAGTATATAGTATGATGGGCACGCGACGCCACGTTCCGTTACACTAAGTAGAGCGTCGCTGCACGCATTTAACATTAACATTGCTAACGTGACCGTGAATGCGCCTCCGATACACAACTTATTCTACTTCTTATACGGATATCCTAATTAAAAATGTTGCATCTCAAACGTGACTCCGTTCCGTATTACAAATTTACATAATATGCCAACGCCGGTGCACACGTATAAAAACAGACCGCAAAATAATTTTAAATAAATGAAACTAAAACGGTACGGAATGCAGACAGTGTGTATGAGCGCATTTCACGTTAGGTACGCCTTAATGATTTTCGCGGGTTAGGCGCACGCCAAATGTCAGAGTGGCTGATGAACTAATTTCGTCAATTGAAGCAAATGCAACGAGGTCGCCATCATCCGCTTTATTAGTCCACTAATTGCGTAATGTTATGTTTAATGCCGAATTTCACACTCGGATATACCAAGACGCCCACCCGTTTGAATCATAAAACCCGCTGGTCCATATAAATGTTATAAAGAGTAACGTTGAACAATTAAATTCTGTTGACTATTCTTTAGTTTTAAAATTTATTACTTACACGAAATGTTTTTTCACCCCCGAACCGTATCGGTGCCGCGTCGCATTCTTCGACTAAACACACTGGGCACATTCTAAGCGGCCGCGTCCCCACACTATAGAATAATATCGACAAACTCTGGGAATTTGGGGAAAGACACGGCAGTTTTTGTGCGGCAACAGGCAGGTAGTCGCACCCAAGCTATTCAACAAAAGTCATCCCTCGTGAGGGCACAAAAAGCGGCTTGAAATTTGTGCAACACGTTCCTTCCTTTTGTGTTGTGTTTTAAAGTGTTGAAGCGCAGTTAATAATATTAATAACTCACGAAAAAAGCGACTTTGTAGCGGCGACCATTACGAACATGGCCCAATGCTTAGGGTGCACATTTCGAAAGGTTGTCGAATGCTGAACAACAGTCGATGAGGATTTTTGGAAAATAATCTCTCTTTGATACTTACAGGTGTTGTGATGCCATCAATATTTATTTATTTATTTATATTGTGCGCAGATGTGACCTGAGACGTGATATTAAATACCAAGAGGCTGGGGAAGTGCACTATGGTTTGAAGAAATGAACATGCGGCCCATGCCGATCTAAACCAAACGCGACGCCACATCAGTGCAACGTAAGTATTTCTGCAAACCCTGATAATTCTATCTTCATGCAGCTCGCTTCTGAATTCATTGATGAATAGTATTAAAAAATTAGCTTATTCAGATGCGAACTGTGTTAAGAAAGTAAATTCACAATCCCGTGCCTTATCCGCAGTAAGATTGGTATATTCAGTCGTGGTATAGCATTGTCGGCGGCTCTTTATAATTTTTGGGAATCTGCCAACCAGCCGCGGTTTCAGAGTACAGCGAACCGCATTTAGGCGCCTGTGTTGTTTTATTCAGTAGCATACATTGCTCGTTAGTGGAGCATTCACGTACGAATGAATACACACAGTAGTGAAGCAGTGGAACGCTAATAAAGCGATAGAAGCGCGCGAGCGCACGCGACCGGCTGTAACTTCGCCGCCGATTTATAATGTTTGTGGAACAGCGCGCCGTCGGAGGAGTTTCGACCCTCGACTAGTATTCCGTGCGGTACTAACATTTGTTATTATTTAACGTTCTAAGAAAGGTGTGTTTGTCGAGAATTTACTACGTGATATTTGGAGTCTGTATGTAGTATGTGCTCGGCGCAGCTTCATTAGTGACCGATAGTGGATGACGTCCAGCGTCCTGGCCGTACGTTACGCGATAACATTCTCATAACATAATGCCGGATTATCGTGCTGTGACGCGAGCCACTTGTTTGTGTGATTGCCGTTGTAGCCGCCTCCTCGATCATACAATATTGTTATTAGATAAATTATTGTTTATAATCGTGTTCACCGAACGTTGATTAGAGGAGTTATCGTTTTAAATTAATAGGTACATTTGTGAATATTAGTAAACTATGCTATTCTTGTTTCATTCAAAGAACGCAATTTTGGCCGAAAACAGCTGCGCAATAAAGCAATAACGGCGTATTTATACTGAATCAAGTCAGAATTTGGCTATTGTGCAGTTTTCGTTGAAGATATTACTTTAAGGGAAAACGCTAATAACTGTCTACCATAAGAAATAACGGATTTTTAGTTATTAGAAACTGGGTCAAAATAACCTATTCTCTTTAGTTGTTTTCACAATTCTTTAGAGGTTATGAGGATTCAAGAGACAATAATTTCAGGAAAAAGCGTCTGTAACAACATTTCTTGTTTCATTAATCAATCACTACCGTTAAAACTGTGGTGCAAACTAACCAATCACCTTAAAGACGAAATAGAATAAGCGTTTGTGGTTAGATGCAAATTACCGTTCCAGTAAATCGTATTCTTTTGTCGCTTGTCGTGCAATTAGTCCCCGCGGGGTGTCCGCCGCACAACGTCCACGCACTTACCCAAATTAAATGCAAAAGTCATTGCGCCTGCATTTATTTATACACAAGTAAACTGACTTGTTTGTTTCCACTAGTGTGTTTTCAATTAATTCCATTAGATACATTAATTGTGGAGAACGCAGACAAAAAAAAACTAAGGCTGAGTTGCACAAACTAACTACATATACATCACTATACAATCTAGACCTTGCTAATGTATGGGATTGACATTTTTAAGGGCAAAGGTATTGGCAAAGTTAGTTTGTGTGTGGTTTGTGCAACTAAGCCTAAGGTTAAGAACAATAGTTTTACATGATGCTAGTTACATCATTCCTGTAATTGTTATTTCCTCGAGATCTATTTGCGTAATAGACATATTGACATCATAATATAATGATGAATGTTTGCTATAAATACTCTAACACGCGCAAAGATGTTGTCGACAACCATTGAGGTATTATTATCTCAATGTCGACAACACTACGTGCGATACGTCGGTGTTTGATTTCTCAGGCCTTTGCACTTCAATTAATTAGCGGCGCACTAATGCACTAGTCGCGTACTCCTGATGAGCTGTAGATAACGAGCAATGGAACATCAATTAAAAGTGAGAGTGCGTGATAAATGCAGTGAATGGAGAGTACACCGCGCCCGCCCCCCGCGCCGACCTGCCCCCTCCGTGCCGCTCCAATCGACCTGATAACGCATCAATGTCAAAGTCACAACGGTTACAATGTATACGGGCTGCTAATGATATGCGATCTTGTTCTCGCCGCATTCGATTCAGTTTGGTTCATTCTGCGTGTGATATACATACATCCTTTATCACCTTATTGTTTATACTAATGAGTGGCATCTGCATGTTACCGGAGGTCATATGGTAGTGAAATCTTAATTGATGGCTGTTGAAGTTATCACCGGATGAGTTGCGATATAAACGTTCATAACGCATTTTTAATAGGGCAGACAAAACACGAAAACAAACAACTAGTGGGAAATTATTAGACGATATGAATTTAGTTATTTATAGTTTTACAACTGTCTGGCACACTGTGCATTGCAGAAAAGTTATGCATTTTGGATATGTTACGTTGCTGGCGTACAACCGACCAACCAAGTGCTCTGTGGTACATACAACCTAGGTAGGTTTTATCTAGCATCTAGCATTAATTATATGACAGATGGGATACAAAAATAAATACATCCATATTAAGAACTACTTAATGCGGGAATTCATATTATGATAGTGGGTAAACCGTTTGTTTGTTTATGTACGTTACTGGGATTACGCTAGAACTACAACACAACGCCAGTTATAGATCTGGTAATCAGAGCCGGGACCTCAAGTTCACAGACGAAATCTCATTATTTGATAATAATTATCAGTCGCTTAATGATGACGATGCCATCGCATGGACGCGGTCGCCTGCACTGATAAGGGGCCTTGCATTAATAACGTGATCTTTTATTTAGCATTTTTTTAAATTATTGAATCTAAAAGTAGAATACTCAGCTGTTGATGATACAATTTAATTTAACTTTATGATTCGGGCAAAATTATAAGTTTACTAAAATAAAAGAAAACAAACCGGTTAATAAATGGCGGCAAGCGCCATCTACCGGAAGCGATGATCTCTCAGTAATCGCGTTGCATTATGAGTGCAAAACATCGAGCTTGAATGGCGTCGGTTGTAAAAGTTGGTGAAAAAACGAGTGCCGTTGAACCCTGCACGGCGAATGCACCGGGCCGTTAGCTTTGGCCGAGGTCAGGTTGTATCGGCGCTGTTATTGTGCTGCGCTGCGGTAAAAATATGCACGTCTCAGCTGACTAACTTACGGTTCACTGAGATTCACTTGTGTTCGCTCATATTTTTAATGAGTGCCGTTTTTAACGTCGCCACTGACTTTCCCTCGCCAAATAACTTGGAAAGTGTTTTGTTTACAGTAATTGTCTGCACGCAGACATTTGAAATGAAATTTTAAATATTTCGAGTATTTAAATAGCAAAATTAATACAATGCGGATTTCACGATTTATGTGATCAAATTCTTCCGGCTAATAGAAAAATATTGTATCCCAATTTGACTGAGAGCTGAATGAAATTAATAATAGACAGATTAAGTCTGCAGTAGTTCGAAAATAAAATGCCAAGTGGGGGGGTGTACACGAAAATCGCATCACATAATCCGCACTAATTCGTCGGTTTTTAAAAGGGTCGGCTGGATCGACGCTGTGGCCGCGGTTAGTGGACAAATGGTCACTTGATTTAAGCCGGTTTTTGAATAAACTGTGGATGTTATTTCCACTTCGCTAGAGTGAGCGGGTGGTATGAAGCCGGACTTTTATTTACTCGATAAAAACTCGTGTGTTATCATTGTGTTATTGTTTCGGGTAGATAGGATCCGAGAGTATATTGTTTGCGCGGCGCTTGACTACTATATTGATTTTTTTATTTATATTCTTATAAAATTCTTTGTTCAGTATTTTGTGTCAAATGAGGATAATGTCCACAGGCAGATGACAATCGGAGGAAGTTGACCGAGCAACTAGTTTGAACGAGACAACAGATAAAATCTTATTTTATTATTTGTTATGAGAGCTTCTTGGTTATGAGATGCAGCGATATTGGTGTATTCACTACGCGAAGGACCAGCATTTGTTAGATATTTTTCTATTCGACAGTTACTCAATAAAATATAAACTTTAAGACGCAATTCATTTATTGCTTTATTTATTTGATGAGTGTGGGTAATACCTATTAGGTATAAATACTATTTTATAATTTTAAAATTATAAAATAGTATTTTAAAATTAATAATTTAATGAGGAAGAGTGCTATGGTTATTTGAAAAATTAATATGGTTGATATAACATCTAGATACACATGTTTTTGCTCATTTGTATAATTGGCACTTTTGTAATGTTATTATTATTTTCTACATAGTTGTTGGTTCGAGTTCATTACATCGTTCAGGACACGCGGTGGGTCTATTGTAGATGCTGAGTTGTTTGCGGGTATTTGCAAGCGCCGGGTACGAGCGTCGAGCCCGCATGCGCCATTTTTTACGTGCAATTCATTATAAACAATGAACGGAATGCTCGCCTTGCGGGGAATTTTTTGCTACCCCTATTTACAGTTAAATTTGCTAGCTTGGTAAGTCGCTTTGAATTGTTCGTGCTTTGGGTATTGTTTGTTTGAAGTACTGTATCTGTATCAGCCCATATACGTCCCACTGCAGGGCACGGGCCTCCTCTACAATCGACTACCGATTGAGAGTGGTTAGGCCATATAGTCCACCACACTGGCCTAGTGCGGGTTGGCGGACTTACATACCATAGAATTTTATAAATCGCTATGGTATGCAGGTTTCCTCACGATGTTTTCCTTCATGTTAGTTTGAAGTAAATGTTAAATAAACGATAAATATGTTATCTTTTGATAGTTTTCGATCCTCACAGAGAAATGAGTGCTAATTGAAATTTTTAAGTGGCATAATATGTAGCAGTAGGATTTATATATATATTTTTAATGGAATTTATACTGGAGGTTTACTTACCAGCATAATTCAATAACGTCAGTCCTAAATTATTCATGTATCTTTGTTTACCATCGTATGATTCCGCGTTGAATTATTTTTTTATTCAAATAATATATGGTTCGTTGAACGTATCACGCTCGACAAATATTTGTTCACTCGGAAAGTAAATGGAAAGTGCTTTATCGTGTTCTTAACCAAGTTGTAGGAAAACTATTCCAACATCTTGTTGGTATAGTTGGATATAATTGTTTGTGTTTTCAAAATCTTACAAGTATATTGGATTCTATTTAAATTTTTATATAGAAGTATTTATTTTAGGTTTCGTTTGTTGTTTGTTGTCAAGGAATGAGTTGGAAACCAAACACCCAAGAGTGAATCAACTTTATGTGGTATAGCATACAAATATATTTTATAGAAATGTGTTTATAAATCATGAAAGTCATCATAAACTACAATTAGACCCTGTTTCTATCATTTGGTCGTGATAGAGTCTTTGAATGTCTTTATACGGTAAATACTTAGCAGAGCCATTATTACATAACTACATTCTTATTACGGGTTAAAATTCCCCAGTACTAGAAAACTCATTTTATAATGTAATATGTATGCATTTGAGCAAAATTATCCCTTTATCGACTGAAATAATCTTGATTAACAATTTGAGAATTATTAAATATTGTTAATTAAACCACATCCATTGTCCTCAAACTACATATGAGTGGGAAGTCGATAAGTGAAACTGTAGCAATCGATAAAAATAAAATATAAAAAATTTACGATTGAGCGCGTCGAGTAATCGCCGGTACAAGTTGGCCCGCTCGAGAGCGACGTGTCCGCACGAAAGTTGCAGCGTTTGTTCCCAAACTAGTTCCCGCAACGAACTGCGTTCCAGACCGCTGGAATAAATGAAATGTCGGCGGTACGGAAAGTTGTGTGCATTATAATCTCAGTTTTAATGGTGCGAGCGATTTTTTTTCAATAACTTATAGCGGACATAGGTTATATTAGAATATATCTGTTAGACCATCGAAATTCACAATATTGAGGCACAAATCTAAATCTATTCATATGGAACTTTTCGAATACACGCAGCTTGCGATCCCAAACCCGCTGATGCTAGACTAATGGTGACGATGTTTTAACAAGTCAGTGCTAATAGCGTTGCGGGTAAACGTATTTGGTACATTACGGTATCCGCAGTGCGAACGCTAGTCATGCTTTCTAAAAGAATTTAAATATATGTTTAAATACGGTATGTTTGCACTTAGGTATGTGTTTGAACGCACGTGCACGGCTAACTGATCGTGGGTAACTGCATTGTGATCTTTTTCTTAGAGATAATTCTGCCCATTCAACCCACTACTGCAACTCCTATCAGCCTGGAGCGACAGCACGCAAAGAGCTGTTACCGAACACTGGAGTTCGGCGCGTCTCATAGAGATACTGAAGCTCATAATATTTGCTTTGCGTCAGTATAGCATAATAATGTGGAGTATTTTTCTGTACTTATTTCATTTATATGGAATGGTAATTAGTAAAATTACGTCATTATTTTGAATGAAGACCAGATTTTACGATTTTGCGGAAAATATTATATTATATTTGACTATTAAGCTTCTGATTTCATAATTATTGTTCGTTGCATCAACATTACACCACTATCTCCATAATCGGAAATAATATTAATAGATGAGATGATGTCAGGTATTTTCGGAATATTGCATTATACACTGTTGTAAAATAATGCAAATAATGTTCTGGCTAGTAAAGCTGATCGCATGAATGTGATTAATGCATATAGCTTCATTGGTCGGATGGCAAAGTATCGTTGTCAATTTATTTGCAAAATAAACCGATACAAGCGTGCTTTTGTAAAATTACCACGCTTTGCTATTATATCAGGTTGTATACTGTCACTGCTAAGCAGTGATAAGCAATAGAAATTCTATTGCAAGGGCTTAGGCCGTTGTCCACAACGTTGACCTCGAGCTGATAGGGTAGTTCACATACCGTAAAAAAATCCGGTAAAAATATCTATGGTATGCAAATAACCTCACAATATTTTCATTAACAGTTAAAATGCTTGTAAGCTTGCAGTTACAGTCGTTAATTATAATAGCCTCTCCCTTTATCATGTCTTTTGATGGTTGAACTGACAAAGCGTGTGGCTGCATTGTTAGCGCAGTCCCTTCTCCCCTTTAATGTATATAGACTGAGCCATGTGCGCGTACCTGTGGAAGCCATCGATCTAGCTCAACAGGTAGCTTTATAGCCCACATGCTAAATTATCCTTTAATGTGTGTTTACTCTATGCGTATTATCTGCATCTGTGTGAAGGGGCTCCATTTCGGGCACTGAATCATATTTTTTTTTCTATAGTTGATGCCAGGTTTAAATTGAATCCTCTATTAGAAACGTTGATATTGTATTTACAATGAAATTATATTGTTTTATATGTTCGGCAATGTTAGGATGGATTTTTAATTAGTAAAAAAAAATAGTTTCCCACTAAAATACATAATGAAAAAATTAAAGAAGAATTTTACGTCACGTTAACCTGACTTGGATAAATTTTAGCTAGCTATTGCTTAAATCCCCCTCTAAATATTTTTTTCTTTATTATCACTTAAGAGTCTTCCCCAATATTTTATCTCCGTCCTTTATAGCGTTTTATTAAATTTATTAAAATCTGCGGTATTGAAAAGCCGTAATAAATTAGATTATGATTTTGTAATGTAGCCTATAAAAACTATTAACGTTCACTTGAATATGTATTATAGATCGGAAGGGTGATCTCGCACACAACATGTAATGCAATTTGTACACAATTACTCGGCGGCACCGCGCCGGACGGCGGCGAATAATTAGTTTAAAATCCCTCCGTTGTTAATAACTGCGAGCAATCAATACACTATGGCCAGCGTGTTATCCTGTTACGAATCTGTTTTATACGATAATCTCGGACAAATATGTCGGTAGCCCTTCACAGGACGCTATTTAATTGTCGTCACGAACGTGTGTTACCCACCTGCACCGTTGCCATCGTGTTTGCAAACATTCTCAGCCTTTTGAGTGTAGGTGTAGCGAGCACATCTCCGCAACATTGTATCTAGTTTAAAATTGTAACGTGTCGTACATTAATTTGAAACATTAACGAGGGCGATTATATTCCGTCTGTTCATTTTAATATAAGCTACTGTCACGTTAACTTGTGTATTTTGCATGGAACGCGTTCGAAATAGCATTTGAGCTAGGGACGTGAAACGGTTACATTCTAGTTCTAGAAGTTTCTAGTTGTATTTCATACGGTGTACTGCGTACTGTGAATCCTCTTAGGCCAACATTATTTCATTACACGGTTTTTGTTCAACTCTGTGTTAAGTATAAAATGATCGAGAAGATATTTTAAACCAGTAAAAATAAACACTAGTAAAATGTTTACAAAACTAAAAGTAACGTGTTAAAATAATGTCGGCTTCGTAAACCAGACTACTTGTATGATTTTTTTCGTTCAGATTATATTTTAGATTTTACCGTTATTGTATTAAACCGAAAGGGGTGATGCGTAACCTTTTTACGTTTAAATTAGGTATAAGTTATCATATTATACTTTAAAACTTAGTAAATCTTAGTAAGTTATATAGCCTATTTTTCAATAGCTATTTTGTTTTTCACAGGTACAAGAATTTCGGCGCAATGGCAACTGAGATGCCGACACGAAACGAGTCACGAGGTAAGTTTATTAAAAACATACACAGTAGTAGACGCATTAACAAGTATTTAGGCTATTTTAAGATCACTTGCTCATGGCGAATTATGACATTATGTAATGTACTGTAAAATGCGTACTGTAACTGTATTTAAGCTGTGCCGCTGCTGTGCTGTATGTACTCGTGTTGTGGACAGTGGATTCTCAACGAATTGGTATCAACAATATTTCTCTTTTGTTACAGAATTATATTGCGCGATAAGCACGCGATTCAGCCGTCAAAATGAATTCATATCAACTCACTCCTAGTGACCCGTTCCAAAGATTATTATAATCAGGTAAATATCATCTCTGTTCTTATTGATGTAATATATATTTATAAGTTTATTAGATAGTAAATGCTTAGCGATTATGTATACGAAAGCGAATTTGTGAAGCTAATGCGATTTTTGTCGTTATACACGGCGAAGGAACGCAATTAGTTGTGTTTTTTTCTTCTGGGAAGTTGAGATTAAAACCTCGGCGGTGTGTTTCTTTGATCTGTTTCTGTGGTGTAAATTTCTGAGTATGGAAGATACATATACTGCCTCATCGGAAATATGTATATCGCTAAAAATATATCTGGTAATAGCTATTGCCTTTTTACTAACAACCGGAGGGTTATAGCGATGACAGGACATGCCGGTTGATAACTGGTCATAGTGGTATTCGCAAATGCTTCGTATTACAGGCTCATCCTACCGGGTATATCCAGACTGCGTCAGAAAAGAGGCTAGGCGGTAGTTTTGTGACTTCAAACACATGGCAAAGAAAAATATTTGTTTTTTTTTTAATTTTTTCCCTGACGTAGGTACTGTTTGGGTCGTAAAGAGTTTTTCTAATATAATGATGTAGACCGCTTTATTTTTAAAGACGCATTAGTAAGCAAGGGTTTTATTTATTAATTTAGCAAAAAATACTTTTTTACCACCCAAACACGATGATACTTGTTGAAAACAGAATCTATTTGCATTCTGTCTATAGTCACTAAAACTACCACCTGGCTTAGTTTTTGGTTGCAGTCTGGGTATACCCGGATATATAACGAATTTCATCACACCAGTATTATGTATTAAACTGCGAGGGACAACAATTTTACACCGGTGGACTCTATCTGGACTTAAACTTACCATTGGGTCCGTGTGGACACGTATAATAATCTGATGCATTTTGATACATAACATACATAAACTCACGCCTTTTCCCAGCAGGGGTAGATAGAGGTGCCAGGACACCCACATTTCGCCTTGTATGTTCCTTTACTTATATCGGGCACAAATTCCTGACTCCGAGCTGATAATGAATAAAAAATCCAAAACCAATTTGCCCGACCCGGGATCCGAACCCAAGACCTAAGCTTTGTAACCGTACCGTAATACAACTACGCCATCAAGGCATTGCATTTTAATAATAACATTAAAATGGCGCAGTTATTAAATGTGTCCTTTGGGCGTGTATCCGCGAGCCAGAAGTGTCACTTCCTGTATTGTGCGATGTTCGCTTAATGGAAAATTTCCGAGAAAGTGTACAAAACCGTTCTCACTTCGCAGTACTTCCAATCGGAAATGTTATATCCGGAGACATCATTTTATGAGGTTTACTTTTCTATAGAACGCTACGGTTCGAAGGCGTTCGTAATATTTTATTAGGTAATCCGGTGATACGAGAATGCTGAACTTATTCCGAGAAAAGACATTCTATATTTGCTTTCAAACGAAAAATAAGTGCATAAATCGATTGGGGTTTTAACCTGAACTTTCCTTGCTCGTTAAAGTAAGATGGCGTCAATGTACAATTTTTTGAATAGACATTATGATGCATTTTGACAGCCGGCCTGTTCGAGGACAGGCAGTTTGGTGTGGTGCTCGTTGCTGACGTCACCAGTCCCGCTCTACCAGGTAGGTGGTCACCCCAGGTTCATATGTACATCTCATCACTCATTACATTGAACCGTTCTGTACTGCTTTCTACATAATATGTATGAAAGTTTGTACCGAATGGTATACAAAAACGATTCCACGCTTCCATCCCATCACTCATGCTTATTTTGTTTAAAAATGTGCTTTTTAACAGTTGAATGTGCTAGCGTGAGCTGTAGCGATTTTTATTTCATGACAAATGCTGCACACGATCAGTCAAAAACGTCAGATTAATTTGTATCCGATGGACAGAAAGCTTTTACCAGTTAATAACTTTTCCGTGTTGTTTTGGTGACAAATTTAACCAGACAGTAAATATTGATTGAGTGAAGCATGTATAGTTTTTGTTACGTCATCATTATTAATTTTGTGTTTTATTTTTATATGCATGAATTATTGCATCGGCAATCACACATTATGATTTACATCTTTTGTTTTTTTATAAATATACATATTTTGTGTATTTAATAATACTGTACCTACTAGATATATTTTTAGTATAAAATGTACTTGAATATGTCACGAATTAATGTAATATGTCAATGTAGTTATATTGTTATTAACATATTATGTGATGATATAACGTCCCTTCGAGTATTAGAGAAGTGCATCGACACGGCTGGCACAATTCGCAGGATAATGTTCATTATGTAATTCATACAATACATTGTCTGCCCTCTCTATTGGTACAACGGTGGTAATACGCAAGTAATTGAAACGGTTAGCGGCAGGGCAAAGCTGGGCTCTGTAGAAACATCCTGTTTGAGACCGAGACTTCGCTTATCAATGCATTGGCTCTTGCAGTATTGCCCTTTAGTCGCCGCTAAGTCGCTTACTAAGATTACACTGTCATACGCCCATACCGTGTTGCTAGGCGGATTATATTGTTAGCAAATTGGACGTGACGATACCGGAACTGATTGTCGAAGTAGAGTGAAATGGCTGTATAATATGTGGCTTAGGCGGCGTAAGGCACGTGAAATTGTAAACAGTGTTATTGTAATTAAAAAAAGTTATTCTGTGTCTGGCTTTCATTTTAAAAATAAGTGCGAATTGTTACATTTTGTCAGAATATAAAATGGGATTTGTTTTATTTAAGTCGACTTTAAAATTCCGACACAAGACTTTCCGTGTTAATTGGCTACTAATTATGATATCGATACTAATGCGTGTAACAATTAAGGTTTATCTAACAGGGAAAGCAATCATAATGTCGACTATTTTTTATTCCAAGTTAAAATATAAAAAAAAAACTTTAAGAATGACAGTACATATTTTGCCACTTGCAGAATGCAGAGTTCTCGCAACACCATTAATTACATAGATTTAGATCTGTTCTTTTAAATCTCTAAATACATTGTGGCCATGATCATAGAGATTCTTAAAACATATTTTAGCTATCGAATGATTTGTACTTTTCTAACCACGTTTGAATTAAATTTGAGCGAAGAAGATAATACATTATAACAACTAACATAAGTTAAAGCTATGAATAATGCTGTAAGCGTGGGGTTAGGTTAGTGAGGGATTATTGGATACATTTATTGTTTATTTACGCTTGGAATGTTATATGTGGCTTGTACTCTACTGGGTGTTATTATATAAGAGCCTAATCAAGCATCTCGTATATCCCAAACGATATTGAATATGATGTTAGAGCGTGTAATTTTTTATTTTAGTTCCGGAAAAAATATTGGCGATGTTGATTCAGTATGATGTACATATTATGTAAACCCTTACTATTCATATCAAGCACATTGGCTGCATCAGTTACCAATTGAGTTAGGTATTACTGTTCTCATTCGTTTGGAACATTGCTATTGTATCTATTGTTTGAACAATTTCGTAGTTTGTAATTTCATTCTGTAATTATAACGCTTAGACTTGATAATAATAAAATATAAAAAAAATCTTGTAAGAGTGCTATTTTATGATGGGCTGACTGAATATACCGTCAAACAAACCAATTGGAAAGGTTGTAAATTTTACATTGGCGACTTCTTGATAGTAAAAAAAGTATAAGTGAAAATATAAATAGCATTAGTAATATTTAAATTAAGCGATATTATTGTATTATGTTGTTTGTAAAAAATATCTCTGAATAAATATATTTATGGTTTCAAAACTGCCTGAGGAAAGCACCTTTTATTATAATTGGTAACAAAAATCCCATGGTCATGAGATATGATTTATTAAATTGGTAACGTGAGCACTGTAAAAAATTAAATATGCGTGGAAAATTAATGGAATAGTCCGTAGAATATATCGCCCTTTGAAATTTGGCTTTTAATCATATCTTGGCTCAAAATTACGTATCGACCCGTTATTAGACAAAGACCTATTGCCGCATGAAAGGCAGAAATATGTATAAATCCGTCTTCTAGATGTATCTTCCATAAGAACTGAATTTTTTTATGTTACAAGTCCTTAATGAACGTTTCCCAAAAAATAAGATTTTTTTAGTTAGGTCCCTCTAATTCTAAAGGTGCGTTATTATATCTTAGTATACGAGTATATTATACCTCGCTAGATGCGATTAGCCCGACAAATCGTTTGCAAAGACTGCGCTGTACCGGGCACTTGGTTCATAACTACCATATACCGGTTCATTAATTCAGTCCGATTTACTGGCACTTATTTTGCTAGTAATCGAGTAGATAGATTACCCTTGTGACTCACTAGTGCAAGCCTTGAAGTTGAGATCAATATGATACGCAAATAAATAATTATCCACGAGCACTGAAGCTCAGCGAGGTCTCATGAGACTCTGTCATAACTTTAATCTGCGACTAAAGTCAGAATAAAATTAAATCGGGACTGAAAATAAACTGTTCATCTCCCTTCAGCGCTCGGCAACAAAATAATAAAGTAATATTTATTATTTTCCGGTATACTACTGGAGTTCTATGTAGATTACTGGCGATAATCTGGCTTTATCCATATTGTAATTTTATAGTTAACAGAATGCCTTCATGATTGTACGGTCATGACAATTAGCTCGTGGTGACCCAGGTTTCCTTTTCGTGAAATCGCTCGACCTGTTGCGAATGCCGATTGGGGAAACCAGATCTGTGACACAACTAGTACATATTTGACAGTTGCTAGTTGCGTCAATTGAATTATATGTAAACAGTTAGTTGCCCGTCACTTCAAGATGGAGATCAAAATTGCTCTGGCTGCCTATAGTGCCCTAAGATTCATAATTTATGTACATGAGAATTCTTGTTTAATTATTAGTCTTGGTGGAATTAACGTTAATAATACATTTTGAAGGAACATAAAGGCACAATTTAATAGATTTAGATCTTATGTCTCAGGATGGCGAGCGCAGAGGAGTATCGAGCAATGCTCTGTAATTCAAGGTGTTTTTTGGATTTGTTCCTGTCCATGTGCTGTAGTATCGCTGACTATTAGGCGAACGGCATGCTCTTGCCATTATTGCAATCAAAAAATATATTATAACACAAAAATTGAATAGACATTTGAATTGTACCTATGCGGACTAGGCCGACGCGGCGTGATAGTTCAGTGTTTAATGGCTCCTAGCCGCCATGCCGGTGGCCCGGCTGGTGGTAATACCGCAAATTACCTTTGGCGGCATTGCCAGCGGGTGTTTGAGCCGCTGGTAATACCGTTCAATAGGGCCGTCCAGATATGCAAAAATCTGCTAGCATTAGCACCGTGTATAAAAATTAACTCTTTATCAGAGGTAAAATTTTTGCAAGGAAACAACAGTTTTTTGAGAATATTTTATTGATATCGTAAATAATATTGCTGAATTTTTATACAATCAGAGTATCATAAAACTGAGATATTCCTGTTCGTCAAGCATAAAATCAATCATTTGTAAAAGATTCTGTATCAGCCCATATACGTCCCACTGCAGGGCACGGGCCTGCTCTACAATCGAGAGTACAATTGGGAGTGGTTAGGCCATATAGTCCACCACGCTGGCTTAGTGCGGGTTGGCGGACTTACATACCATAGAAATTTTATAAATCGCTATGGTATGCAGGTTTCCTCACGATGTTTTCCTTCACCGTTTTAGTGCGTCGTGATTGTGCTTCCAGGGACCACGACCTAAAGCCTTTAAATTCAAGAGAAGTGGGGCTATTCCCATGATGTTACTTACATACATACATGCTTTGAGTATAAAATGTGGTGGCATGAATCAGTCTAAGAAATAAAAATGGTAAAGGAGATGTCTCAAAAATGTATGTGTCATGGGTCAACCCTAGAACTGATGAACAAAATGTATAGTTTGTGAATTCTTATTTGTTTAAAGTATATTCAGTTTAGCTATTCATAAATAAACAGAAAGTAAAAAACGATAACACAACTAGCATACTTTACTATATCTTGGGCTGCTATAAAAGTTCAATTTTAAATTCAAGCTACAAATTTTTACTTTTAAATATTAGTGTTCATTAGGCATTTATTTAATGGTCATTATAGAAATTACATACCGGAAAGCTTAAATACCACATTTTTTTTTCTATAATATAGTAAAGGAAATTATTGCTATTTCAGATTAACATAACCACCTTGTTATTTTTGAAGCCTTAGCGTGCTTTATATTTCTGCTACTGCCAATTGCGCCCCACAGAATTTGATAACAAAAAAAAGCGATTCATATATTTTTCACGTCTAACAAAAAACATAAATGACTGTTCAGTTTCTTCTTTAAATGGGTTCATAATAACACTCCTTTATAGATTAAATATTAGCCGATTGGCTTTGTGAATCACAATCGCAAATCGCAAAAGTTAATTTATTTATATAACATGCGAAATATTATTATCGCCTTCACTTGATTTTTGTGATTACTATTGTCATTTATTCCAACACTACTAAAATAGATACAGAACAATTTTTATGCAACATAAAAAGCTCAAAATATGCATTTAAATGAAAACTGGTAATATATTCATTACAGTATTTGATTTTGTATAATTTCATATTTTAATAACAAAGCATTTTATTTTGTTTGTTTAATATTCTGTAATTGTTCAGGAAATGATGTACGTATTAATTACTTGCAAGTAAAATCACACGCATTTAGGGTCGCCTATAGGGTCAATTTTAATTCACATAAAATTAAATTTTATATGCTTCAGTGTGGGGTTTGAACTTCAATTTCCAAAAGCAAGAACCAAAAATACCTGTATAAAATTAGGCGCAATTGTAATTTACATAACATTAACAAATTACCGGCGGTAATTTAATTATATTTTCACTCCCCTTGCATCAACCATTTTAAAGACTGGTGATGCACGTGTCACTGTAATTGTGCTAAACCAAAAAACCTAGTCCACAGATAACGTAATAATCAAACTAGATTTTTTTTAACTTACACATAGGGTACTGTACTGTCCTGTGGCCCAATCCGGGTTGGCGGACTACATACCCTAGAAATCCTTACAAATCCCTATGGTATGCAGGTTTCCCCACGATATTTTCCTTTACCGTTATAGTGTGTGGTAATTGACTATTAATACGTACATGACTTCGAAAAGTCAGAGGTGGAGCCTGGGATTAGAACCTGTGACCAATGTAAAAATATTTGCAGTCGCGTCTTATCCGTTTACCAACACACCGCGCACATAGGTTATATTGAAATAAAATTAAAAGTGCTATAAAAACAAAAGAAAGCATCATGATATTCACAGAAAGAATAAGAAAAACATAAACATTTGTTTTTTGAGAAATTGCTAAAACGCCTATAGCCATAGGTACTACCTAAGGCGGTTCCTAATCAAGAGCGGCAGTATCACGTAAAATTTGGTGAAAAGAAAACAATACTGTTTAAATTATAGATTGTAATTAATTAATTATAGATTGTTATAAATTTCCACACTTAGCACTAGATTTTTACTGTAGTTTTTTTCTGAAATAACTAAGGATAATTAAGATAATGTCTTTGTAATTTCCCAGTTTGTGGCCTAGTATTAGCGTATTCGGGCCCGGTAATAGGTTCGGTATCAGGTTGGGAAAAAAGCACGGCCAGCACAAAGTGTTTTTGGCACCTCTTATGAGGATAATATCATACTAACCAGTGTCATTGCTTCCGTAATAAAATATTATACCATAAATATATAGATATATTATTTTAATTTAAGTAAAGAAAATAAAAAAAAATTGCAAATTTATGATGAACCGTATCCCATCAACCGTATTACTGATTTTAGAGGAGGCTCGCGCCCTGCAGTGGAACTAGTGTTGCCAGGTTTAGTTTTTGAAAATTCGGGACAGGACATTAAAATAAGCGGGATTTTGAGTTCTTAAGCGGGACGCCTATCAAAGAAGAGGAAATTATATATTTGTTTGCTTTCACAAATTATTATTCACCCTCTTTCTAGCAGCATATACTTATCACATCGAAAAACGTCGCGTCTCTGGAGGCTCTCAAAAACAATCGCCGTTTTTGGTTATTATTATAATAATGGAAGTGCAGCTCAACCAGACCAAGTACCAAATCTCTCGAGGCTTCAATTCATAAGGCGTCATGGTTTCTTAGCATGCATACAACTATGCATAAACTCGCGCCTTTTTTTCAGAAGGGATAGGCAAAGGTTTCTTAACTTAAGCCAAATATTGCAAAAATTTACTCGCAACGATTTTGCGTTTTCCTCTAGCGTTTGCTATGGGTGTACATCGAGTTATTCCTCAAATTCTCAGACTATAACTTTTTCGATTTACCGGAGTGATTTTTATTTCCAAGACGAAAATTAATATTTTCCGACACGTCTTTGCACATGAACTCTGACAAATTATGCTCGCTATAATGCTCCAAGAGAATTAAGTGAAGTTAAGATGCGTTTTTCTTTTAAATTACATCTACATGTACAAGTCGTATAGTAAAATTCGCCATTCGTCATTGGAGCTAGCTAATATTCACTAAAACATAAGTTCACTAACAGTATTTCTTTGCGCATGTGCTACCATCTAAAATAAGAAAGCTAGGAATTCGTGAACAAACCGCGAGAACTTATTCAAAGACCTGTTTTTTTTTGGAATCAGCCTATGGAAACAACTTTAGAATCGAATTAGATATAATTAGGTTAATAATTGTAGGAAAACGCGAAATACAGTACGGATTATAAATAAAAGTGGGTAATATTTAGTTTTTTATTCGTTCTGAGAGGGGGGGTCAAAAAGCGGGACATTTGGTGTCCCGTCGAAAATTCAATCGGGACGCGTCACCAATCCCCGAAAAGCGGGACGTCCCGCGTAAAACAGGACATCTGGCAACACTAAGTGGAACGTATACGGATTGATACACTACTATTGTTATGAGCATAATGTAAATGTAGTAGATATGTGTGGTATATTTATATTAAATTTAACTTGAAACAGATGAGGGAAAACAAAGATAATTCAAGTATAATAATAAAGTAACGAATACTACATATTGATAAGTTTTTTGTTGTCACACAAGATATGTAAACATTTTAAAAGTAAAAAGAATATTAATGAGTATAATAATACCTACGAATCACGGACAATGTAAATTACACACTCACGTATACAAGACACCTCCAATTTTTATTGCATTTAGTTTGATGTAGATATTATATATATATATATAGAAAAATATATAAATGATGTAAGTAAAAAATACTTGGAAACTAAACATAAAAACAGTCATGATGAGAACCTAATAACTATCCCTAATATATACAGCAAAACACAAACATTATGATAGTAGAACCACCGTGCATCCGTAATCCGAAACCCCTGGGATTCGCGACAGATAACAACGTGCTTGCACTGTGCATACATGTTTGTGAATCTCTGGACCTCTTTTGACCTGCATTAAGAATACTTTTACATAAATAAGTTATAAAGTAGCGGTTGTTTACACTTTCATGGTTTAAAAGCAGAATAGGGAAATATCGCACCAAATTAAAGACATGAATTTACCTACCATATATCTGTAAATACAACCAGTAGAGCACAAGCTACATATAAAATTCCAAGCTAAATGAACAATAAATGTATCTAATAATCCCACAATAACCTAACCCCAAGCTTAGTCACAAAGAATGCATATGCCCTCGTATTGAAAAGTACAAGAAACTACGCGCTGTTTCCTGGGTCTAGCGCAAGTTACTGTGTGTGATGTGTGATTCTGATGGTTTTTACAAATATTGTAAAGGGTATCCCGATTATTCATAAAAATCGCTATCCAACTATATAAACGTAAATTAGTTAAATTATGTCTAGAGTAGATAAAACGTTCATTAAGTTTTGCTATTTATAATGGTTTCACTTGAAAGGAATATCAAACGTCCAGCTAACAGACATGTGCCATTTTTCTGCTTAAAATTTGTTTAAACATTCTCGGCTGTGGTCTCGGCTATTATAAGTTAATGAGCTGATTAGTAATTTTTGACGTCTGAATAACGTTTTTGAGTCAACTCATATTAACGGCATTTGAAAATTGCAATAAGTTATGAATTAGGGGGTATGTTATATGTAATACATGTTTTATATTGCAGAGATTTACTACAAAAAGAAATGCGTTGTACAATAGGTACTGCGTTTTTAATGAAAGACAGTCTTGTTAAGTACCATATTCGTACATAGACTAATTATCTATCTATCTATATAATTCTAATTCTCTTATCCCACTTCTCTGCGTAAGATGAGAGGTATTAATATTATACTACATACATGGATTAGCCAACTCTATTCACGTCATAATAAACTTAAGAATATTT
Organism: Hyles vespertilio; assembly: GCA_009982885.2. Taxonomy (NCBI): domain Eukaryota; kingdom Metazoa; phylum Arthropoda; class Insecta; order Lepidoptera; family Sphingidae; genus Hyles; species Hyles vespertilio. The sequence continues at coordinate 34,437,884 of CM042833.1, read as the reverse complement.
TTTCGCCTACCCTAATTACGGAATTGCAAATTGCAAAGCAATTAAATTATAGTTTAAAAAACTAAAAAATATGCTTGCATAAAAGATCCAACTAAAAACTAAAAACTAAAAAATAATTGATAATGAGTTTAAGATTCGAAAGAAAATGGAGTAAAATACATACATTTTAAAATGTATGTAACATTTTATTGTTACAAAGCGTGGGGTGTTTACAACAATTACTTATCCTACAGCACTCCACGCTTTATAGCAAGAAAATGTATGTATTTTACTCTATTTTCTTTTAAATCTTAAACTCATTATCAATTATTATTTTTTAGTTTTTAGTTGGATCTTTTATGCAAGCGTGTTTTTAACCTATAATTTAATTGGTTGCACTAAAAACATTATCTACGGCTATCTTATCAAAGAAAGACAGCTGCGCGAAAATTATCAAATTTAAAAAAAAAATTACCTTCTGTATAAGATAATGTCATATACTTTTTAAATTATTGCATTGTCATCGGTCCTGGATAAATATGCAAAGTTTGAATGAAATCTGATCGTTCTAAGTAGGGCAAAATCGAGCTTAAAGGAGTCGGTTACATACAAACATACATACAAACGTACAGGTGAAGCTAATAAAAGCATGTTAAAAAACTCAAAGATATGAAATACATATGTATGTACTACATTATCGGCAATACTTGAAGGGTCGTTAAATAATAATTAAACATAATTTAAATTATTATTTGTAATTGTATGTATTTCTTATATACACGTATGATTTATATTTTTAAATTTTTTTTGCTTTTGTAAAGCAATTTAAGTTATTAAATTGTTTTGCAAAATTCAGTGCAACTTTGTACCTTTTTCTAGGTTTTAAATTGGTTTCGTTTGAGAAGTGTTAGTTTATTAAGCTTTTATATTAGCGTCATGCTTGTCGCGTTTCGGCGTGGTAATTGAAATGTCTGACGCTCGATGCTTTCCTTAAGTCAAAGGAATCCATAAAAACACTTATTAACAGAAAAAAGGCATTAGTTTAAATAGAAGTTTTTACATTTAATATTGTACCGCGGAATGAGTCTCAAAAAGTTTACAGTGATTAATTTAATAGCTACTCGTATAATTACTCAGTGGTTTGTAAAATTTGACAGTTCAAACTTGCTTATAATTGTGTTTTTCTTTCAATTTGTTTCGATTGCACCCTGATATATTATGTCACCTTATTAATTAGTTGGAGCGCAAGGTTGCACTGTAATAATTTTGCAGCAATACCCTCAGCATAATCCTGGACTCCAATTGCCTTCTACCTCGTGAAAGACATGGGTAGTGAGATGTCCCGTACATCACAAATTCTCACTACCTTGTCTTTCATGCGGATTGGGCATAATTCTCCTGTCTGCAAGCAGTACCGTCGCGAGGACACGAGCTGGAATTTTTTAGTGTTAACTTTGTATATTTGACCAATTTGTTTGGAATATGCCGCATTGGATACGATTCAGGTAATTTTGCCTGCAGCCTTAGAGTCGGGCGTCGTGCTGTGTGGACCAACCAAACATTTGGCGTTGTTATCAAGTGACGCGGTAGCTGTAGAACTGACCTATTATATTCGAACCGATAGCCGATATAGACGCATTTATAACCAATCTCAAATCAGTTTACAGTAGATCTAAGTTGCTACATTATGCCTAGTTTTGTATGCTTCAGCTCTTTTAACCTAAATCGTTAGTTGAAAGAAAATAATACGAAACACCGTACTCCGAAACTTTTGAAACGGTTAATTAGTTTTTCGAGTAGCTCTCGTAGTATTTTTCTAATTTTCATACTTTTGATCCATTTCATTAGTTACAAACAAGCAGGAATATATTCCCACGGTACTTTTTTAAAGCTACGTACTGGCCGTGCTATTTGTATTCGTAGGCGAAAACTAAGACTTCACATCTACACCTAAGTGAAAAAATCTCATTGTTGCATTTGCATTCCGTCTGTGAGAGTTGCGTCTCATTCAAATCATGCCCGATTGGATGTCCACATGATGTCAGCATTCTTAGAACCTGGAAGATGGAAGATGCATACAATTGTAAACGGTTTTTTTTATGCTCACACGATCAGAACGTCGCATTAGTAAATCAGCTTATAGACATCACTCCCTCAGATTTTTGAATTATAGGAAGGTGCCAACGTAACCGCATATTATGTCTGAGTACACACATTTTCATGATAGCACATACAAAACCGTTCAGCTAATTTGAAACGGGAAGCCGGAATTATTAAGCGTAAGTAGTTAAGCTGTTGAAATGATATGACTAATCGTGTAATAGACATTAAGCGCATTTCAATTCCGGTAAATTCATAATCATATAAGCCCGTCGGTTTTCGTCGCGGCTAAAATTGGAAATCCCGGATTATCGGTGGTATGGCGGAAAGCCTTGCCAGTTTGTGATTTGGAATAAATGTCATCTTACACACATGACGTTTACACCTCTTTCCCGTCTTGTACTTTGGTTTGGATAATGGAAAATGCAACTAATGGCCTAGATATCCTTTTGACAGCGTGAATAGTTTAAATATATTACAATTGTAGTATATCGCGAGCTGGTGCCTTAAATAGCAGATAAAATAGAATGATAGTTATGCAATGACTTCAGTGTGTTCATTCGTTTTAAGCCTCGCTATCCGCAATCCGATTCTAATAACATCAATATTTAATTTTATCGGAAACTAAACTTCAGTTGGAAATTCGTTGAGAATGAATAATGAATGTGCCTCTAAAAGATATTGTGGATAATTTTAGTACGGTTTGTGTGGTGTTATTCCGCCCTGAACTATGATCTGTCTTTCTACTCAGTCTATTCCATTTCCCCTGATCATCAACGTCCTCACATGTTTGATCTTTGACTGTCGTATGTGTTATCTTCCTTGGCAATACTAAACTATCTTTCTTTAAACGACTTTGAGATTTTGGCACCGCACATGTTTTTATTGCAATGATTTGCAAATCAATTACAATCCACCGCACTTGCCATCCGGATAAATAAGATGTTAAGTCTCAATAACCAATAGTTCCTACAGCTACAATGTCCTCCAACATGAAACACAATAGTGCATTCACCCTACTATTTGGCGGGAGAAATAGACACTGAGGTGATACTTATCCAGGCGGACAACATACAAGAGATCTACAACAAATTTAAGACATAATATCAGTTAAAAAGTATTTTTTAAATAGATACCATACCTGAGAGTTATGGCTAAGTACAGCTTCGTATCTTGAATGAAATGATTAAGTATTCATTGGTAGGATTACTCCTAACACGACCGATTACTCCAACACCTAGAATCAATTGGTGTTTGATATTAATTAATCATTTAGATATTTGAGCTCTAACAGGTGCAGTGTAGCCGCGGTCGCGTTCTAGTTAATTAACCGCACCGCTCAAAGGGGAAGATTATGTTCAGCTTATAAACAGCCACACGCAGAGAGGGGTGGGTGTGAGACGCAAATTGTGGACAAAATAGTGGTTGTGTAGATAATATTAATCGTTTCAACTTTAAATTCCCGCACGATAGTAGTTGTTTATATAGTACAATTCCTTTAATTTTCTATTCTACTTAGATAAATAATAATGAAAAATATATTCGCACACTTACGTTTCGAGTTCATATAGGTATTATTATTTCGATTAGATAACGATAACCAACCCGCAGTAGGCCAGCGAGGTGGCCTAACCACTCTCAAACGTACTATCGATTGTAGAGTAGGCCCGTGCCCTGCAGTAGGATTAATATGGGCTAATACGGTAAAGATAACTATCCCACATCAATAATTTTAGTTGTAACAGTATAAAAACAGTCTCACCGCGAAACATCAGTAATTACAAAACATCTGAAAAGTCCGTAAACACTGCTTGCAGTGAAGGCATCAGGCAGGAGGAAATTGCGATGCTGTGGAGCGCGTGAAATTGGCTCGAGTTGACGAGCTGTTACATTGCTACTAGATACTAGCTGTCTATCAATCGCCAAAGCATTCAGAATCATACGGAGAGGTAAATGCTATGGGACATTATGAGGCCGCGTGCGGGGCGCTTTATGAGCCAAGGTTTTTGAGTGCGGAGTCCCAAATATGCAGGGAGTAGGAGCTATAGAATCTGAGTAGTCGTATATGAAAAGATTGTTTTTCTAATTTATAACTTATTCGTTAGTTGGTAACAGTGTGGAACTAGCCATAGTCTCTTTTAACTATTATAAAACAAGTTAAGAGCGTTTATACCTTCCGCGCGCTTTTTGGCTTTAAAACAGGACTTTTCAAACGAGTTAATAGCCACCAATAAACAATTTAAAGGAAAAATAATTAGTCATAATTTTAGAAAAGGTTGTCATATAGGGATTTTGGTGAAAAACATAGATTGATGGATAATTTGTGAGTACTATAAGGATTACTGAACACAGGTTTCGTTATTTAGGCTTTAAATGGCAATATAGAAGCTTAAGATATCTGAAATCACTAAATATAAGATGAAAATAAAAAAAATATCAGACTAATAAAACCCTTATGGAAGGATTTTGCTGAAAAAAATAATCTTTTTGTGTTTAGTTCCTGAAAAATAAAAAAATAAACAATGCGAAATTATTCAGAAACTCTCGTCAAGAACATATTTTTTTTTCACCAACTTATCGTACATATTTTTTTATAGCAATTGCATATTACATTTAATAGAAGAACATCTTATCAATAAATAACCATTTTTATATTTCAACAAAATTAGTTTTCATGTTTTCTACAAATATTTTAAAAACCACTATAAAACACGCTGTCCGACCTGCATCAAATTAGACCGCCGCGCCGCAAGGCCTTCTAGAGGGAGGACGTATCGCTCGTCGCTCCGGTCTGGCTGCAGTCGATTTTTGCCGTGCGTAGTAAATAGCCATGCGTGGACTGCGATTGCCACATCATAGTACTTTGGTAGTAAAATATTTAATTTTTTTTTATTACCTACAATGACTTTGTAGTGAATATAAATTATGTTTCAGATAATATAATGGGATGTAATTCCGAGGCTAAATTATGTTATATTGTAATATAAAATTAAATATATTTCGTAATTGTAAGGGGTTGTAAGGCCCCTAACTCTATTCATGTGTTCGAACACGAAATGATTAATAAAACGTCCGTAGTGTCTACTGATTGAACACTGATTTGAATGCAACTTAACAATGTAATAATAACGAAAATATGATTAGTATCTAAATTTGTATTGTTCATTGCTTTCACAGTAATATTTGTCTATTAATAATGCAAATAAAAAAAATTATGATATTATATTACCAATATTATATAAATCACATTTCAATTGAATATTAGAATTTTGAAGCGCACGGATTAAAGTTGGTTGAGCTGACTGTATAGCGAGCCGACGCGGCAGCTCTACGCACACAGCTTTAGTCGCTTATGCGTAGTTGACTTTGCGCGCAAGGTGTAAACGCTCTTAATAATAGGTAAAAGAGACTCACTATTTTAAGGAAATTTTATCTCGATGTTACAAATAGAAAAATGAGAGCATATACAGAGTAGTCGTCCCTGTTTTCCGCAAAATGTTTAGTTGCGTTGTGTCTGAAATCGCTGAAACTACGACCCGGCTCTGTTTTCGATAGCAGTCTGAACCTACGTAGCTATGTAACGATTGAAACTAATTAGACGGCGAGTCTTTTAGAAACGTTTCCCAAAAAAGACTAAGAAAGTCTAAACCCTGATAGGTTCCGTAGCCAATAATATATCGGCCTTCGGATTGACACATAGCTATTCCTGCTAGGTTGTACAGACTCGAGAAGTTTGGTTTGACACTACAATTAGCCACCCTTCTTTACATTCTTAACAAATTTCCACTTAACTTATAGAAAACTTTAACTAAATTAATCTTAACTACACACAATGTGTGGCTAGATTGGGCTTTATCCTGATTCGCTAAAAGTAGGAGTGTTTATTAAAACTATCGACTGTTGGTTGTTTTTATTTTAATAAGCTTGGGATAAGTGAGTGCACTGCACCTACAGTGAAATCTAGAGAACCACCAAGGTCGGTTTAGCGTAAATGCAGATATTTTTAGGTCATCTGTTATCATCTTGCCTCGATAATGGCATCGCGACAAAAATATAAAATACACATTCGTTTTCATAATATAATAATTATTACCAAAAACTTTAATTACTTTCAACGGATCTTTAATTATACAAAACATAAATTCAGCATAATTGTTTCATAAGTGATACAGATTAGTTTAGTTAAATTAAAATGTCGAAATTTTAAAACAAATATATAGTATCTGTATCTGTATCAGCCCATATACGTCCCACTGCAGGGCACGGGCCTACTCTACAATCGAGAGTACGATTGAGAGTGGTTAGGCCATATAGTCCACCACGCTGGCCTAGTGCGGGTTGGCGGACTTACATACCATAGAAATTCTTATAAATCGCTATGGTATGCAGGTTTCCTCACGATGTTTTCCTTCACCGTTTTAATATAGAGTATACAATTGGTTTATCAAATAACACAAAAATAACTATAAACTACACAACGTTTGGTAAACAAGCAGTAGTATCAACAGTCTTAGTGTCGATAGTAGCTTGATATAACCAGTATAGATGTGGTTCTAAACTGGCCAATTGTCTCGGCACGACGGCCAACAAGCGACGCCGGGTGCTATCTGAAGCAAATTAATCACACCGTTGACGATGCCCATTGTTGTGTGATATTCCGCAAATTAATAACCGATGTATGACAAACATGCAATTATAGCTCAATACGGTTCATAGTGTTAGCACAAATTATGTGCTATGGTTACTGTTTCTATGTACATATAATACGAAACGTTGGATTGTTTTGATACATAGATGCCACCGGTGCTACCAACGGCTCGAGCTTGTGTCTATCACATAATATGCGAATTAGATTTGTAAACAATAAGATCCGTGTTGTATACACACATAAACTAAAGCCAGTCCCTATAAGGGGTAGGCAAAGGTGCCTGGTCACCGACATTTTTCCTTGTATGTTTCGTCCCACGATATGATCACATGGCTCGTGTCGTCATTTCCTAATGAAAAAAAAATAGCTAAGTAATGTAATTTTTGGAGTAAATAATTAAATTTGATAAATCATCAATTGTGGAACTAAGAAAATTTGTTTTCGATATCTTCCTTTAAATTAAACAGCTTTAAAAATTGCACAAGAAAACATTCCAGTATTTCTCATTGAATATATCTCCGGTTATTTTTGTATTGGACTTATTCCTCGAATCATCTTAAACGAGTAAAGATTTGATATCCGCCGGAAACACTCCGTTCCAGCTACAGGCTATTTTTAGGAACGGCGAGGAAGTCTTGCTTATATATTCCGAGGGAAATAATATTTATTCGCTTAAAATAATACTTTATTTCAATAATATGATTTAAATTATTTCTTAAAAAGCTTTTGGATAAACAATATTTCTTATGTTGTAATAAAAGGAAATGGAGTTGGTCGTTCACTTATTACAAAAATAAAGCGACATAATAAAAACATCCGTGTTACAGTTCCTACGTTAAAGCCGCATTCTTTTTTAAATATGTAGGTACATTTATTTTTAAGAAGTCATGTGGTCAGTAGATTAATCGAATGTTATTTTATTGGGCAGAAACTCTTAACTCTATTATGTGGATTGAAGGGTCACGTGTCGAAATATGATTAAATCGCCCTTCGTACACATGATTAAGGCGATTATATAGTTCCCCTCACTCACCTGGGGCCCTACTATATAAATCCGAAATTCGAATCTTCGTGACGTTTTTTGTTTCGAAACCTACTCTGTAACACGAAATTCGAATCTTCGGATCGAATGAATGATTTGAATATATCGGCAATCCGAACATTTACATTTTTATTTACTATATTCATCCGAAACGAAGTTCGAAACTTCGGACGAACGAAGTTTGTAACGATACGAATGTACCTACTCTGTAAATGTTCGTATTGCCGATATATTGGAATAATTCATTCTTCGATTCGAATTTTGTGTTACAGAGAAGATTTCGAAACGAAAAACGTCACGAAGTTTCGAACTTCGTTTCGGATTTATATAGTAGGGCCCCTGACCCCCGTTGAATACGAGTTTACACCAACAAAACGTACCTTGATATCTGCATATTCAGCGCTGAATGATTTGCACGTGTCATTACGTCATACTTTATTTGACAGGCGCCTGTTATCAGTCACTCGCGATGATAACACGATAGCCCACCCGATCGCGATTATTGTGGATATTTCGGCCGACGCAAATTCACGTTCATAAATTTGCAAATGAGGCGGCTCGTTTTCAATATTGAATTTAAAAATAGTTGAAAAAAGTTCCGTCCGATAAAACGACGCGGCCGCTTCCGCTCGGCGCCGCTCGTGCGCTCTATTCAAAACTACAAAAAATACGCAGAATACATTCACACTGTGCCACTCTGCTTGGAAAATATTGTTGCATTTATACGGTTTTAAAGGCTTCATCATGCACACAAATAGTTTATTAATTTATACACAACTCTAAAATGTTACAATGTCAAATGTCCCATGCCTCATGTTCCGGCCCCCTCGGCATAAGGGATTGTTTGTCAAGGAACGCGCAGACCGGAAACAAATATTTATTCTAAATACACAAATTTGCAAATTCGTTTCGGTCCGGATTGATACCAAGACGTTCTTTTTGTAAGCAGCTTGTTGCTCTTTGCGCCGTGATCGATGTCAAGTCTTGGTCAACATACGATAAAAAAGTAAAGATTGCAAATCGTGGTATAGTAGTTTACGTTAGTTAGCGAGTTTGCAAACTAGTGAGCCATCAAAGAGTGCGTGTTTCGTTTGATGAACGGCGTTTTATATATTTGTAGTTGAGCTTCGCTATTGATGTATTGATTTGTTTGCGTTGGTGGTTCGAGACTGGAGTCAGCAGTCAGCGCTCACCAGCCGGAGGAGTGCATGCGCTGGCGGGACACATTGTCACACGTACCCTTGCACATGCTAATTCAACTTGTCTCACTTCACTGACCTCAGGCGTGGCTCCGGCATACTGATGCTACCTGTTTAATTGTGTTACAATCAGTGCATTGTTTCCTACTGTACCGGCCTTGCCGCGCGCTGTCCACAAATTACTTTGTGTTCAAAACAAACGTTCCCATTTTATATTATAATATAATTTCATGTAATACAATTTCACATGAATCGGTGAAATCATGTTTAAATTAATTGGATTCGCTCATCAAAGTTGCGCAATGTTTGTTTTCCGGACGAATTATATTTGTCCATCTAAATGAAGTTCACAATTTGTACTCTCATAATATTTGAGTGCATCGCGGCGCGGCGCCCCGGGGTTTACTGTTGCCGCGATGTTTACTGACAGTCAGACCATACATATTTCTGATGTTTTTATGTGATATGTTTATTGCGTCTATGCCATTCCAATATTGCCTGGATAATATTTTCGATATTCAATTATTGAATAGATTCGAATGGATGCGATTAATGTTACAAGTTCTAACGGAGTTCGAGACCATTTGTATGGCTTGGAATGCTATCAATTACCACGCAAATGCAAAAAATAACTGTAGAAGTAGACAAAGGAATTGGCTAGATGTAGCAGCAAATAAGAAGTGGAGCAACTGAGAGTTTAACTTGGTATAAAAAATGACTGCAATTTGAACCGATTACACTAATTGCTTGACGATGTCTATTTCGTATTTTTATTATATTTTGCAAAACGTAAGGCTGCAGTTTAGTCGCATTTTCTCGATGGAAAGTTAATTAAGTTTGATTTTTACAGACAATCCGGTGTCCTCGGAGACCCACCGAGCTTAAGTGCTTAGCGTCGCTTACTGCGCAACTATTGTTTATCATGGCACAAAGAATTTAAAGTATTAGGGAATGGTCGTGGATTTTACTATAGTCGTATTGAGAACAAAATTTTATTAGAATAAATGAAATTGATTTAATAAATAAATATTAAAGATAGAATATTTATGTACCAAAAATGAGAACAGCAAAAAATGAAGCGGATTTTTTAAAAATCACTTACTGAAACGGAGTACCAACAAGATGTCCAGTTAAATCTCGCCAACTATTTTTATTATTGTCTGAACTAAGTCAAAAAAAATGGTAAAATACATAGATATTAAATTAACATAATGTTATAGATATGTTCTTAACCACGATATAATTTTTAATTATTTTACTAGCCTTTTTGCTATAAAACAATTAAGTATTATCAAAATCGTTGCGCGACAAATTATAGTGGCGCTGTGGAGGCAATGCTCCACTGGAGCGCCGCACCGCACATGTCGGAACATTTTACGCGCTCTTCACCCTGTCTATGTATTTATATCAATGGGCCTAATTACGTAATGTTCGCTTTTAATGCGTTCCACTTGACGATCGCAACACCCATCCGAAGACGACGTCTGCAGATGCATCTGTTGACATGTAGGCATTACAGATTAGTGCCAGTTTGTGAATCGACTAGGTTATTCAATTGAAATTTATTAAAGTCCTCGCACTGTTGGGTTCGAGTATTGGTTGGGACACATTAGGTAGTTTGTAGGTTTGAAAAACCTCTCCTCACTTGCCTGGATGGAAAGTGGAGGGTGGTATGGCGATAGGCTCGTCTGCTAACACAGGTTCAGCTTTGTGAATTGTGGATGGCTTATTGTCATCTCTGCCTACACTATTTCGGAAACACCCTTGAATATGTTTATCTATGTATGTACTACGTAGTTATGCAATCGATAATATGTTCTGTGGGTAGTGAACCTGACTACTCTTAATATAAAAGCTTTTCCCCTTAGTTGGTTTTTCAAAAAGATTTTTTAGTGAAACCTTAGACTATGAAGCCATAAGCTTAAGCTATTCATTCTTTGCCCATTACTTAAGATTTATAGTTGAATAACTTGGATAATTTGGGTAGCTTTACTTGACAAATGCAACCTATTTCGATGTTTCTTGAATACATTTTTCACATTAGTAATATAATTCATATTAAGAAACAATGCTTGATTGGTTTATCGATTACAAATTATATTAAAAAATGATAATAGTAATTAATAAGATGTTATACACATATAAATTACATATCACTATCAAATTAAAATCCTTTATAATAAAACTTTTATAGCATTACTTAAAATGAATATGTAATATTCGGAATTGTTAGCAATAAAATTAATATTCCGTGAAATCTGACAAGGTTTTTGTGTATTTTAAATACAAATAAAAGTGCAATTAATATAGCGCGAGCTTTGTGTTTCAGTTATCCGAGTATAAAGGGGTTTAATTGCTCGTGGGTAACTGTAATTGAATTTTTTACCTTTGCTTTATACGAAATAAAATTTAAAACTACCTATATTTTCCATAACTTTCAATTTTATCGGAAGTCTGATACTGGGTACCGGGCTCGAAATTGGGTTGTAATCGAGGTGGGTATAATACGGAGTATTTTTTCTATGATGTCAAATAGTGTTCTTCCATATTGGAGGTACATAGCCAGTGGCACAATGCCTAAAGTCGTGGGAAATATTCATTTTACATAAATTTCGTAATGATTAAAATGCTCCTATATAATTAAGTGGTTACAGATTTTAATAAGCCGTGGCTAAAATTTTCATAGTTTAGAGAAATCTGCTCGCTCCTTTAAGACGTGACCCCGTTCAGACCGCATGGCTGTGGGTTATCACCCCCGTCACCACGCCTGGCGATGTCCCTGACCATGACATGAATGTCATTGATTTTTAGTAGTTTTTATGTCTCTTGATCATATGCTATTGGAATTTTAAACATCATGGATGGTTTATAGATTATGGGTCTCTTTGCCTGTAATTATTCCAATAAATTGTTTGTGATTTACTGATATGAACTTCAAGTAGTCACAAGGTCACTAAAAAATTACAGGTCTACTGAATTTTTTACACTTCATTTGATTTCGATGGAAACAAAATGCTGTTATTTATTTAATAAACTTGAGCAATCGTGCCAGGTATAGAAAGAAGCAAGAAATACTTTTAATATTTGTTCAGGATAATATTGTTGTCTAGCAATGGTATGGCAGTATTACTTATAGCTAAATACCCTAAAAATACGTTTAAACCGTAAAGCTTGATGCTCGGAACAGAGTTAATTAAGGCCTGTTATACACGTAAATTTTTTGGCCGGAAATATCTATGATTAATTCCCGCTGAAAATTTTCTGCCGCCCGAGAGCTTTTCATGCCGAAAAAACGTGTATCCACAATAGGTTTTAATAAAAATATTCTATTAAATATATTTTTTTGTGATTAAAGAGGGAAATAAATATTATTAAACATAGGGTTTAATTTTTTTTATTTCACACGCACAAAAATCCTTTTATATAGATTTTATAGGAAAGCTGATACACACTGCTGATACACCGATAAGATTGAGTCGACATAACCTCGAGGTATGTTCCAAAACGTGCACAGGGCCTAAAATATGTTTTCCACTCATTTTTTGTAAACAAGCACGTTGGCTGACCACTCAATCTATTGTCAGTTTTTTATCTTTTGCGGAATTAATATGCGTGGCGCCATGCGAAATATTTCAGCATGTATGCGAAGAGTAAATTTATTTTGGCGTAGCGTGCTGATGAGCACATTGTTCGTTAGTATGGAATAATGCATCAATGGAGCCGCCTGTTAAAATACATTATAAAAGCACTGTACCTTATTTTAAAGTTTAAATCCAATTCATACGATGCAATTTGTATTATCAGTTACAATAGGAAACTTTATTGCTTTTTTGGTACGTAATATTACTTGTATATGTAATTTCAATCGTCAAAGTTGCTGCGAATTTATTATCAAACAAAGAATAATTACTATTTTCTACTCAAAACACTCGTAACTCACTAAATTCACAAGATGATCCATTATCATTATTCCATGATTTGTATAATTTAGAACCCTTATAAAAAAATAACGATATCTCATTGAAGAATATTTCCATTTGTATAAAATATCCCGCTCATCAAATACCACTGATTGATACACAGTAAATAGCATCCTTTCAGGCTTATGGTTGTTGTGTTGCTGTCTCGTGTGTATCCGCCTTAAATAATGTCCGGAAGGCGCGGAGATGGTTCCCGTTGGTGGCAAAGCGCAGTTTGAATCAGACGCGAGCAGTAATTATCGAAGCGACAGATGCTGCAGACATGTGTTAAAAATCACATTTCGATGTCGCGTTGACGTCCTTATTAGATTCCCGATCGCGCAGTATCGGGTATTGGTGCATGTGGATGGGATGCGGCTTGTCACCCGTGCGGAACGATCACTCGACTATGTAATCGAATAGTTGACGGTATCGACAGTTGATTTTATAATATTTGCACAATAGTAATTAAAATCAATCAGATAGTTGGTATACATTTAGTATGTTTCGGCGACGAACGATATTTTCATACCGATCTAGACAATTATGGCTACTTTCTACAATCTGAATTTAATCTGGCTGAATCTGAAATGCAACGTAGATAGGTGCATCACCATTGCAGGTCAGCTGCGCTTGTTATACGGACACAGGATACAGCAACAGATATATGTACCACTATCATAAAATTGTACAGATTTGAGCGAAAAAAAACCTACGGAACTTAAAGAAGTTCGAATAGAATTTAGGACCTACATACATATGCTATTCAATTTTACATGTTACGTTTTTTAAACCAATTTATTTAGGAACACCAGTGTTTTTAAACCAATATAGGCAGGCTTTTACGCGCAGTATAAATCATCCCGGTTCATTGCCCTGATGCAGTATTCATTAGGACTCCGATAGGATAGTTTGCATGTGACGTGAACTATATTGAATATGTCGGGATGACACGTTTCGCGCGTTTTATTAACTTCATTGGAAACACTTGAGTAAACGACGCCCATTGCCGCGCTTGTTTAACATAAGTACTTTGTGTTTCTTCAAGGAGCAGGCATTATTTCCTTAATAGCTTCAAACCAAGCTCCTATCGCTACAAGGATCAAATATTTCATACCAAATAATTGATACGCATTTTATAAGTTGCATTCTATAAAAAAGGGAAGCCGGTTGTAATCGGATTGTATGGACGCTTCGCTATTACACATGGACCCGTCCTAACTCCCACGGTTTAAATCCCAGCATATCCACACTTGTACTATTTTGTATCACGCCCTCGCATAATCGATAGCTCAGATGCACGTGGACTAAACTACTTAGGAGTCGTGAGTTCGGGCTAAATGCACCTCTGACTGCTATGTCCCTATCAAAACTATTTCCTATTTAAAACAAAGCAAACCTCGCACACCTGAGATTTGTCTGAAGAATTGAGTAAGGTTGGTAGTTTTACCAATCAGTCCATTGCAGGACAGGCAACCTGGTAATCTTTTAAATTGTTTATAATCTTAGAGTTGACATATTTTTACTATCATCATAACGTATATTCTGAAATATCATGTTCCTAAATAATGTATTAAAGTTTGCAAGTGTTGTTTCGTTAGTAAATCACGGTAATAAGTTAGATGTAGAGTCCGGTGTAGTATATTGCCGGTGCAAGTAGAGTAGCGGTAATAAATTTTCATAGAGGCAGTATTAAGAACTAAGCCACTGGGGCCTCGGGTCCCGAGCAAGTCTGGCGATCCTTAGAGGATCAAGAACTTTCACAAAAGCGCATTTATCAACTGTAAACTTATGTTGCATAATGCATTGGAAGTGCAATTTTCTGATAGAATATCTCACGTAATGTCGGAAAATCCGCGACAGTGACTCACGTGTCACTTTCTGGTTCAGCCTGTGTATATCCGGTTAAGGCTTTAATTATGTAGACTGGTGGGAAATTATTTCCCCAATGGATACTTAAAGGCTGCACTGTAGCATACCATAACCACCTGATAGTACTCATTGCGTCTGATGTGTAGCTTGGCCGTGACAATAAACAAAGTAATATGAAATTACGAGCAATGTTATTAATTCCCTGTTTATCATATGTTTTCTGGCTAGCTATTAATACCGGTTTTTTTTTCTTTTATTAGTATTAATTGCTTTTAATTATTATGCCAAAAATGATTCATTGTATGAAAAAATATATATTTATTTTTATAATACTAACAATTTTAATGTTGATTTCCCAGATTAGCTAATCCACTTATCTTTTTTCTTGTTAAGAGAATTCCAATTTCTTTTACATAGTTATTATATACTAAAGTTTCCAGAAAATGTATAGATAAAGAGATTATCCAAAAGTAACTATAGGTAAAAAAATCGCTTGTAAAATATTGTAGATTAAAGGTAAAAACAGAATCCTGTTATTTTAATCAAATAATGCATAAGTGATCTTAGTTTAAAATATTATGTTAAAAATGTTTAATACATAAACACAGACAAGGGCGGTTAGATATCGGGCGTGAAGTTTACCTGTGGGTTAGATACTAAATATAATGGGGGTGTGGGGTGGGAGGCAGGGTCCCGAGACCGCCGTCGCATCCCGGCCCTGCTTGATAGATATCCTTTCCACGGCATTGATCATAGTCAGTCGGCGGCTGGGTCTGGCGGGGGTCGGTCGCAGACGCGCGCTGCCAACTCCGAACCACGCAGGTATCCGATATTCATCTTACGATTATTAGTTCCGAAACTACCCATCTTTGTTAATAAAAATGTGATTTATCGGAAGAATATTTCAAGGCTTTTGCTGTCGCGTGCCTTTGTTTTAGGTTTTTGGATATTCGAATTTAAAATTTTCTGATGAATTTCGGTTGTTGCAAAAAGTTTTGAACATTCATTTTTTTAATAGTGACAGTTTGAATTAAAACCGTAATGGATTAATAAAATTATGTTCGGAATATTTTGGATTTTGTTAAATATTAAATAGGTATCGTGTGATAAAAGTTTTTTCATATATCATATTAAAATAACTTTTATAATTCATTTCATAGCTTGGCAAAGATAAGTTAGTAGTAAAACTAAGGTATTATAAAAATTATTGAATGCGAATAAATTGAATTCATATTTTTAATGATTTCGTATGTCGGAACAATTGTTGGAATACAACGTTCTACCATGGGAATATCGTGAATGCGTAGTAGAAGGCTATGTGCGCTTCCAGACCAACTAATCTGCTAACAATATAGTGTTTGCATCGCCTACGTTCCATCGGGATCCGTGTATTGATACTGTTATTACATATTTGATTATTAGCTTTCAAGCGCTTAGTTAGCTGCCATTATATTATGCGCACACACATGTGTAACCATGCCTGATTGACGTTTTAACACATTTCTCAACTCGGATTGTTCGGTATTTTTATATTGTATTGTATCAGCCCATATACGTCCCACTGCAGGGCACGGGCCTACTCTACAATCGAAAGTACGATTGAGAGTGGTTAAGCCATATAGTCCACCACGCTGGCCTAGTGCGGGTTGGCGGACTTACATACCATAGAAATTCTTATAAATCGCTATGGTATGCAGGTTTCCTCACGATGTTTTCCTTCACCGTTTTAGTACGTGGGTCAATACACACATGACTCCGAAAAGTCAGAGGTGTACCCTGGGATTGGAACCCGCGACCACCGTGAACATGTTGGCAGCTGCGTCTAGTCCGTTTACCAACAGGCCACCACGCACTATATTTTTATATGCTTGCTGCGAAAAGTAATAGGACTTAGTAATTTATTTTATTTCTATTTAGTTATGTTTAACCACGTTTCTTTTCTTAGTTTTTCGCCGCCTGTTCTTTCCTTCCTACAATCCCATATACTTTTGGTGTAACGCGAGGTAATAATTAAATAATTCGCAATAATCGTCGAATGCCAACAGATAATTCGCTAGCATGGCGTGCACTTACCTTCGGGTTCGTTGCAGTCACTTGACCGATACAGAATGTATAAAAAAAGCTTCGGTGCTAGTGAATAAGTTATCCGAAATTCACGATGCGACGTCGCTGCGTCGTCGTGAATTGCATTGTTAATTGATTTTAGATTGGTTTTGCACTTACACGGGCCGCTAGTGGCGCCATACAGTTGGTAGCTCCACAGCCGCGAGCCGTGGAGCGCGCGCCGCTCACCCCTTAATTAACTCACCTCCACCATCTCGCTGACATAATCCAAAACTGGCCACATTATAAACGTCACCTTTATGTTTATTGCAGATTCCACTTCAACTTGCCACCATTCCCAAATGTTCGTATTATTTATTGTATATTGTTTTGTCATGTTTTATTTTGTGTTTAGATTTACGTTTTATACACTGGTTTTAATTTAATTCCATTATTATGTTTGTACGTGAACACGTTTATTTGTTTTGTGTTACCTTGTGTGCCTCCGTGGAGCTAGGCCGGCTAGGGACAGGCAGTTTTACAGTGAAACGCAGATCACTAATTGGATTAGTAATAGACATGTAAAATTTCAGAGTATAACTGATTCCAATGAGGCCCTGCCATCAAAGTCGGTTTGTCATAGATCACCGAGCAGCTATCACAGCCAGCTTTGATGAGCACGGTCCCATTTGTGTGTCCAACGGTCGCTGCGAGTATCAGTGTATGTACGTACTACAAGTGTTTTTGTAACTCCCTACGTCCCTCTAACCTAACCGGTCAAAGCGGCAGTGAAATGTCTCCTCGTCTTCATATCACAGCCACTTTGATGTGGTCGGTTTACGAGGACGCGTCCACCGTGTAGCCGAGCGGGAGCAGGAGCGCCGCGGGGACCTGTTGCCAGTCCATGATCCGTTCGTCAAAATAGCTGAGAAATGTTCATGCACAATTCATATCACAGCCATTTTTGACGAGTTGGGTTGTGTGGCGTGCCTACAAATAGACGTGTCGATGTTGACGTGAAAAGTTTGTCGCTCACAAAGTGGTTGTGGTGTGCGTTGCCACGTCCATATCACAGCCAGCTTTGATGAGCGACAGGCATTTGCGCTGTTCGCCAGGAGGAGGTGTCGAGTGGACGCAGGGTGGCAGCCGTGGCGCGGAGGTTGGTGGTGGTGGTATACCTGACAGACCGATGAGCCGACAAAGTGGTTGTGACTATGGTTTCACTCGTGCATATCACAGCCAGCTTTGTTGACTCGTTGGGTGTCGATGGATGCGCCAGTTGCAGTTCATGGCCGACGTGATTTTTTGTAACTTGTAAAAATGTATTCTAATGTTGTGTTTTATGTTTTGCATGATATGTTGTCATAAGTGTAGATGCGTTGTTTTTCAGGTGCTGTAATATGAAATTATTAGATATTTACTAATAAAACATTCTGTATTTTCAGGTCTTGGGATTGGCGCTGACTCAGGACAGCATGCAGCTAATTTAGGAATGTATAAACTATCGTTATATCCGGAAATGTTATGAAAATAAAATAATATAAACTATCTTGTTTGTTTTATGTGTAGTTACCCTATTCTTACATTTACACACTCTTTCATTCTTGTAATACCGGCCCCAGGATATCGTAACAAATAACAAAACGTAATTAGATACGGACTACAAGCATCCGTACTTTATGTGTTACTAATTGACATTATACACATTACACATAAATATACAGATACATTATTTTATTTACTTACTGATTTTCATAACAAAACACTAAATTAAACGACATAATCTTTGCTTAAAGAAAACGGTATTGCAGCAATTGCATTAGCTGATACTACAAGATATTACCTCTCAATGACACAACATATTATTAAAACAAGATTACTGTGTAGGTAGATTTTAAAAAAACAAGTCAATGGTTTCATTTTAAATATAAACTATCATAATTGTAAATAACCATATGTTCTTTAATTAATGATATGTTAAAATGAAAGTAACAGCAAAATTAATTAAGTCAAATAAAATATAATAAAACATATTACATTCAAAAATCTTCTTTTATTTTGCTAATAGTAAAGTGGTTACTTTAACAATTATAAAGAGCAATGCATTATAATATAATACATAATATAAAAAGAAAAAAAAAATACAAATCTGGGGGCGCGGCCGAGCCCCCTCCAAGTCGAGCTATAGGCCGTAACATCCTTTTCTCGAAGCAATTCAGACCATTTTCAAGCCCCTATAACTTCGTTGTGGCTAAAGCATGAAGCCTGAATTTTCAGTTACTAAGCAGGCATTGTGTAAACACGGCATATTAGAAATTTCATTCAATTTGAACCAGTAGTTTAAGAATTATAACTTGTCAAACATTCGTAATTTTGTCACTCACTGACTGACTGACCGATCATCAAAAGTCTAAGGCACTTCTAGCAGACATAGAACCTTCAAATTTAGAATGTAATTAGTGTTTAGTATCTAAAGTAAGGGAAAATTCAAATATTTCATAATTTGTGTCTAGTTTTCTAGATAGACCAACTGCGTGAATAACTTTGTAATCCCATATAAATGTATAGGATTACAAAGTTACATTTGCAGTTAATGAATCATTGTACCCGTATATAATGGAATAATAGTTGTAGATAGAAGATATCTATATACATGAGGCATAACAGGAGGGGATATAGAGAGGGAAATGGTGTATTCAGCCCATGAAACTGTACAACATTCCTCTAGAAAAACATGACGAAGAAAAACTTGCAAATAAATAGATTAAATAACTCGAAAATATCAATTACAATGAAAGAAAGAACATTAATAATCAAATCCGCTATATTTGTGATAAATTGATACCTACAAAAATAAGAAAAATCCATAAGACAGAGGCTTTAAGAAAAATCGTTAGTGATATTCTAGAAGTAAGAAGTACCGAAAAGGAAAAAAGTAGGACTCTACAAAAAGACGTGAGATCCCATCAAAAACATCCTGTAAAAAAATTCCAAGTCTCGCAGCTCAGGTTTTCTACCGCAAAAAGTTGTGAGATGCATGTAATACCAAGTCGATTAATTTATTTAGTCCTTAAGGGACCTTCTATATAAAGTTATTACGTTAGTTATTACCATATCAATATTAAAAATTCTTTACGTTTTAAATAAATAGATCGACTTGGCCAGCAGCATTATGTATAAATTGTACGATACATTATGTTTTCATGCGATGGCCAAGTCGATCCATTTATTTAAAACGTAAAGAATTTTTAATATTGATATGGTAATAACTAACGTAATAACTTTATATAGAAGGTCCCTTAAGGACTAAATAAATTAATCGACTTGGTATTACATGCATCTCACAACTTTTTGCGGTAGAAAACCTGAGCTGCGAGACTTGGAATTTTTTTACAGGATGTTTTGATGGGATACTTATTTTCACTTAAACACTTTTATCAAAAGCGCTTTGGGTAAGATTTAACAGTAATGAAAACTGGCTGGTGCTTATACAAGGATAGCCCTGTACAATAAACACATTTTTTTTAATTTGTATAATAAATATTAATAATTGATGGACGATTTAATGAATGTTTTGGAATTAGTTGATGCAGCCACTTTACCACAGGTCGTTGTGGAAATCAAAAGTGCTGATTTGCGAAATAAATAAAATATATTTCTCAGTAACATAAAATGCTCGTTGTGTATATTATTATGATATATTTTTATTGGAGTTCAAGTTAATTTCTCCAGGAACTCCGGGTCTGGGTCGCAATTATGTATATACTTATTGAAAATTGTAGGTGCTAGTTGTAGTACTAAACGTTAGGATTTGCTGTCAAAGTAATTAAATGTTGTATGTTGTATACATTGGACTATGTGGCCTAACCCCTCTCAATCGTATTTGCGATTGTAGAGGAGGCTCGTCTCCTGCCGTGGCACGTATATGGGCTGATATAGATACAGATAAGTGAAGGTTAATGTCTACGTGGCGAAAAATACTGGCCGCTATAAATAGTGATATCACTAACAAGATTCTACTTAATAATGATATCGGTAAAATGTAGCTAAAAATAATATAAACACTTGGTTACAGTATACACATAAAATTAGAATCTACATAATTAACTTTTCGATTGCTGTATTTAAATATATGTTTAGATAGTATGAGTATTATCTAGTTTCCTCACTTTTAATTATTTATTTTACACTGCCCTCTCTTTTTCCTTCTTTTAAATCCATCCCATGGTTGTCTGTAAGACATTACTTTAATAATAATGGTACCAGTAGTAGTCTCCCCCACGGGAGTAATTCCCAAACAGTTGTTCCAGTCTTTAGGCTTACTAGATTTACCACAACAAACTTATATACAAATACAAAAATCAGTTATCTTGAATACATGTAGAATAGTAAGGAAATTTTTGCAATCAGAATCATCCCCAGAATTTATCCCTGATACTGTGTCGAACCTAAACAACTATCATTTGGCTTAGGCCCGTGATTGTTGTTTTAAGCCGGGTAAAAGGACCGAGCAGGTAAATTACTAAAAATAAATAATAATAAAACATTTTTTTCATATATAATCCATAGAATAATAATACAGTAGTCAGCACACAAACCGTTCAAGAATACAAATAGAAAATGAACGATATACTAATTCAATTAATTAAGTTATACAAAGGAAATTAATTAGAAACACATAATTATATCAATACAGTATTAACCCCTCTAAGTCAATATTAGCTATCATTATGTCAATCAATCAATTAATTTGGAGAAAAACTAAAATAAAAATAAAATCATACACATTTCATAATGAAGAGTAAAATAATAATAAGGATATGTCAGTCTTGTCCGGTAATTATACACATCCATTTATGTTGGATCGGACAATCAGTGCGAGAAGCAATCATCCCAAGGATGCTATTACTACTGTCTCTCACTCGTCTTAATAAAGAGCCAACCTTTTTTCGGATTATAGCTTGATAGCCATCCGTCCGAGCATCAGCAAACATTTGCGAAGCACTGCAGTAGTGAGGCAGCCGCAACAGCACCCTGAAGATGTTATATTGAACGCGCAGGACCCTGGCAGCCTGCTGAGTATGATTCACCCATAGACTGCTCGCGTAAAACGATTGACAAAATGCCTGAAACCAAGTAATTTTTACTGGGGAGGAGCACCGTGCGAATCTACGGGCAATCATGTTTCCTCGGACCGTCAATGCCCTGCGCTCCCGCTCCAAATCTGCGTCATCGGACAATTCATCCGTCACAATGTGGCCCATACTGTGGTACTTAAAACTGGTCACTCTCTGCAGTTCCTCATCATATAATTTAATTGAAGGAACACGAACTGGAATGGGTGCACCTGACTTACCCTTGAAAAGCAGAACTTTACTTTTAAGCGATAAGACCGCCATTTGTACTTTTTATATTTTTTTGTTTCTGTATGTTGTATTTTTTATGTGTACAATAAAGATTTAAATAAATAAATAAAATAAATAAACACTTGGTTACAGTTTACACATAAAATTAGAATCTACATAATTAACTTTTCGATTGCTGTATTTAAATATATCAATGAATATAAAGGAAAGAAAGTACATAAGAAATATACGGTATATTGACTCAATTATGAAATAATATAAGTACGCTGTACAGGGTAATATAATCCAGCATTCGTTAGACAAGAGTTAACAGACAAGAGGGTACTCACAAGTCACAACTTCACGTTTATTAAAAGTTTAGGGTATATTTCTATGATAATTAAATTCAATATTATGCTCGATACAAATGAACGGTTTAAAATTAGCTTCACAGATAAGTTTGCGGTTATTGAGTTAGCTTAAGACTAGGACCCTTACACAAGAAAGAAGAAAATTTAATAACTCCCTTATCTCATCACATAACTGCTAAATTATATGTGTAAAGGGAACAGCTTAGAAACATTAACAATATGGAAACATAACTTGTGCATATTTTTAAGTATTTGTTTTATTTATAATAATTCTTCATACTGTTTTTAAAAGGCTGAAAAGTTTCTAGTTTCTAACTAAAATCCTACACGATACAATCAATGTCGGTCACTACGCAGAAAATTAACCTATTATCATTTACTAAAAATAAATAACACCCCCGTAGAATGATTCTTATTTACCGTTGCATGCCTGTCGTGTATGGGCGTTATTGAAAAGTTAATAAGTAAGAAATGAAAAAATACTTTCAGTTAAAAATATTCCCTCCTTCAAACATTGACAAATAATTACTGGATTGTTTCCACTTGCAAACACTAAACACATGTATCAGACATCTATTTTCTATTGGCGAGTAGTGAAAATTAGAACCCGAATTGCAATTTTGCAAAATGCATGGTTTGAGAAATATTTTCATAATATAAACTTAAAGCATGTTTTGAATCATCTTTAAATTTTTGTATCCGGTTCATATTCGGACTTCGCACATATGACCATGTGTCTGAATTTCGTAAAAAGCTCATGTGGCTCAAGACGTATTGAGCCTTCGCCGAAATACTCGTATCCTATTCATCTTATATACTATTCTTTTCCATTCCACTACTCCCCGTTACCTTAAAGAACGTTCTACTTTCCTCGGTAGCACACATGCAAGATCTCTGAGATCCTCAGAGAATTTGGTGTTAGCAATTCCCGAGCATAGCAGTACTTTCCTTAGCAAATCGTTTACCGTCCATGCTGCTCGCTTGTGGAATGAACTGCCATTGTCTATTAGATTAGCCAAATCCCTCCCCATCTTCAAAAGGCTCCTTAGCGCACATTATCTATCACTTTAAATTTATTATTACTTTCATGTTTCCCCTAAATCAGTATTTTATATTGTATTGTAGTTTATGTAGTATATTATACAATATTTTTATTTTATGTAGTCTATGTATGTTTATTAAAAATGTATATTTTAATTCCTCATATTTTGTACATATTACTTTAAATTATGATTAATATTCTCTTTCTTTTTTTTACCTTTTTTGTGACCACCCTATTCTTTGTAGCTTTTTTTTCAACCTAATCCATCTAATGGGCGTCTGGAAGAAATCGCGTTAAGCGATAAGACCACCAATTGTCACCTTAATTTAAACTATGTCATATTTTTTTATCTTATTACTATATGTGGTGTTCAATAAAGAATTTATAAATAAAAATAAATTAATAAGCATCTATAATTGTAATATGAAAGTATTAAATCCATTTAATATAATAAAATGTGGAGAGAAATAATGTTTCTAATATTTTGACAATAGCTTAAAAACAACGCTTCGGACGCCAAAAGATCGTAGACGCAGATCGTCCATGTTATTTTTCTGATCAATTCAAATAAATTTGATTAATAAAGAAAAAAAAAAACAGTTTGGTTGATTTTTTTATATAATACAGTTCAGATCTGTTGCAAACCAATTTGTAATAATTTCTATGGTATGTAAAGTCCACCAAACTGAACTAGGCCAGCAGCGTGGTGGATTATGCAATATAACCCTTCTTGATCGTAAAGGAGATCCGTGCCCTGCTGTAGGACATATAAGGTCTGATACATAAAATATGTTGCTATGAATATAGTGAAATATGTTGCTGAAGGGTTAAAATTTTTTTTATGTCTTTAGCCTAATAAAACCTGTGGTTTTGAATAAGTCGCCGAAATATCAACAAAAGTGGAAGTATGTTCTTTATTTTCAATGGACTGCGAAGAGAGTGTCATTCGATACAGATGTCTTCTTTAGTCTTTGATCAAATATACACTAAATACACAAAACCTATAAATGTTCTGTTAAAAAGTGGCACCGATGCATTGAAACAAAAAAAGTAAACAAAAATATCACATATTCCAAATATATTAACACAAATTCCACCTTATTCCTGGAGCTTAAAGTAGCTTTTCACATAATATTGGCTAAAGTTCTGCGACGTTTTAGAAGCAACGGTCGGTGCGTGACTGAAGGCGAAAGAGTGCTTAAAGCACTCTTTTTTGGTGCCATTTTCTAAGCGCTTATGTTGTATCTAGTATCTAGTGTATATTTGATCGAAGACTTTAGTTCAGAACTTATTTGTCTTACACAGGCGCACCGGCTGTGAAAAGTGAGGCCGCGGATTCAATTCCTGTACCAAGATTAATATTTTTGGGATCCACAGGTATTTGTTTCGGGTATGGGTATTAGTGAGGCCTAAAAGCCTTGTAGTTGCCAATACACAAGACCCAAGACCCGATCTTTGTGTGGATAAACAGAATAATGATTCAGTGTTTTTTAATTACTTAATAATACCTCTTAATAATAATTTAATAATACAAATCCTCTTCATAATTATGCTTCTGTAATAATAATTAATAATAGTGGTGGTAAATGGTGAAATCGCTCGACAAAAATAATAAGGAACTGCGATGTCAAATAATGAGGAGAAACAGCTAAATGAAAATAAAACAAAGATTGCAGAATGTCGCCTGATATAGGGTATTTCCAGCAAATCCCGGTGGAAATCTTTGGGGAATAGTATATTCATCAGAGAACTTCGTGTGGCTGAAGAAGAAGTAAGTGGAAGAAAATTAAGACTCCAGAGGAAATCTACCTATGGTAATGGATCCCTTTATATTTCTAGTAAATAACATATAGCGCAGTGGATTGGCAAGTATTGCTTTCATAGCTTTGTAATTCATGGCGTTGATAGGCTTTACTACTGTCCATGAGCTGCCGTATAGCTTACCATCAGGCGAACGGCTTGTTTGTCCTACCATTCAATAAAAAATATATATGAAAAAATATTTATTGTACTACGCTGAGTGCTGACTCAGTATGTTCTTGACTTTTATTCTATTAGTTATATTTGTATTTTTTTCAAATATTTCTATCAATAAGTATTCACCAGCACACGATAGTAACCATGACTGATGGCCTGTCAAGCTTTCAAAACTATTGAGCATTCAACATTTTAGCCATTAACATTCGTGGTTTCTAAATGTAGTCCATACATTTACCTACCAGGATTCTCTATTTATATTAGGTAATTGGGTTTTTATTATATTCGGATCCGTTAACATCTTTGAGAAATTCTTTAGCAGATAGTTCGCCGCGAGCGGTGAAACAAAAGGCCACGTGTTTGGATCCTGGACCCAGATAAATGTTTGTGCTATCCACAAGTATTTGTATCTTATTGTGGAGTTAAGATTATGTGATTGTTTGGTGTAGGTATCTGTAATTATTTATTTCACTATTATTAAGTATATTTAGATCCTCGAGCGATACGGCTTCCGTTTGTACTGCTGTGTAGTGTAATGTTTTATTGTAAAGTTTATGTAGTGTACATCAAAATATAGAAATAAATAAGTACCTACATACGTTTTTATTTTATCTTAATTCGTACGATTAATTTCAAGTTTGGCAGTCACTCTAATGTCGATTGCATCAATACATATAAAGAATTTGGTGTAGATCACAGGTCACGACGGCTAACAACGCTCTTCAAGTGGCAGATCTACAGTGTAATCAACAGTAAGCCTACCGTTGGGACTTTATCGACCGGCTCCGGATTTACTAGTTAATTTGCTAATTGCTTGTGTCACAATATATATTTGAGTTTCTGAATCGGATATTCAATTTTTGATTGCTGACGGCTATATTGCAATTTATTTGAGTGATGTTCGAGTTTCGACATATTTTCGATTTATATTAAAAGAACTGCAATCGTATGAATTGCATGCTGAACCGTGGAACAATAAACGGTGGAATTTCTAGTACAAACTGGCGTGAAGTATTTATATGATATATGTATGTTTGTTTGTTGCGTTTTCTCCGGTGAATGAAAAGATGGTAGGAACTTTCGTTGGCGGTAGTACTTATGTTCGTATCCTTCCGAATAACCACCACTGTTCACTATATTCTAAAACTTATCGCGTTTCAGATTCAATTTGTCTACACCTTGAAATAAAGCTATTCCAGTGGTTCCAAGCAGACTAATGTTATTGTGTCCACCGCCATATACGTTATGTTCTCACCAGCGACTAGTCTATTTAAATTCTATTCGGTAATCATTAGATGCATTGCAGAACTACTTTTCGTGCTATTTACCCTACCTACCCTTTTATCTTTTGCAGGAACCCCCTCACTACGCTGGTGCGAAGGTCCTAGAGCTGCGGTGACCTCTTACTCTCAGGCTCTGCTCGTCTGCCAGCTAAATTGTAATAAAAATAAAATTAATTAAATACAAACTGGAGATAATTTTGGCAGTGTAACGCCCTGTTAACATAGCGGAAGAAATTAAACTTGGGGCTCCTAAGAGTTTGCTAAAAGCCACGAATGCGTTTACAATGAAGGGCGACTCCCCTATAGGTAAATTAGTTGGAGCTCTTTTCGCTCGAAGTTACTTGTTTGAAGCGCTGGTTATTAGTTTACTCTTCAGAAATCGATCAGCCAATTTTGTTTTCGTTCTTAAGACGTTGATTATACGTATGTTATAATACGTATGGTCGAAACCCGAGTGCCGTGCTCAAAATGTAGGTTATAGGTCACAATACAGCATGAATGTACATGTTTTAAAAAAGAATTAACAAGAAGTTTAACTTGTAAAGTGCGTGGTGGCCTGTGGGTAAACGGAGGAGACGCGGCCAACATATCCAGGGTGGTCGCGGATTCAAATTCGAGGGCACACCTCTGATGTATGGTACACGTCATGTGTGTATCAATGATCGTCAACCACCACGCTCTATAACGGTGAACGAAAACATCGTATGGAAACCCGCATATTATAGAGACATGTAACAATTTCTATGATATGTAAACTCTACCAAACCGCACTAGGCCAGCCTGGTGAACATAATATATGATATAGTCAAACCGTAATCCTACTCTCGATTGTAGGGGCTGATACAGTTAATTTCTTAGCATTAAAAATAGAATTTATAAGGAATAAAATAAATATATACAAATATTCATGTAAGTAGGCTTTCTTAATTGTATTCTCCATTTGATGGTTCCCCATAAATAAATAGATACGTAATAAATTCTTATTAATGAGCATATTTTACGTCATGAATAAAATAGTTTCTTTCTTACTTTCATCATATACGTCGTTGGATTAAAGAAGAAGGTTAAAACATAAGGTCGATAGAGGACGCATAGAATCAGTTTTCAGTGTTGTAGGCACAGATCACTTCGAAGTTGTAGGTTAGGGTTTTCAACTGAGCATACAGTAATACTTCAACAAATTTTATTTAATTACGTTATTAAAACTTTCTAGTACTTGTCAATGGACCATGTGAAAGTATTAGTTTATCGCGCTTGGATAATTTGGATCCCCAATAAGATTTAGTCAACTTTTATTTAGTGAAACTCTTCCATTAGACGCCACTCTGTAATCGAGTATGTATGTTACATAATAAATATTAGTGTGGAAATAAATAGCAATGGCAATAACAAATAGC
Organism: Hyles vespertilio; assembly: GCA_009982885.2. Lineage (NCBI taxonomy): Eukaryota > Metazoa > Arthropoda > Insecta > Lepidoptera > Sphingidae > Hyles > Hyles vespertilio. Next base: position 34,409,627 of record CM042833.1, on the reverse strand, counting down.
AAGTGAAGTCGATAATAACATTTTACAAGGTAACTTACACTGAGATAATATACTAGAGGGGACACTGCAAACAAAATGTTTGTAACAAAATGAAGGGTACATTCTATTTCTATCTCTGTCGCGCCTACGCAGTAACATTATCTTCCATCTCGCTTCACTGTGTACCCGTGTGCACGCACCATACGCACAGATTTTGTTCCCGATGTCCGCTCCAGTGTACTTCAATGGTAACATATCAACATTTATCAACAAGCTTTTGCGATTGGCGATTGTGATTCACAAAGCCGATCTTATTCATCTACTCAATTTGGTTTTTATTATCTAGGTTCTATTCCTCGCCAGGAATATTAATTTATAAAAAATCTAAGTATGCTGTTGTTTTAATTAAAATCGTGCTCATGACTCATTTTAGTATTTTCCGCTATTCCTCAGTCTCGGATTTGGCCATCCAAGCCCACTTAATAAAGATGACCCTATATAAAGATGTTTTTTATATTTAAGCGGTAACTTGAAATGCATATTTAAAAATTCATGAAATATCGTACAAATAAACTATTGTCTATCTAAAGATTATCCTATTGTTACAAAAAAGCAAGACCGTTGCATGAGTATTTTAAATAGGACTATTCAGTGCGCGGCGAGCATTCACGTGCGACGCACATGTTGTGCTACGACCGACGTAGTGATTGAGATACTATTTGTTTCAATATTTTATTTATCGAAGCTTACGGTACGATCTTATCTATCAACGCAGGCCGGCTGCAAGCCGGCCTTTGTTAATTATGGATAATAGATGTAAAAGTTTGAATGACTTGGAACAATTAAGAAGTATAGAAGATATTGAGAACGAAGAAATGCTAACTAGAGAGGACAGAAGTATGTCGATAGACACGGATGTGGAGAGAACTAATGGACCCAGGAAAAGAGTACGAGATGATAACTCTTCGGAGGAAGGGTGGACAACAGTGACCCGGGTAAGAAAAATCGGAAGAAGAGAAAAACAACAAACAGGAAATGAAAAGACTCAAGTATGCGTCACGAGCCAAACACCATTGCCAAAACAATTTGCACTAGCGCGACTGTTTAAAGAGCATAGTATTAGCCATATTTCTAAAGTAAAGTTTGTTAACACTTATAAAATATTAATAACGTTTGATGAAGAGGCGAGTGCAGACAAACTAATTGCATCAAAAGATTTTGAAGCCTTAGGGTGGAGATGTCAAAAAACAGCGGAGGTTGGTATGTCTTTTGGGGTGATCAAAAATATTGAAGGAAATATTTCCGAAGAGGAGATAATTAAGAATATGACCAGTGATATAGAAATTATAACTGCAAGACGATTGAAAAAACGCAGTGACGATCAAGAAGAGCAATGGACCCCAAGCGAAGCAGTTCGTATTGGGTTTAAGGGTTCTCTTTTGCCGCCTTATGTTTATATCTACAATATGAGAATAAAGGTGGAGCCATATGTCTTCCCAGTTACTCAATGTTCAAAATGCTGGAGATATGGGCATACTGCAAAATGTTGCTCAAATAAAAAAATAGTCTGCCCAAAATGTAGTAATTCGCACGAGAATTGTGACACCAAAAATTTTCACTGTAGTAACTGCTCCGGAAGTCACATGGCTTTAAATAGGATATGCCCAATTTATCAAAAGGAGCGGAAAATCCGGGAGCTAATGTCTGAATTTAATGTTACCTATAGAAAAGCTTTAACATTATATGTTCCCCGTACTCCAATATCGGAACGTATTGCAAACCCACCCAACTATGTATCGGAAAGAGACAAACTGCGGCAATCTAATGTTACGGATACACCTCCTGAGATGACCTTCGAAACTACTAACATGGACACATCCCATGAAAACATAACATTTTATCCGGGAATACGTCTTAACAGTCCTGGTCTCACCAAGAGAAGACATAGGAAGCCACAAAGAAGACGAAAAGATGGTATTGAAGACCAAATAGAGGAGAAAATTCAGGGACGTAGAGAACCGGAGAGGAATAAGGCAACTCAACCACCAGAATCCATGATATACGACTGTGACAAAGGTTGTTCGGACGGTTTAAGTGAGGACGCACAAGATAATACAGACGATAAAGTGACAGACGATAATAAAGAAGCCGTTACTCTTAATGTATTGCTAAGAAAATTAAGAAATATTATTTTTAGTAATCACTCAATAGAATATAAGATAAAAATTCTCGTTAAGACCTGTATAGATTGGCTTATAACTAAATTACTTTGCAATATTTCGGTAAGTTCTCTATTTAATTACAATAATCATTATGGATAATAGTTGTCCCAACTTTGCTATAAATGTACTACAGTGGAATTGTCAAAGTTTTAAGCCTAAATTATTGCCCTTTGAGTGCCTGCTTTCTCAGGAAAAAATACATATTGCTGCTTTAAATGAGACTTGGCTTGACTCTGCTATCAATGTAGTTATTAAAAATTACAACATATTTCGGCGGGATAGATCTGATTCCTATGGCGGTGTAGCAATCCTATCTCATAGGTCTATTAAAACAGTTCTTTGCCCTTCAGTTAGTATAAATTCTGGAATCGAATTAGTACATGTTAAAATAAGTAACTGCCAAAAAATAGAAAATGTTATTTCGATTTATTGCCCTCCTACGATTCATACCACTCAAAGTGACTGGGACTATATTTTTTCTATTTCTGATAGGAAAACTCTTATCTTGGGCGACTTCAATGGCCACCATAACAATTGGTCATTTAAAACAGATAATAGAGGCAACCAAATATTTAATTCTATGTTAGAAAATAGCTGATGCATAGAGGTTAATTCGTAGAGCGAAATGCAATTCTTTTCAAAATTTTTGTTCTTCTATCGATGAAAACTCTTCAGCTTCGGAAATGAGGCGCAAAATGAAATGGATGAAAGGTCGGCATGTCGGTGTTCAACATGTTGATAAGCACAGATTGGTGGAGTTACTTAAGGAGTTAGCGCCTGATTTTGTTTGTTCAGCACCCCCGCAATTCGAAAACACCAATACTGTTACTGTTAGAATCAGATATATGTATCTATCCATGAATTGCATAACTGCATCAAAAACCGCGATACAGCACCGGGCTTCGATGATATTTCCTTTTCTATGATTGCACACCTCCCCCTTAGTGTTAAAAAAATCTTGCTTGAATTCTTTAATTATTGTTACACTTATGCATTTGTTCCATCTCAGTGGCGGGAAGCCAAAATAGTTCCTATCCCGAAAAATAATTCATTAACCAGTCTACGTCCAATAACTTTATTATCGTGCATTTGTAAAACATTCCATTCAATACTTAATAAAAGACTCGAATGGTACTTTGAAAAATTATCCTTATTTCCAGATGACATGGTCGGTTTTCGTAGGACACGATCGTGCTTGGACAATCTGACTCATCTTGTAACTCAAATACAGTTAGGATTTTGTAATGATTTGTGCACAGTGGGATGTATCATTGATATTTCTAATGCGTACAATAATGTAGATGTAGGTAGTCAGATTAAAAAAATGGCGCAGTTACAAGTTGGGTCAAAAATGTGTAGGTATCTATGGTCATATCTCAGTATAAGAACATTAAACATCTCAATCGATAAAAATACAATAACAAGATGTAACAGTCGTGGCCTAGCTCAAGGTGACCCGTTGTCGCCTATCTTATTTAACATTGCGACCATATATATATATATATATATATACATATGCAGAAGTATTTGTACTGCGTATATATCCCAATATGCTGACGACTTCGTGGTATTTATAACTGAAAAATACGTTAACAATGCTGTGATTAAATTAAATTCAGCCGTCGATGATATTACTTCAATGCTCAGGATACTAGGATTAGAAATTTCACCGTCTAAAACCAAATTAGTAATCTTTAAAAAAGGGGGTTCTAAAAATAATATTAATTTTTCTATTGATAATAAAAATATACAAATGTGTAATAGTGTAAGATATTTAGGATTATGGCTTGACAGCTCTTTGAGATGGGGCAAACATATCAATGAGACGGCGAATAAAACATTAAAACTCATCAATATTTTAAAAATTTTAAGCGCTTTTATTTGGGGCTTGCATCAAAAACATTTAAGACGGCTATATATAGCTATTATACGTAGCAGAATCGATTATGCAAGTTTTTTATACGATAATAGTTGTCAATCTAACTTAATGAAATTGGACAAAGTGCAAAACCAAGCCTTGCGTATAATTGGCGGTTTCATTAAATCCACACCTATACATATTATGGAAAATGAGTTATGTTTGCCGCCCCTATTTATTCGCAGAAGATATTTAGCGGGGAAATTTTGGTTAAAATCGAATTCAATAAAAAATAATGAAACTTGCAATGTAATTGATGATCTGTCAAGACATAACTCTTCTCGTTATTGGTCCTATCGCAAATTACCGGTGATTATATCTATGCATTTATCCCTTAAATCATTCCCAATCCACTCCAGTAATATTCTTGAAATGTATTCTTTGCAAACATGGGTTAGCAATATCAATTTGTTTGATGTTATAATAGATCGTATTCCCACATTAAACCGAGCCAAATGTCAGTATAGCTGTACTACCATAAATAATATTTGTACTAAATATATTCAACAAAAATATTCTAATTTTTGCCAAGTTTATGTACAGATGGTTCAAAAATTAATAATACAGGTGGAGCAGCTTTTTTTGAGCCTTTGAATGAAAATTATGTGAAACTCAAAATTGATTCCAATATCTCAATAATGCACATTGAGTTAGTTGCAATTGCCGAAGCTCTCTCTTATCTAGATACAATTAATTATGAAAAATTTGTTATTTTGACTGATTCCAAGAGCGCATTGCAACACCTGGCTCGGTGTACCTCGCCCATGCGAGGTAATCCGATAGCCTACACTATATTGGAATCTATACTAAAGCTGCAAAATAATAAAAAACGTATTATTTTACAGTGGATACCTTCTCACATACAATTAAAAGAAAACGACAAATTTGACATATTAGCCAAGCAAGCCATTGTTGATGGTGTTCCAATGTTAATTACTCCGTTATATTCCGATTATATAAGCTATATTAAGAAACAATGTATAAATTCCTGGCAAGAGTATTTTGATAGAAGATCAAAAGAGAAAGGTATTTGGTATCAAACTATACAACCTCAGATAACTACGCATCCATGGATTGATCAATGTATTTTAAATCGCAAAATGTTGATAATTGCGCTCAGATGGCGATCCGGATACATCCCATCAAATAAATTCTCCTTTCTACTGAAAAAAGTACCATCTCCCAATTGCGATACATGTGGAACTATAGAAGATGTTCAACATATTTTGATGGAGTGTGTCCGGAATGAAAGTGATAGAAAGTTGATTTTTGGCAATAACAAAATATTAGAAGTGGGCATTTGTAATAGCATTTTAGCAAACCCACTATCAGATACAGCCATGAAACTTTATAATCTAGCTATTAAGTGTTTAATTAAGTCTTAGACAGAAAAAGTATTTGTATTTCTTCTCATTGGGCGGTATGGTCGCAGAGCGACAAAGCCTTTACAACAATAAACTAAAAAAAGAAAAAAAGAAAATAGGACTATTAAAGTGTTGATATAAAGAAGAATTTTAATAAGTTAATATTCGGAAACATATTTAAATCTAAATATGATTCATTAAATTCGGGATATCCAAGAAATCATCAGAATACTATTACATACAAATTCCAGTTCGTGTGAAAAATACATCAATATAGTTTTAGGAATCAATATTCATCATTATTATAAATTTTGAAAATTTGCGGATATACTCAAACAGGGTCCGCCGGAAGGCGGACCCTGGCACCGGCCGGGATGACGCCAGGTAGAAGAAGAAGAAGATACTCAAATCCCTGAGTATATAAATTATTTTAAAAACAACTTAGGATGTGAATGCGAGATCTCGCGGTGCATAGCCCGGACCAATGAGTCGAGGGAATTAAACATTTTGACATTTGCGTACATTAATAATACTCCGCGGTGGTTCCTTTTAATTTAGCGATACATATAATATGAAGTTTTAAAGGAAACATCAGAAATGTGACTGGAACCGGATCTAAAATATACAGACGGCTAAACAGAAACCTCGCGACCGTCTTTGAAAGATACTATAATGGTCATTACCACATTCAACTGTTCTGTGATGTTCATAATGCTAATGTCTACATGTGTAATAATAACTACTAAGCCTCCGAAACGAGACTTCTCCAGCTACTTTACCGCGTCTTTACAATGATTGCGCCATCAGCTAATCTTATTCACCCCCACTTTGCGTTGCTTATAGTTGGAGTCTGGAGACAGTTGATGCAATTAGTATGAAAATTTCTATCTATTACCAATACATAAGTAAAGTAATTGAGGGGAGGCGACGCTGCGTCCAGACGCTACTCACTACCAATGCATACCAGAATAGTGGTTAAGATTTAAAGATGGAGCGTAGGATTTGAACGTGAAAAACAATCTAGTCGCCCCTCCAACCAAAGGTAATCAAATAGCCCATTCGATTAAATAGTCGTGAGTCGTCGCCCGTCGCCGAAACCCGACAGACAGCATAAACGCGTTACCTCCCTTCCTGCAACGAAATATTGGCAGAGAGTTACAAATAAATTCATTTAAAGTTTTATTTCGGCAGTGAATAATTTATGGCTACAAATGAACATAAAATATTGCACAGCTTAAATTAAATCATTCCAGGGTTTTGAAAAAATTACACATGATTAAATATTAACATTATTTATGTTTGTATTGTATAAGTTTCAAATGATCTCTGTATTTACCAAATTATTAAAATGACACCAATGTAATGCCATTAATGTAGGTAGAAATAAAAAAAAATGACATTGTCTTTCGAAGGCCAATAACATATCACTTAGTGTCCCGAAAACTACATTAGATGCACAGAGTACATTTTACATACTAAGATAGAGACGTCACTCAATCAATTCAAGGCGCCCTCTGGCGTTAAGTAAGAAAAACAATCCAGTAATATATCTATAATTACTTTCATTACGTTTATATACGAAAAGAAAAGATTTAGGGACGTTTGGACCTGAATAAGATCTAACAGAATCAATTTGAATTTTGTCTATTTGAAACAAATTATTCTGTATAGAAATGTGAACATAACAATTCTCATTTCCGCATATGTATGCATTTTAATAAATTTAATAATTGTTTTAAAATTAACTCATCAGCAAATAAGCTAATCAATGCTGTTAAAAGTAATTTAGGGCCAATAATATCCGCGTAAAATACAATCTACGTAAAATGGAGAAACCCGTACAAACCAACGATTTCTTCGCCCTCTGGTGTTAAGTTAGTAAAAACGATGATTATAATTCGTCGTTGTTTGTTCTAAGTTAAGCCACCGTGATTAGATGCATAGGATATACAGGATCCGATATAATATATATTTGGGTCAAGACAAAAGGCCATGGCTTAACTTGTTTGTAAGAGCTATTGTCTTACAGCCACGGATTCTAAAGACTGCGAAAATTGTTAGTAATTGAGCTGAAAAACAGACCTTGCCGTTGTCCGTGATAATGCTAGTTGTAGTGTATTGATAAATTCATACTCTTAGCATCTGTCGTCTCGAACTATACACTACGCGAACCAAGGGTGAGTGAGATAGATCATAGACGTGGAGGACGGAACGGGGTGTGAAGACGTGGTGTATAGCAAACGAGCCGATAAATATTAATAATTGTATTCTACTACAATGTTACACATATTAACCGTAAATAGTGACTATTACATGTGGCGACGAGATTAATTGTGAGTGGAAATTATTGTATTTGTAGTAATTCCCAATTATTGATCGGCGACAATCTTTAATGCCTTCTTGAATGCGTATTGTCATGCTGTTGTCGAAATGTTGGGAGTGGTATTTTTTCTCTTCACATTTCAATAAATTGGATGTGTTTAATTCTGTTACATTACTGTGAGTAAATAAAATGCTGTCTCGTAATAATCTAGTACCTAATTGGCGGGACACAAATAAAAAAATGGCGGAAGGAATTATAAAAGTTAGCTTCGAACCATGGAGTAAATTGTAAACTCCATGCATACACCACAATTACGTATGTAAATTCTAATTGTTCATAATATGGAGGTATATCTTGAACAATGCAATAAATCGATATTTTTAAATGTAGTTCATACTTTGATACTGACAGGTGAGTAAATTATTGTTCTATAACTTTCAGTTTCTTTTAACGATGTAATTATCAAATAAATAAAGAAGAAAATGATAGAATGGGACCGCTGTCACATCAACTCCTAATATTTAATTTATTTATATTAAAATAAAATTGTTGGTGGAAATAATTGCTGTTGATGGATATTTATGGTACGAGATTTAATTTATAATTTAATGAATAAATCCTATAAAGCAGAGTGGAGGTTGATATATATGTATATATTTATTTTATACTTAATAGTATACAAATTTGTATGCGGTTTTTTTCAATTACAAACAAATTTTGATTTACAGACATATTATTTTGATATTAGTTGCTCAATTGATTAATTCTAAGCATGATTCTAAGCCATCTAGATTTAACAACCAATCAGAGGCGTCGCTTATTGGCAATGCGTCTCCGTGATAGCGAGACCATGTAAGCATTAATTGTAATGCCTTACGAGTTGCAGGTATGGAATAATTTGCACATAAATATTATTTTGATATTAAAATGTGATTATATATTTTAATTAAGAGAAATATATACAAACTATAATTAAAATATGAGAATATACATTGATAACTAAAATATAGATATAAACATAGCCTCGGTATGGCGCGGTTATATTGCGATGTGTCATGTGATTAAGGTGCTCGGGCCTCGGGTTTGAGACCCGGGTTGGACAAAAAGTCGAAAAGAAAAAGAAGAAAAAAGGAAAAAAAATATGAGTTTGTTTATGTACGTATGTTATAACTCGTACACTCAATGGCCAGTATCGGCAACTACGGACAATGAAAGGCGCAGGCTACTGAAGTAATACCTTAAGCATATTATGTGTGTTTTGACGCGAGTGGAGCTCTGCGTTTCGACTCATAATACGCCATTGCGTAGTGACGACTCTATGCACGGTTCATTTAAAAAGGCAGTATACTGTCAGGTTTTGTTGTACGAAATGTTTTTATGTATGAAGCAAACAGAGTTACATATGGAATTTGTCATGCCTAATAATTAATCAATTAAAATCAACCACCCTCAGTAACTTTTATTCATGTGTTGGATGAAGGAATGACGACTCTAGTAACACTAGCGTGGAATGTGTAATTTAACGCACGTGTAGCATGGCGCATATCCTGGATACGATCTTTTGGAAAAATGCAATATTTGTGACGAAGGTTGCCGAATGTACCGTGGCACGTGATTGGCGATAGTGTAGACGCGCTGTAACATTGGCTACAAATAGCAAAGATCGTCCGGAACATTGGCATTGGATTACGGTAGCATTGACTACATTGGCATTAAATTGCGGGTAGCAGAGGCTACATTGGCATTCAATTGCGAGTAGCATTGACTACATTGGCATTAAATTGCGAGTAGCATTGACTACATTGGCATTAAATTGCGAGTAGCATTGACTACATTGGCATTAAATTGCGAGTAGCGAAAAGGCTACATTGGCATTAAATTGCGAGTAGTGAAAAGGCTACATTGGCATTAAATTGCGAGTAGTGAAAAGGCTACATTGACATTAAATTGCGAGTAGTGAAAAGGCTACATTGGTATCAAATTGCGAGTAGTGAAAAGGCTACATTGGCATTAAACTGCGAGTAGCAAAAAGGCTACATTGGCATTAAATTTCGAGTAGTGAAAAGGCTACATTGGCATTAAATTGCGAGTAGCGAAAAAGCTACATTGGTATTAAATTGCGACTAGCGAAAAGACTACATTGGTATTAAATTGCAAGTAGCGTAAAGGCTACATTCGCATTAAATTGCGATAAATGTGTGAAATGACATTGAATTGCAATAATGTAAAACGGCATTGAATTGCAATTAATGTGTAAAATGGCATTAAATTGCGATGAATTTTTTAAAACGGCTTTAAATTGCGATAAATTGGTAAAACGGCATTAAATTGCAATAAATTTGTAAAACGGCTTTAAATTGCGATAAATTGGTAAAACGGCATTAAATTGCAATAAATATGTAAAATGGCATTAAATTGGGACAAATGTGTAAAATGACATTTAATTGGGATAAATGTGTAAAATGGTATTAAATTGTTATAAATGTATAAAACTGCATTGAATTGCGATACATATCATGTTGGTAACAAATTTCGACGATGGTATTTATTTTCGATTTCGATACTAGGTTTCGTATTATGTAAAAACATATACGATTTAAGTTCGACAGTTGACAGGTGGCATTGAAGTATGGTGCTATAGTTTAAATTCGCAATAAACTTTCGACAATTTTGAATGTTATGAGGACCTATGCTCAGTTGCTATTCAGTATGTTCATTAAGAAAGGAGGTTGGATATATGTATATTGTATATTCAGAGATGACCGATATAGACACTAATGTTCAGAAGGTTCAGAAGAGAGGGTATTTGTTGTATATTGGTGCACGTGAATTACACGGAACATTATACTGTTATATACCAAATGCCTGCAGACTCCTAGATGATAATAATAGACGAAAAAAAATATGAAATAATGATAAAATATAGATTAGATGTGTATTTCGCACTGAAACAAAGTAAAACATACGAAATACATGTATGATTATATGCTATTAGAAGGTTAATAGATACCGATTACACCATAATCTAATAAAGGATAAAACATCTAAGAAGGTAAAAAATACTGGTATTGTAGTTATGGTACAGAATAAAAATACATATGACAACTTTGTCGCGTGTCGCAGCACTTATTTAAAGTTATTAGAACGTTTTCTAAGTGAAAGGATGTTTTAATTATATATGAAGCGCACTGACAACTATATAACATTGTAACGTTTTTAGGATTAATATATTATACAGAATTCCGAATAAAGCAAATATTACAAAACTTTGACGGTGTACATCAAAACAAAAAGGTAGGAACACGAATAAATAATATGATAGACGCTGGGAGCTCATCTCAACAATCACCTTTTGATCCCTAAAAATCTTCATTTAAGAGAATTGAGTACTATCTCTTTTAAGTAATAATAATCCATTTGATATCTCCATGGTTAAGCATGAAGCTAGCGCCGTTGGACTGAGAGTTGTCTTGATTCCGAGATACTAGAGAGGAATTGGAATAATAGCGATTGGCAATAAGAAAAAAAAAGCTCTCTGCACGTAGTGAAAATGAGTTTTGAGACTTCAGTGCAGCAAATTTGATATTATATTGAACATGTTATACCAATTGCTATCTCTGTGAGATATTTTAAGCATGACAACATGAACATTATATAGAAAAAAAATAAGAAAAAAATATGGGTCAGGGTCTCAGGTACAAATCTTATATCTTTGAACGAGAAATTCTTGTAAATATCTATATAATCTGGATCTCGGAAACCGCTCCAGCGATTTTTCATGAAATTTTGTATGCAGGGTTTCGGGGGCGATAAATCTATCTAGCTGGGATTCATTTTTGGAAAATAAATAATAAAGGTATAAACTGATAATATTACTCTTCCTAACATCTATTGGCGAATGATAATACTGTTTGTTTTATTGTGTGCAGCTGACTGCATAACCATGCAGTGCCACTAGAGATGTCTCAGTGGATGGCGTTGTTGAGCAGTGTTAAGCCAATGAGTGGCATTAGCCATTAGGTTTTATTGGGATGTGTGTCGGAACTTTGAAAGTAGTAGGTGAGATTGGTGGTTTGGCGTTTGATTTTGGATATGGCTGTTTGTTTGAATCATGGATTATTAATGATGTGCTGCCGGATTGAGCGAGTATTGAATCGAGAGAGAATGTATTGTGTAAAGTACGGTATATTCCGCGGAGCGCTACTAGGAATAATTTGTAACGGAGAATAAGATCATGTTGAACTGTATTGGAATTATTAATGGTAGAAAGTACAAGAGGACTTTTAGTGGAGTAATTCCTTCAAGGGTGCATTTAATTAAGTAAAAAAAAAAAATGCCGAGCAAAGCTCGAACATCCAGGTAATACTGTTTAACGAGGAATTTATTGACTATCCAACACCGGAGTACATTTTCGGTTTGATCTAGTAGTGCCTAAGCGGTTTCAACCACACAAACGAACAAACCCGTGAGCTCTATATATTAGTATAAATATTGAGATGGACTTAAAATAACCATTGGCAACGTACAATGCTATGATAAAATGGAGAAGTAGGAAGGCAAAACCGCGATATACTTTAGTATGGGACGCCTCATAATTTCACGAGAAATACATGTTACAATTATGTTAGGAGACAGTTCTGCGGAAAATTACTGATGATTAAGGACTTGACATTTAACTCGGAAATACCAGAATTGAGAAAAAAAAGACAAAAGAAAAAAAAGATAAGTAATATGCAGACTAAAGAAGAGGGCCCATGAGTTGTGAGTTAGATATGGATGATAAAATAGAACTAATATATGCACAAATTCATCATAGACCGCAAAGGCGAAGAAAAGCGGAGACGTACAGCCCAGGATAACGAAACTGGGGAGACAATTAAGCAAATGGGTTCATTTGAAAAAACTAACGGATAATATAGAGTTATACAAAATAAATAACACTGAAATGAACAAACTGAATGAGCAATCTGATTATGTAATAAAACATTGGTACTGTACTTAAAATTCAATTTCATATTTTAGCATTTATAAGAAAAATAGTTTTAATCATCTAAATGAATGTCAAAAGATATAAGCAATAAGTATCTATACTGTTGTTCAAATTATTTAATGCACTGTATATTGAATAACCTCTTAAGAGCGTTTATACCCTGCACGCGCTTTTTGGCTTAAAAACAGGACTTTTCAAATGAGTTAATAGCCACCAATAAACAATTTAAAGGAATAATAATTATTGCTTATTTTAGAAAAGGTTGTCATCTAGGGATTTTGGTGGAAAACATTATAGATTGATGGATAATTTGTGAGTACTATAAGGATTACTGAACACAAGTTTCGTTATTTAGGCTTTAAATGGCAATTTAGAAGCTTAAGATATCCGAAACCACTAAATATAAGATGAAAATAAAAATATTATCAGACTAATACGACCCTTATGGAGGGATTTTGCTGAGAAAAATAATGTTTTGTGTTTAGTTCCTGAAAAATAAAAATTTAAACAATGCGAAATTATTCAGAAACTCTCGTCAAGAACATATTTTTTTTCACCAACTTATCGTACATAATTTTTTATAGCAATTCCATATTACAATAGAAGAACATCTTATCAATAAACTACCATTTTTATATTTCAACAAAATTAGTTTCATGTTTTCTACAAATATTTTAAAAACCACTATAAAACACGCTGTCCGACGTGGATCAAATCAGACCGCCGCAAGGCCTTCTAGAGGGAGGACATATCGCTCGTCGCTCCGGCCTAGCTGCAGTCGATTTTTGCCGTACGTAGTAAAAATAGCCACGCGCGGACTGTGATTACCACATCTTAGTACTTTGGTAGTAAAATATTTAATTATTTTTATTACCTACAATGATTTTGTAGTGAGTATAAATTATGTTTCAGGTAATATAATGGGATGTAATTCCGAGGCTAAATTATGTTATGTATTGTAATATAAAATTAAATATATTTCGTAATTGTAAGGGGTTGTAAGGCCCCTAACACTATTTATGTGTTCGAACACGAAATGATTAATAAAACGTCCGTAGTGTCTACTGATTGAACACTGATTTGAATGCAACTTAACAATGTAATAATAACGAAAGTATGATTACTATCTAAATTTGTATTATTCTTTGCTTGCACAGTAATATTTGTCTACTTATAATGCAAATAAAATATTTTTATGATATAATATTACCAATATATAAATCATAAGTTACATTTCAATTCAATATTAGAATTTTGAAGCGCACGGATCAAAGTTGGTTGCGCTGACTGTATAGCGAGCCGACGCGGCAGCTCTACGCACACAGCTTTGGTCGCTTATGTGTGCGTGAAATTAACGAAGAAATACCTATAGTTGACTTTGCGCGCAAGGTGTATACGCTCTTAAAACAACAAAAAGGGAGGGATGTAGTATATTGATAAATTCATACTCTTAGCATCTGTCGTCTCGAACTATACACTACGCGAACCAAGGGTGAGTGAGATAGATCATAGACGTGGAGGACGGAACGGGGTGTGAAGACGTGGTGTATAGCAAACGAGCCGATAAATATTAATAATTGTATTCTACTACAATGTTACACATATTAACCGTAAGTAGTGACTATTACACTAGTAAAAAGAAAAAAGTTTGGTAAGAGAAGACTGCCATCTTATACTTTTATGCCGACAGAATGGTTGTTGCAAATTACATGGAAAAACTGAGAAGCAAAGGCGTGGGTAGATGTATATTCCTATTCCGTAATTATCGACGGCATTTTGACGGTATGTACCTAGATACCTTGTGCCACAATAAAATCAAGTGCTTAGAACGCGCAATGCCCAGAACGATACTTAACCTGGTAGTCACATAAATATAAATCCCATAAAAAACATCCTGTAAAAAAATACCAAGTCTCGCAGCTCAGTTTTTCTACCGCAAAAGTTGTGAGATCCATGTAATACCAAGTCGATTAATTTATTTAGTCCTTGCTTAAGGGACGTTCTGTATAAAGTTATTGCGTAAGTTATTATCAAATCAATATTAAAAATTCTTTACGTTTTAAATAAATAGATCGAATTGGCCATCGCATGAAAACATAATGTATCGTACAATTTACACATAATGCACTGGCCAATTTTCCCTTAATTTAGACACTAAATACTAATTATATTCTATATTTGAAGGTTCTATGTTTGCTAGAAGTGCCTTAGACTTTTGATGATCGGTCAGTCAGTCAGTGAGTGACAAAATTACGAAAGTTTGACAAGTTATAATTCTTAAATTACTGGTTCAAATTGAATGAAATTTTAAATATACCGTGTTTACACAATGCCTGCTTAGTAACTGAAAATTCAGGCTTCTTGCTTTAACCACAACGAAGTTATGGGGGGTTGAAAATGGTCTGAATTGCTTTGAAAAAAGGATGGTACGACTGTGCCGCTTTTTAGGTCGACTTGGAGGAGATTGAAGAGTTTCTATGGGATTGATGCTTCTAATGCGTGCATCTAATGACGTAGAATTATTTGGTGCGGACTGCCTTGCATCTATTGTGCGGCACAATATGAGTTTTTTTTTGTTGTGTAAAGAATAACACATTTGGAATTAAATTTTAGAAAGGAAAATTACATAACATACATATATATACTCACGCCTATATCCCAGAAGGGGTAGGCAGAGGTGCCAGGACACCCACATTTCGCCTTGTATGTTCCCCCCACAATGTGCCGCACAATAAGTGTATTTTTTGTTGTCTATAGAAAACAACATTTGGACTTAAGTTTTAGAAAGGAAAATTATAAGCGGTCTTATTGCGCTTGGCGACTTTTTACAGAGAATGCGTTGGTTAGAAAGCCGTATCGTCCTGTGAATTAAGTAATATGAGAAAGTCAATTCAAGGAGGGCTTAGGATAAAAGCTTGAATTGATAGAACTAATTTCAAAGATTATTTATCTGCCTATCTATTTAAAATAAATTGTAAACGAAATATCAATTGAGTACCATGATTTTTTGTGAAAAATAGTTCAAATAACGATTTGAAAGGAACACAAAACTGAGTCCGGGCCTCAAGGCAAATACGTCTAGTTATCTATTGCTAATACAATATAATAAAATTAGGGGGTGCCGCAAAGATAATCAATTTGATTAAATAAATAAAATATACCTATAGAGGCCCACAAATAATTGAGACTGAATAATGTACTATCATTATAGCCACAGAAAGTTCGCTATTGAAATTTATCCCTCGAGATATTCTACAGGTACCTGTTAGAAGAAGTGTACAGTCAGCCACTTTCCGCGCCTCTTTCAAGGTCGTCGCCCTTTGTTTGTGGACATCGACGCCGCGCTTCTTGAATCGTCGTTTTCAGTAAAGAATCCTTTGGGAACATCAGCTATCGGATCTATGAGCTATAATATGTTCCCACCATATTAAACAGTCAGTCATAATTTGTTAAGAAATCCGCTGGACTAGTATAGCTGCTGTGAATAATATTAAAAGTTTAAAACAAATATATAGTCCTATTAATATTATAAAGGTGAAAGTTTGTATATTTGTTACTTTTTCACGCTCAAATGATTCGATTTTGATAAAATTTTGTATGAAGATAATAAAAAATGTAGTGTTTTCGTAGGATAAGCAAATAATTCAAATATTTACATTTGCTAAATAATATGCGACTCATGTGTACGGGACACAAAAAGTTTCTGTACCCGGGCGAATCCGGACCGGGCCGCTAGTAATAAAATATGCATGAAAATTGAAAAACCTAGCCGGGAATCTTATGTTATGGATATTAGAAACTTAGAGAGACTTTTTGGTCTTACAAACCCAAACCTGTTATAAATAATTGTAAATACTGGTGGTAGGTCTCTCATATGTGAGAGGCCATCTGGGTAGGTACCACCGCAATGTCTATTTCTCCCGTCAAACAACACTGCTTAAATGCACTGTTGTGTTTCGGATTGAAGGACATTGTAGCCAGAGTAACTACTGGACATATTGAGACTTAACATCTTATGTCTCAGGATGGCGAGCGCAGTGGAATGTTGCTACTGTTTATGAGCGGTCGTATCGCTTACCATCAGGCGAACGGCTTGCTCGTCTCGCCATTCACTGCAATAAAAAAAATTGAACAAAGTTTATAGGCATAGATAACTATTTAGGTTTATTATAGGTATCGGTATGGATAACGAAATAACGACATAATTAGTTTACTTACTTGTTTACTCTGTTACTTTACGTCTTTGATATTTGCTGAATATAATTTATAAATCTTTAACCAATTGTCAAAAACAAACATTTTTCATTTTTATTTGTACTTTAAGTAATAATTAGGTACTTAAGCATAAAGACTTTTTAAAATGTTTTAAAATATATCTATTTTGTCACAGTAGTATGAAATCGTAGTCAGTGGTCATTACTCAGCGCTGTAGATTATAGAAACACTACTTTTAACGTCATCATAACACCTTGAAATTTAATCCGAAGGAGTTTCGCAAACTGCAAACTACCCGCGAAGTGGCCACGTGAAAGTTTATAACTTCGTTGCAGCATAAAAAACTTAGTTCCCCTCAATCTGAAAGTTATTACGCAAACTTTATTTCACAGCAAACAGAGTGAAATACGAATCTGTATCAATGATGTTACGTTCATTAGGCCAACGGAGAGGCTAGTTCAGGCAAATTGCGTCGACACTATAAAGTTTCATAAAATCTATAAAGCTGGTCTTGTGGTGTTAAAAAAGCGTGATGATTTAAGCGACTGCCAACCTGTTTACGGTGATATCGGGCTCAAATCTCAGGGCACACCTCTGGCTTTTCGGAGTCATGTGTGTATTAATAATGATTAATCATCACGCACTATGACAGCAAAAGAAAACATAGTGGGAAAACTTGCATACTCTAGCGCTTTTTACGAATTTCTGTGGTATATAAATCCCGCACACCTACTTTTTTTCTTTTTTTTTTTCTTTTATTTAACTTGCTTAACAAAATATACAATAATTGTTAGTAAATAGCATAAGAAACCACTAGGGTTTATATAGATGCTATCGGAGTTGACAAAGGGGTTATAACTTATAACAAGACATTTATACTGTAATGGTAAAAGGAGTTTTGAGATTCATTCAAAGATTATTATTTATTTACATTTAGATTATTTAAAAAGTAAGTCTTGAGTTTATATTTGATGTGTTGTGACTAGGACAGTGTGTTGGACTATTTGGCCTAACCACTCTCAATCTTACTCTCGATTGTAGAGAAAGCCTGTGCCCAGTAGTGTGATGTCCATGTAAGGGTTGATATATTTATATATCCTCATTGGAGAATAACATAAGTGCTACTTTATATTCTTCAGGTTTATTTGAAGATGGCTCGGGAACAAATGAAATATTGTATGTGGGTTATAATTCAATCACAGCTTCATTATGCAGAACGTACGACTATGGATAGGTGATTTTAAAATTTAATTCGAAAGATGACGCGAAAAACCCTAGTACAACAGTTTTATATTTCCAATGTAACTTTTAACTCGACTCAAGTGCAAACTAAAAGGATAAATAATATTTTTCACTGTTGAACGTTGTGTTATATTTTCTGTTGGTGGCGATTTTATCAATGCTATTCACATGGGAATGCGTTTAGAGTTCGACTTTCGTCTGCTGGCTGCCTAGGGATTAGTCGTGATCGAATACCTGACATCGCACAAATAGGTTTCAAGTAAGATAAATGATTCCAACATTGAACATCCAATACTCGTCTTTTTAACGTAGGTGGGATATTTAACTACGCGTTTTTAAATTAGCTAATAGAAAAGTTAAAATAAATTCAATTCGGGGGTAGCAGGAAATCGAATTGATGCAGCTATCTTTATATACGTCATGTTCCATAAATTGCGTTGCTGTGAAAAAGAAAGCAAGTGTTCCCACTGCACTACATTGATTACACTGGTCAACAAAAAAAATGAAATCGTTTGTTTCCTTTAATTTTTTGTTTGTTGCTATCTCAAACTAACGTGTATTTTTTAAATATGGTAACAATTTTTCTCTCACAGCTTTTGTTTTTGAATTACAGCTAACTACCCTCCATTACTATTTTATACTTATATTTGCGTTTTTTATTGGACATTGAAATATATTTTGTTGTTGTTTTCGACATGGCTTCGTCAAGAACGTGTTGTGTACTTAATCCTGATTCTTTTTGCTACATTTGTGGTGAATATGTATTTGCAAAATATCGAAAACCTATATCGGACTTTGTAAAAACTGCGTATCATCAATACTTTAAAATAAAATTGTGTAATCAGGACAAGCCATGGGTTCCTCATATTGTATGCCAGAAATGTGTGGTATGTCTATGGTTATGGCCCAGTGGAAAAAGAGATGCAGTAATGTTCGTAACGATACACGAAGTTCCCTTGTTTCGTGTGTCTCTGGGACAGTCGTGACAAACAACACCTTTGGTCACAAAAAGTTTGGCCAGTGCGGGAAGAGCTAAAAGTTGGTACAAAAAATGCTATAAATATGCCTTTAGTTAGCCGAGATCGCATCTTACTTCCACCACTTCATATTAAACTCGGCATAATGAAACAGTTTGTGAAGACGCTTGACAAAAGTGGCGATTGTTTCAATTTTCTTTCACGCAAGTTTCCAGGATTAAGTACAGAAAAATTAAAAGCTGGTATTTTTGATGGGCCACAGATTAGGCAACTTGTGAAAAATCCTAATTTTGTCAAATCAATGACTGAAGTCGAATCCAAAGCTTGGAAGTCATTCGTTTTGGTTATGAGTAATTTCCTAGGCAAAAAGAAATCTGACGACCACGTCGAGCTTGTTGAGTCCATGCTATCGAACTTGCAAGAGTTAGGGTGCAACATGAGCATAAAAATCCACTTCCTGCACTCACATTTAGACCGATTTCCACAAAATCTAGGTGATTTTAGTGAGGAGCAGGGTGAAAGATTCCATCAGGATCTTCGAACAATGGAAGAGCGGTATCACGGGAGGTGGGACTCACATATGATGGCAGACTACTGCTGGAGTTTGCAACGTGATCTACCTAAAGTCGTTCATTCAAGAAAATCGTATAAAAGATCATTTGATAGAGTTCAATAGAAATTTTGTTAACATCATTTATAAATTTTCTGTACTTTTTTCTATTTCAAAAACTGAAGCTGTTAGCAATCTTCCAGTATTTTTTTCATACTCAGGGCCATGGAAATACCCAAAAACAGAAAAAAAATTAAAGGAAACAAGACTTGTGTTGACCAGTGTTATCATTCTAAGTCCATGCGGCGGGTTAGGCCGCCCGCAGGTAGGGGTAGGTAGTTAAATGAGAACTCAGGGTAATTGCGTGGTTCGGACTTTAATATATTCGCATCACTGATTACACCCGGCACTGTTGCTGGTGGTATGCAACAGGAGTCACTGGCCTTCACTGGACACTGATCCGGGTCTTCGGCACGTGGCGGAACCCGGCGACAGCTCGCCGGCGAAGTCAGCTGCCACGTGGCCGGGCACGGTGCGCAGGTCAGCGGCAGGCGCAGGCTCGGATGCAGTCCGGCAGGAAGCGGTGCGGAGCAAAGCGGGCAGTAGGCACGGAGATAGCAGAAAAAGACGCCAAGAACGCCAGGTACGCCAAGAACCTGGAATCAGCGTCCAAGAATTCGGAATGCAAGCTAGGCTTGCATTCCGTGCCAGCGACTCGTGATAGTTCACAAGCCCGGCAGACAGAATACACTGACAAACAAGCAGTTAAGCGGTTAGCAAATAGAACACTGAACACTCACCCCAGCGGGTTCGGAAAGACGCGTGGTAGCACGCGGCTTTCAGGTTAGGGAAAAGGACGCGAGCGCCGTTACACGCGTATTTAAGCGAGCACCGATGACAGTTCGTACGTCACATCTGACAGATGTCAGATGGAATCAACCAATCAGCGCAACGGAGGCGTTGATTGGCATAGACAATAGGATTTATGCCGACTATTGAACCATAGACCGCAAATATTAGAGGTGACACTCTCACAACGTCACATCCAATTTTGATGATTATATAAAAATAACTTTGGATATTCTGAAGTGTTCAACACTGTTAAAAATAAAACACTGGTAACATCTATATTCAATTTAATTATTTGATCAGATTTAAACTATTTGGATTACCTTGTTTCAATAGTTTTCCCCTGAGCAAAAAGTATGTTACACACATGATTAGTATAAGTATAAGTATAGTGTTATTGCACTTTAGTTAGTACTAGCAGCCCGTTCGAGCTTCGTCGGGGGCACTTTTTTATTTCACTTCACACTGAATACATGTCGTCTTTGATACAAACTGGGCCAACTTGTATATAGGACCAATAGAATTAAAGTAACCTAATCCAAAAATAATCGATTTTTGGGGTTTTAATGATATTTTAGCTCATAATGACCTATTGACCCGTTATTAAAAAAGGACCTATTGACATATGAAAGACAGAAAGATTTTTAAATCGGTCTTCTAGATGTATTTTCCACTAGCGGTCGAGCCCGGCTCCGCCCGGGTGTATAGGCGTTTTAAAATGGCGGTCAAAATGTTTAATTCTGACTATCAGTTTAGAACATCGACCAATCGGACCACGAAAAACGAACAAACTTTCCTCCTATTTGCTAGAAATATCACTACTGCTTTCCTCCTATAGGTCATAGCGTGATGATATATAGCCTTCCTCGATAAATGGACTACCCAACACAGAAAGAATCATTCAAATCGGACCAGTAGTTTCAGAGATTAACAAACAAACAAACAAACTCTGCAGCTTTATAATATTAGTATAGATAAGTACAAAATTTCTTTTGTTACAAATCTTTAATGCACGTTTCCCAAAAAATTTGATTTTTTAATTTGGTTAGGTCTATATAATTCTAAAAGTGCGATATGTACCCTTCCTCTTGGATCATTCTGTCTACAGCCGCGTCAAAATCCGCTGCCTAGTTTTAAAGATCTAAGTATACATAGGTACAGACAACAGGCAGAAATCGACTTCGTGTTATCCTATGTAGTGATAAGGAATCGCAGAGGTTTACCAATCACTACGATTCTGTAATTACGTAACTAAACAATAAAAAAATATGTTTTAACATCATCAAGGGATTCGGTTGCAATAGCAGTACATTGCCCGCGGCGGCCTAAACTATAGGGGACAGCAGTTTATCAATTGTGATTACGCTTCGGGGTAAAGACTGCCCCTTCCTGCGTGGTTCTCGATAGCTCCAATTAGTGACCACTTAGACTTTGCTCCGGGAAACTGCACTTTAATATCTAAGCGATATGGACGAGTCAAATGCCAATGTGTTCTACTCACACCCCATGCAAATTCGAAATATGTTGTTTGCTTAACCTGATAAGCTAAGGGGTTTGAATTTCGAAGTAGTTATTTCAAACATGTTGTCAATGTTTAATTTGAACAGTATTTATCACTGCAAAATATCCGAATTTAAACATTCATTTAAAATAGTATGAAAATTGGTTGTAAAATCACTTTTTCATGGTGAATATTGGATTTCTTTTCCGCACCCACGCGCTTTATGAATGATGACGTCAAAGCACGACTACCATCCAATTTGAATTAAGTGAAACATTTTCCTAATAAAGTGAATTTAAGAAAATTGCGATATAGCATAATGTTGTTACCTCAATGTAAATAATATTATAAATTAAGTTAACACCCGAATTGGTTGATTGCAATGAAATTATGTACAATTGATATATATAAATGTCGATTTATGCCTGTCTTTCGATTATTATAAAAATGTACGTTGAACGCTAATAAAAAAAACTTGAGAGGTGTCAAGGGACACCCGAATGGAACGAAGTTTCTTTTCCATTAATTAGTGAAGGAATTGTAATAAAATTTTAGTTTTTTTAAGTTATAAAAATAATACCTTTCATTATTAACAAATATAATGTTATATAAACTTAATCAGTAGGTAAGCTAAATTTTAGTGATAATTGGCAAATATAGATAGTCAAATGAAGGGTTGATGATTGACAGCAGGATAACAAACTAAAATTGTAAATAATAATAAATTTATGAAGGAGGATCGAAAATCAATATATTAAGGTTTTGTTATGTAATTTTAATTATATGTCACCATCAAAAGAATCATTTGGGCACCACCATCATTATGTTTTTTTTTTCACATATATATGCAAATTATATTTCTTTTGTACCTACCAATTTGATTTATGACATTTGATGAAAATTAGAAATTTTCGCAACGTTTCCCACTTAATTTTGGGCTTCAGCGTATTCTTAGTTTTACTATAGCCTTTAACATATTAATATGTATTTGGATATTTTATTGCCTCTATTAGAGTTAAATAAAATGTATGACATCATTTTCAAATAAAGAAATAAAAAACGATAGTCAAATGTTTTAAATTGTCGTGCCAACTTTTCGTGAGAATTTTTTCCGTCTAGCCCCCTTTCACGACGCGCGATAAGGAACTTCGTTCCAATAATTGTTAACGCAATGTACAAGATTATGTTAGAACACAGTATAAAAACCAGCTCACATTTTCTAAATATCTGCGGTGATATTGTCTAAGATAATAAAGATAATAGATAATAAAATATGATCAATTATTGCCTAAATAAGCATTATTTTAAATTAAATCTATTCATTGTTTATCCGAGTATAATATTTTAGAATATATTTTAATCTTTACATTTTAACTAGTAACAATACTACCAAAGCTTTGGAACGTGCTACTCAAGGAAAAACGGTACAGGGAACGCTCTCAGCAAAACAAAATTAACACCGATTTGTTTACTGCAAATATTTAAATATCAAGTCCAGCCAAGCAGTATGATTACGGATGAAAACTCGTGGTTAATTCACTATATTCAACGCAAATACGATAAAAAGAAAAGGATAATGCAATGTATTGAAAATCCCACATTAAATAGACCTTAATTCCTGAAGTATATTATTGTATCAATTTGGAAAAAAAGGCAATATCAAAATCTGCACAAAACGCGGTCAATCTATCCGGTACGTTCAAGAAGCAGTTGGAGTAATTGCATTAAGCAATATCGGATTCAAACAGTCTGTGTAAACTCCTTTAATACTGGGAGATTTGCTATTTCATCGTCCAATGGGATTTATTGAATAAAGCGTTGGTCTCACGGAGTAATGCAGTTATCGCGGATCGGTGGAGGACCAGTCGCCGCATAAATTTCAACATTCAATCCAGCACTTTTGTTATATCTTCAATTTTGATACCTTATCACGTTTATTTTTTCATTGCAATGAATGGCGAGACGAGCATGCCGTTCACCTGATGGTAAGCGATGAGACCGCTCATAAACAGTAGCAAAGTCAAACAACACCTTGAATTACAAAGCAATGCTTAGCATTCCACTGCGCTCGCCATCCTGAGACATAAGATGTTAAGTCTCAATATGTCCAGTAGTTACTCTGGCTACAATGTCCTTCAATCCGAAACACAACAGTGCATTTAAACTGCTGTTTGACGGGAGAAATAGAAATTGCGGTGGTACCCACCCAGGCAGCCTCTCACATATGAGAGACCTACCACCAGTAAAATACCACCATGTTATTTACGATAGATCGAACTTTGAAGGTGAAAAAGTTTTAATCTAAATACCTAGTCAGGTCATAAATTCTGTCACATGTTTAATATAAAATAATTGAAACAAGTTTATTCATCATGTAAACATTTATATACCAAAATGAATTTAACAAAACATAGATTCTTATGACACTAAAGTTTATTCAAAATGACCTCCGTGATTTTGAATACAGGCCTTCAATCTGCGCGGCCAGTTGTCTATCGCAGCACGAACGAAGTCCATGTCAATATCGGCGGCTGCCTTAATCAAGGATGTCTTGAGTGACTCCAAATTGGGATGAGGCTTTGAGCACGCCTTTTTCTCCAAGTGTTGCCATATCTTGTAATGGAGGAGGGCCAGTCTTCGTGCCGGATGAAGTTGATTTCACGCGCCGCCAGCAAGTCTTGTGTGCTCTTCGTTATATGAGCTGTCGCCGAATCTTGTTGGAATACCCAGTGCCTATTATTGAACATGGTATGAGAAACAGGTTCCACAAGGTTCGTCAGGACTGTATTTTGATACACAACTGCATTCGTTTTTACACCTTTCTCACAAAAATGTACCTCTGCCCAATAAGAAACTCCCAACCATACCATGAGCGAGGATGGAAAATGACCTCGTTGGACACGCGGAATACGGTTGCTCGCTTCTTCACTACTGTGTGCGTACACCTTATCATTTTGTTTGTTGTAGCTCTCTTCTACGGTAAAATTTTTTTCATCTGAAAAAATAATTTACCGATATTTTTTTCCCGCGTACCGCTTCAACAAAGCGCGGCATCTCTTCAGTCTCAGGTCCATTAGACGAGCATTCAAACGATGTCCTGTTTTTCTTCGATATGCCCGAAGCCCTAAGTCTTCATTTAACACCCTTTTCACCGTGGTTCTGCTTAACCCCATCTGAAGGGCCTACAGTTTTTGCTTACGTTTGGGATTTCTTTGAATTCGCGCGCATATATGATGCTATGATACTCGTATTTGCAATATTTTCTACATTTAATACCCATTATTTTAGTGGAGTAAAAAAGAGTAGTAGTCTTCTAGGTTATTTATATAGTGGGGCAGTTATCACCCAAAAGAAAAAGTTATTTTTATTCCGAGGCACATTTTTTACTTCAGTTTTACAGTAAAAAAATAAAAAAAACATTATTAAATGGATAAATAAATCAATATCAGAAATAGGCAATTGATTGATTATTTATTTATTTCCAAAACCTCGACTGAACCAGCGACTACTATGCCTTGCGCCTGCATCCTTATACCTACTCTACTAGATTAGAACATTACGACTAAAGTCCAGTTATCGAATTTATCCACTGATTGTGAAATCAAAATACATATCCGTGATTTTTTCAGTTCAACTAATTTTGGCGCGTTTGGAAAAAAATGTGAGTGTAAAGTTTTTACGATGCAGCGCACACCGACAACTAAAGAGCGACATTACGATGTTAGCTTTTAAATGTCCGTTAAAACTCAAAACTGTATTCAAAGAAACACCAGTAAAATTATGATGTTTTCGTACATAAAGATAATTAATATCTAATATTTTTTTTTATTTTTATTGATGTATTTGCATTATTATTAAACACACAGCTATTTGACAGCCTCCGTGGTGGAAGGATCTCGCTCCGAGCGAGATCCGCACGCGAAGCCGCCTAAAGTCCGAACTCGATTCGGACTTCACCAAGGAACGACACCGTGTTTACGGG
Source organism: Hyles vespertilio (assembly GCA_009982885.2). Classification (NCBI taxonomy): domain Eukaryota; kingdom Metazoa; phylum Arthropoda; class Insecta; order Lepidoptera; family Sphingidae; genus Hyles; species Hyles vespertilio. Next base: position 34,383,515 of record CM042833.1, on the reverse strand, counting down.
TCGCTTGGATAGACCACAATCAGAGGGCTGACGCCCCGGTATTGTCACCACAACGCGGGACCTCCGCTACCGCGGAGGTCCTGCGTTCGTGAAGGTCTGTTGCCAGCCTCCGTGGCACAGTTGGTTAGACGCCGGCTGTGAAACGAGAGGCCGCGGGTTCGATTCTAAAACCGAGACAAATGTTTGTGAGGCCCACAAGTATTTGTTTCGGGTCTGGGAAGGCCGAAAAATCTTTCGTAGTTTCGTTGGGGCATACCCACGACACAAGACTTAATTGATCTTAATGTGGGGTCAGAACTATGTACCTGTGTGACTGTTGGATGTGTTGTGTTTATTTTATAAATAATGATAATGTGACATAAAAAATGTGGAAATCCGTTTAATTATGTATTTAAATGGTCAATCAATCAAACGACGCATTTTGTTGGTTAAAAGTCACCTTTGTAAAGTGAAAGTCACCTCATCAAGTAAGTATATACAAAAGCTGCACTCAAAAAAGGAGCTACTGGTAGCTGGTGCTTCTGCGGACTCTGATATGTCCGAAGATACAGCTTTATTTGCTTGCATTGATGCAATTTCGAATTATAATCGGTGCAAATTCTGACCCTCTAGTACAGGCAACGAAGCAACGGGTTACTCTTGTCCGCAATGCATAATTTGCCAGGAGTTTTTTTTTTCATGAAGAGGTGGCATATGACCCCAATAAGTTAAAAACCCAAAATACTTACAAAAATGGCGTCCGCTAGAGCCACCATTTTGGAAAACGCGTTTGAAGCCATATCTGCGGAACCGTCCACTTTAGGCCCATAATGCTTAGGAACCTTTCTCGTAGATAATTAAATTTCCCATCTTTTTTGTTCAATAATTTTTTTTGTATCATTAACCGTTCGCGATTTACAATATTATTAATATTCGTTTCATGCCTTTTTGCCGATATCTTTGTTAATAATTGTTTAAACAAAAATTGTTAATGACTAAACTTTTAAATCAATAAATTCTTAACAAGTTTTCACCCATACTTTTTTTTCTCTAAAATCAATATTTTAGAAGTTATCGCGCGTTGAATGGTGTACTACCGAATCAAGGTCAATGGAAACGAAGGATGCATAGCGTAATTATGAAATCCAATGATTTCTCCATGATTATCACGTAATTAATTAACCGTTCGCGATTTACAATGTTATTAATTTTCATTTTATACCTTTTTTACAATAAATTTTACATGGATTTTTAATAAAATTTACTATTTCCTGATTGCTTTGTTCCCTTATGTCATCAGTATTCAATTAATTACGTGATAATCATGGAGAAATCATTGGATTTCATAATTACGCTATGCATCCTTCGTTTCCATTGACCTTGATTCGGTAGTACACCATTCAACGCGCGATAACTTCTAAAATATTGATTTTAGAGAAAAAAAGTATGGGTGAAAACTTGTTAAGAATTTATTGATTTAAAAGTTTAGTCATTAACAATTTTTTGTATAAACAATTATTAACAAAGATATCGGCAAAAACGCATGAAACGAATATTAATAACATTGTAACTCGCGAACGGTTAATGGTACAAAAAAAATTATTGAACAAAAATGATGGGAAATTTAATTATCTACAAGAAAAGTCCTTAGCATGATGGGCCTAAAGTGGACGGTTCCGGAGATATGGCTTCAAACGCGTTTTCCAAAATGGCGGCTCTAGCGGACGCCATTTTTGTATTTTGTGTTTTTAACTTGGTGGGGTCATATGCCACCTCTTCATGAAAAAAAAAACTCCTGGCAAATTATGCAGGAAAAAATGCTTCGTTGCCTGTACTACTCTTTGACAAAGGGCATTCATTCATTATTACTCGGACGATCCTTGATGCCAAATCTATTTAACTCATCCTTCTTTACGTGATGTCCCATTTGTACTTAGATTTATGTTGAAATACCACCTTTTTAATCAAGTTCTTAAATTTTCTCTCAATTTGCCCATCTCTTAGTGCCTAATATCACGCATATTCTGGCAAATCATCTATTTTGAATGAACCATAAGTCTTCGCATGGTACTCTATGGCCTTCCCAACGTCCTAGTGTACGATCAGATATGTTTTTATTAAGGACCAACTCTGCGTACGTTTTCAGACATACACGAAATATCGGAATGACGGCGTCTAAACAAAAGAATACATTTTGAATAGGCTTTTTTTATATTTATCTCCTTGATTAAAGTGAAAACGATATCGACACATCTATGCAAACCTGGTCCTAGGACCAACGATAACCTGGCTACTTGGGGACTCACCTTGTGATCTAGGACTTCAAGTGAAACAAAAGACGTTAAATCAGTTTCTTTTCCTCTGCTAATTTTACATGGACTATCACGTGCATCACATACTTCTTCATAAATATGGTTTTTCAAAGTTTCCGCCCATATGTTTGTTATTTTAAATAAACATTATTATTATTATATACAATTGACATATGTTTCAGGATTTCGAGCGCAGTGGAAATTGGAAGGTCAAGCATTGCTTTTAAATTCATGGTGTTTGGTTTTGCTACTGTTCGCAAGCGGTCGTATGGCTTACCATCAGGCAAATGGTATGCTCGTCTCATCTTTAATTGCAATAAAAATGACTTCTAGTTAGTTTTCCTACAAGAATCCGCCTTTCCCGGTAAGATAATGCAAACATTTTTTTATGATTCTACCAAGTCCACTAGCAATAAAACAAGCAGAAATTGTCTAGTAAGTGGCTTGAACTTGCTAGCCTAATTTAAGTCCCATTCAAATGGGAGAGTCTCGCTCTCGACATGAACTTATATAATGTAAGTTTAGGATATGTATACATGTGCCATGTGGTACAAAATAATATCACATCTTGAAAACAAAAGCAGCGTTATCCTACTAAAATAGTGTGATGATTAAATAATTAGTAGTGTCGAAAAATATTCAAATTCCACATATTTTTTTAAAACCGGTTTTTGGCGAAGTGCTACATTTATAATCAAGATGTAATAGCATTTCAAGGAAGGGAGAAAAGGTAAAATAAAACAACATTTGCTTTATTAACGTTTAATGATCTTGTGACCCGAAAGTACATATTTCAGTTTTGTAAATATATTCCCGATATGCATGCAAATTTCGAGAAGACAGGACGTTTACAATCAATACACGTACATTAAACAACATTTCTTGAGTAGTGTTACAAACAAAAGTTTGAAAATCCTAGGTACAAAGTACAACACTTTAGTCGTTGTTCTAAAGCATGCTGCCAATCTTTAGTCCGATGCTAGTCGATGTGTATAGTACAGGCAAAGATGCGCTATACTTACAAAATCATTATCTACATTTATGTAAGAAAATAGATTTTCAAATATATAATAGGGGAGAGGGGCTTTAAAAACATAAGCCCACTCGTTCATACATTAGAGTCCTACAGACGTTATGTACATACAATGATATTTTATCGATATAGCAATTATATTAAGCTCGACGGTAAACCCACCTACCGAGCGCAGGGCAAACCCAACACAAGAGCGATAAGTAGTGCGATTCACGTAACTTTTTGACGCATCGATCAAGTTGCGGTGCGGTTACAATTAAGTTTACGTTTTGGTACAAAATGGTATTCTTGTAAATGTTTAACTGCGCGTGAGCTGCGCGTCAACTGTACGTCAGACGTATGAAATTTGTTTGACATTGACATATAGGCGCAGCAGTAGAATAGACACTAAAGCGCTCGCGTGACGCGAACTTGACGCGAGCGTATTACGAGAATACGAAAAGGGCTGTTTTGATCGAAATTTATGTACTAAAACGTCCCGACCTCCGATTTTGATAGTTGGCGTTTGTCAAATTCAGTTTGTCAGCCTAATTTTTAAAAAATAGGGTATTTAAAAATTTGAAATTTGACATTGACAGTGGACGTGCAAGTAGTTAACCGCAACTGCACTGCAGCTGAACTTATTATATTACGTGAATCGCCCTACTGGACCTGTTAGATCTTGTCCACTACCCGCGAATTACACGCGAACCGACGCGCGCGAATGAATACCATTGTTGGCATAATTATAGTGGGCGATACAGTGCCGGAATACATCGCGCGAATTAATGTTACTCACACGTAATTCGCACTTTCTAAACAAGGTTTTATATCTAAGATAAACTGAGGTTCTAACACTACAAAAATTTGGATTTAAGAAAGTTTTGGCACGTTTACTCGCGTTCGAGTTTCATAATGGGGAATTTATTATAATTTAAAATTATTTATCCGATCACACTGGTGGACAAACATTAATTTTTCTAATCTGTATTGTCAAGAAAATCGTATAATTTCATAAGTCTAGTTTAGTAATGTATAGAAAAAAACACTGTAATTCTGAACATACATATTTATGACTGAGTTCAATAAAATTTTTTAGAAAATATGTTAAGTTTTACCAATAATTTTAGTGTTGATCTGTGTTATCCCGATTTAAGTACATGTGTGTGGGCGCAGCGCCATCTAATTTGATGATATTTTAATAACTTCAGCAATATTTTCTATAAATTTACGCCGACCTGAAATAACATGTATTAAAGAGCCCCATTTAAGTCTTCTCATGACTAGGTGTTAGAAAATAGTGCTGACCGGTGGTACGCGATTTAATAGCAAAACATACGCGAGTAAAGACAACTCATATCCAATGGCGAAAAAAGACCAATATTTTACTACCATCAAGTCAATAAAGAGAATTTACCATACGAAATATACATATTTTGGTTAAAGAGCTTCTGTTACAAACATACATTATAGTAAAAATACTGATTTAGTCTTACAATTATTTTATAGTAAAAATATAGTATTTAATCGAAATAAAATCGCATCGATTGCACACAAATTATAAGCTCTATATATCACCTAACAGTTGATTTTGGTTATACAAAAGTGTTGAAAATTTTGTATTGTGCATAGTCGAAGTAGTTAGGCGACTTCCAACTCATATCATTTAGTTTTAAACAAGGGGAAACCGACGCTGACTACTAAGCAATTTAGAGAACACGCAAATTGGCTAAAAAGGCGCAATGACTTCTAACAAACTTGTCGTGAATAATTCAGTAGGATCGATAGCTATTTCAGTAAAATTTGTGCATTTCAGTACGCTTAAATTTGAATTTAACTAAGCCTTACTAAATAAAATATATAACGATTTAGTAAATCAGACGAATTGAACACAATCATATTTACAAAACGGAATTCTTTAATATTTTGTACCAGCGACAAAAAATATTCGAAAAAATATCGACAGGATATCAATATCATTACTATATATTAATTAAGTTATAATTAAATTAATGAAAAAAATACAAATAATAAATCATGCTGCACTTAGCAAAATAATATAAGAAAATAATTGAGCACTCAAATTAAAAATAAAAATATTTATTTTAATTTATACCTTGTAAAATATATGATGATAATTGTGACAGCTCACGCCTATAAAGTTAGGTATTTTTTTTGTTAAAATGTCATACAAATAAAAACTGTACTTCATGGACGGGTACCGCCCCCTTAGAGATGTGCCACGCATAACGATTAACCACAGACTATCAGTAATCGGATTTGAAATGTAAACAATACATAACAAAAATGTAAATATAAAAGTAACTTGTTTCTTAATTGGCGAAATATGTTCCATTTACTGTTTTATAAAATCCATACATTAATCACGCAATTATAGATAACAAGATAGAAAAAATAATAATCGAATAGATTCATTAACGTTTATACACTACCCTCATCCCTACTGCGATCTGTCACAATTATCATCCTATATTTTACAGGGCGTAGTATGAATGGCATGACATCTTCGTGAAAATGTTTAGTCACATTAGTAAATAAACAATTTGGCAGTTATAATTTTTAATAACCACGTAAAATTTATAAATATGGCGTTTACTTTAATTTGTTAGAGTATTCGCGCCCATATTCCCTAGGAAATACGGACGATAGAAAGATAACGAAACATTTTAAATAATTCACAACACATCGTGACAATGTCTTGTTGGTCAACACAAACTAAGTACAAAATATACAACAAGGGTCTTAAAAATACAACTATCTTTTAATTATTCAATACTTTTCGAAACAACAAATACCATACCATAATAAATGCATTTGTAAATAAATTCATCAAGGAATAAACATAGTAATGGAAATAAAATAGAACCCATTCTTCGAGAAACTTGGTATTAAAATTCTTTTCTAAAGCAGTGGTCGGCAAAATATTTAGTAGATAAAAAAAAATATGATACAAAGAAAGAGAATTTTACAAATCAATGCTATAATTCAAAAGTTAATCTTAAAAAATATTGAGTGTAAAATCTACGGTTGCATATGAACTTTAAAATCAAAATGTGGTGGATAATATAGGTAGAGACTATATATGGTAGAGATAAATTATAATATAAACTGATTTGCCGACGTCTGATATAGAACCTTAATACATCTAACAAGAATACGAACAGTGGCAGAGGGGTGCGTCGGTAAAGGCGGAATGTGTGACTTAGGCCGGATACAATTCTATATTTAAAAACATACATATGCATATTAAAAACATATTTTATTATCCTGCACACCCTAAAACAATTAATGGGGCTATAGCACTCTATTATTCAAAAAAAGATCATCGAAGCTCGACAAATCTCTGTAGAATAATTTATTCAACCCGAGATAAATGCGCTGTCCTAATTAGCAAAAATATTAGATCAAGATATGTTCTAAAGTAAAATAAGCTTGAAAATATCTTTCGCTCCCGTCCTAAATGTCTAAGCAGAAATATTAATAGATTTCTTTGTATAGAGAATGCAAAGTGTTCATGGTACGGAAAACTGTTCAGCTGCAGTCTATTTAAAATACTACGGGAGTAAAAATAACTCACTCCAGCAATAAAATAACAATAATATGGACACCCACATATTCCTTTCCAGTTAAAATACCCTTTCGATGGCCTCAACCTGTTCGTGCGGCCTATACTAAGATAGTTCCTTTAATAAATTTAAAAATATAGTTTTCTATCTAAACTACGCTAAAGCGGTAAAAATTATTCCGTAGAGAGTGGCGGCAATAGTCCTATAATACGTTAATTTTAAATATAAACAAATATACAATGCTGATAGAAGCCCAAAGGCGATCTATATGTAGCTTTGAAGGTAAAAATGTTATTTGAGATAGTTTCATTCGATAACCAACAAAAATAGAGCTCTTTTTCTCTTCGTTATCAAATTTCAAAAGTCAATTATCAGACTAAGCTATAAATTAGTCTATTATTAGTTTCTAATGAATACAAGTAAATATTGTCATGATGTTTCCGTAATTAATTACTTTTATATGCCATGATGTGAACATGACATTAGTGATTTAAAGAATAAAGATGTGTAAACAAATATATATATATATATATATATATATTTGTATATATATATATATAACACTACTCATTTTATGCGAAGAATTTTAGCGAAAGAATGTAAGAAACTGTATCAAATTATTGTTTTTTGTAAAACAAATGTATTTTAATCGAATATGTTTCAGTTGTAATTATATAATTAGTGGGTCAGTATTACAGTAAGGTGAAGCTTTGATGAATAATTATGATATTAATGATTTTTAAAGTTAACATCAAATAACATTGAATCACCGATTAAATTAATAAACATGCATGTTACTCTAACACACATATGATTATTTAAACTTCTATTTAATAATTGCTACTAAACACTGAGAATGGTCAAAAAAACTACATTGTCTATTATTTAAATTATACCTATTATACTTTGAGACTAAATACGCCTTTTATATGACGTCTACGAATTACTGCGATAAATAAATATGTGTTATATGTGTATAAATATGTGTTATATATGTATATAAGTGTCTGTTATAGAGATAATACCTAACTACACGCTAGTAGGGCGATACACGTAATTTCTTGACGCGCCGGATCAAGTTGCGGTGCGGTAACAATTAAGTATACGCTTTGGTACAAAATGGAATTCTCGTAAATGTTTAGCTGCGCGTCAACTGTACGTCAGACGTATGAAATTTGTTTGACATTGACATATACGCGCAGCAGTAGAGTACACTAAAGCACTCGCGTGACGCGAACTTGATTTACGAGAGACGATTACGAGAATACGAAAAGGGCTGTTTTGATCGAAACGTAACTGCAACTGCACCGCAACTGAACTTATTTAATTACGTGAATCGCCCTACTGATCCCATTATGTATTCGAGTTTCTGTAATAATGTTAATTTTGAAGCTAATATGTTTAGATATTTTTATAGTCCTTGTATATTAGATTGTATATAGGGGGTATATATCAACTCTTGAGAGGCTGATGTTATTTAACATCATTCAATAGTGGATGGAGCGATTTAAGTTTGCTTACATTGTTAAAGGGTACTTGTCGTGAGCTAAAAGAAGTTGTTTTTTTTATTTTGACATGTTAAATCAATTATTAATCTGACTGTAGTCGAGATGGAATACCGAGAAACTTTAGAAGATTGGCTCAATTGTGATAGCGAGTTGAATAAAAAATAGAAGGGTTATATTCAGCAGTGGATTTTCTCTTTTTTTTAATTGCATTGAATGGCGATACGAGCATTCTGTTCGCCTGATGGTAAGCGATACGACTGCTCATGAACAGTAGCAAAACCAAACAAAGCCTTGAATTACAAAGCAATGCTTGTCATTCCACACTCGCCATCCTGAGACTGTCCAGTAGTTATGCTGGCTACAATTTCCTTCAATACGAAACACAACAGTGCATTTACACTGCCGTTTGGCGGGACAAATAGACATTGCGGTGGTACCTACGACATACACAGGCGACCTCTGACATATGAGAGGCCTACCGCCAGTAGGTGTGGTGGGTTTGTGTGCGTAAATATTATTTAATTGAAGTGCATATTGTTTTCATGTTAAACGATTATTTTTTAAAGCAACCTGATACTAAGTCTGTTATTACCAACAAAATCTTATTATATATAATGTTCCTTAATTTATAGCGTGTAGTTAAAATGTATCTTACACCAAACACTTATAAGGTGTATGTACTATAAATTGAACTATTCCTAAACACTGAGGTGGTTAAAAATAGCAAAATATATATTGTTGTATTATGAATTAACGCTTATTTCCAGAATGAACTACCTAACATGCAGATAATTTAATAAAATTTCAACTACTGTAGAATGTTTATGGTAAATATAATCATTATCCTAATCTAATGTAATGTATACATTGATATATCTATCGAACATGATCTAAACCATCAAATGACTACACTACACTACAAAAACAATATTATATCGTTACCCCTACTGTATCTCAACACCAACCTATCGAAGCAAAATCATGAATATAATGCAAAACTCTAATTTGATACAGTAAGTAATGATGCAAGCGATTATCTCAAATAACATTTCCATTGATCGACTAATAGTATTCGTAATCGGATTCGGTCGCCTCGTTGTGGACTTGGGCGGTTAGTTGCTCAATCTCAAGGTCTTGCTCCAATTCTGGCGACGATGGTGGAGTTGCAGCGGCCATATCATCAGGAGCCGTTGTGGCGTTGTCATCTGGCACTGATGTCGCCATATCATCAGGAACCGAGGTGGCCGCCATATCATCAGGTCCCGAAGTCCCCATGTCATCAGGAACCGAGGCGGGCATATCATCCGGTCCCGAAGTCGCCATATCATCAGGAACCGAGGTGGGCATGTCATCAGCGGTATCATCAGTGGTGGGCGCGGTGATGGTGATGGGAGTGATGGTGGGGAGGCTCTCCTCCTGTCATGTGACCTCGCGACGGACGTTCAGGATGTTGGCGCGGCAGAACGGGCACTCCTTCAACATGGCAGTGCATACAGAGCAAAATCCGCTGGAATGGAAATTGGAATATTGTTATTTTAGTTTATAAAATTAATTTGCAGCATTATAATAAATATATGATGTGTTTACATATTTATTTCGATTAAATACCCTCAACCATTCAAATTATTTTGTTATTATCTCCTTCTGTTCGTCATTTATTATTATTATTCCGTATTTTGTATTTGAACTGTATGTGTTGCAATCGTGTCAATAAAAACTCTTTTCGTTCTTTCTTTTTTCTTATACGTTCACATCCACGCACGCACACGTGTACGTTCGTGCGCGTGTACTTTCCTTCTATTTGTAATTTATATGACTATTCTACGTTTTGTACAATAAATAAAAACTCTTTTCTATATTTATTTATTTCTTCTTATACGTCTGTTTACGTACGCACACGTATACGTCCATGCACGTATACTCACCGGTGCTGGCAGGGTTCCAGCACGCAGCACGGAGACTCGTCGAAGCACAAAGTGCACAAGTCCTCGCGCAGGCTTGAGTAACGAAGCTGCTCCAGGTATATGCGACGGGGGACCACCTGAAACGAACACGTTCGGTAATACAACGGGGTATATGTAAAGTATCCAAACTGAAAGAAAAACTTGCATTAACTGCCGATGAATCAACGGTCTATATGTAAAGTATCGAAACAGATAAAAAAATTGCACTAACAGCAAGTTCACATAGATTTATAATTCTTTATTGTTCAATCAATTGATAAACGTTCGATAAAACAACGATCTATATGTAAAGAATCGAAACTCAAAGAATATGATTTTCTTGCACAAATGGCAAGTTGAAATAAAGATTTATAATTCTTTACTGTTCAAATGAACTGAAACGAACAAGTTCGATAATACAACAGGCTATACGTAAAGTATCGAAACTGAAAAATAAATGTGTTTTTGCACTAATGGCAAGTGAAAATAAATATTTATAATTGGAACGAAGTTCCTTATCGCGCGTTTTGAAAAGGGGCTAGACGGAAAAAATTCTCACGAAAAGTTGGCACGACACTTTAAAACATTTGACAATCGTTTTTTATTTCTTTATTTGAAAATGATGTCATACGTTTTATTTAACTCTAATAGAGGCAATAAAATATCCAAATACATATTAATATGTTAAAGGCTATAGTAAAAACTAAGAATACGCTGAAGCCCAAAATTAAGTGGGAAACGTTGCGACTATTTCTAATTTTCATCAAATGTCATAAATCAAATTGGTACAAAAGAAACATAAACTGCATAAATATGTGAAAAAAAACATAACGATGGTGATACCTAAATGATTATTTTGATTATTATTAAAATTAAGATTACTGATTACGTTTATACAGGGTATCTCAAGACTGCTACCGAAAACGAAGCCGGGTGGTAGTTTTAGTGACTACAAACACAATGCAACTAAAAATTTCGCAAAGAAACGCGACAATTACTTTTTATGATTTTTTAAATATCGTCATTTTTGGGTGGTAAATCCATAGTTTTTGCTAAAATAATAATTTAAACTCTTTTATACCTTAGATTATTTATAAATAAAAGGGTATACACTATTATTTTAAGAAAAAAATGTATTTACCACCTAATTATGGTCATAGGAAAAAATAACAAAAAAAATTTGTCGCTTTTTTTTTGCAACTTTTTCTGTTGCATTGTGTCTAAAGTCGCTTAAACTACCACCCGGCTTCGTTTTCGGTAGCAGTCTTGATATACCCTGTATAACATTATATTAAATGTAAAGTATCGAAACTGAAAGAATATTTTTTTCTTGCACTAATGGCATGTTGAAATAAAACGTATAATTGTATTACTGTTTTTCAATAAAATTAAAGAATGCAATGTAACTACATAACATGAACATTTAAAAAATCGAATTTGTCACTTTCAATATTATTAGTTACATAATAATAATAATAAACATTTATTTGGTTTAGAGAAAGTAACACTTACAAGTTTAAATAAAAATAAAACCATAAATAAAATTTAACACTAAAAAAAACAACTAAAACAATAACTCTCTTTGTATTAATAACAATTAAAATAATATTGTGCTCATAGCGTAACCGTTATCACATCATTATAATATAAGCTTGTTATATTTAGTTTTCTTTTTAGTAATTATTTGTCTTTTCATCTATTTACAAAAAAATTATTTAATAAGAATCTGCTTCTTTCTCACTGCCCTAAAATTGACTGTGAGACAATGAATTTGGCATTTGTACTGTACTATTTAAATTTGTAAAAAGTGTTAAATAAATAAATAAGTGTAAAGACGCGAATCTACAGTATCTACAGTTTACGTCGGGACCGTAGAAATAGCTTGTGAAACGGTTTGAAGCAGGAGTAATTAAGAGATTCACGATTCTGTCAGATTTAAATAATACTTTTTAAATTATTTGTTTGGTACATTCGTCTTTGTTCAGCAGTGGATATATTGTGGTTAAGCATCAGTTTTATGATGACAGATATCAGTTGACAATTTTTTTTTGTTCCATGCCTGCTATACTGGAAACACAACACACTTGAATGGCTGTAACGGGTTTTCAATTATTGTACAATACCAATTTTATATTAACAGTTAAACATTTGTTTTACTTAACTTAATACCTACCTTGATTTATTTCAACAATTATTTTCTTATAAAAGGAACGAACAAACCTTCTTTTGCTCTTCGGTAAGGTCTCCATGCTCGTTGAATGAGCAGAACGGGCGATCATTAGGCGGGAATTCGAAAGGGCGGTTGCCGAAATTGAACTGGCACTGTTGGAACGCCATGAAACTCGCCGCTGCGAAGAATCCGAGCCTGTCCGGCCTATAAGTGTACACATCCTATGAGTATGCGCTTCCAATCAAATAATTAAGAGTTTATTGTGCAATTGTCGGAAATTTTCTGCTTGAGGGATAACGTGATAATTCTGTAACGTTGGAAGGTGCAATTATCCGATGTTTTCTGCTTGATAACGTGACAATTTTGTTACATTAGGCCGGAAATATATTACTGAAACAGCACGCGACCTAACCCGACGCGACACGTGTTGAATCAAATCAACTCGTGGTATTTTCTATGATCTATGATTTAACACTACGAACACGTGATTGTATGTGTCGCGTGTTGTTTCAGCAGTATGTTTCCGGCCTAATTCATCATGTTTTTCTGTCCTCGTAATCTCTATTGTAGAGTAGGTCCGTATCTTGCGGTGGGATGTGTGCTGTTACAATATTGTAACTTTTTTAATGAGCCTTTATTGTTGAACCTTCTGGACATTTTCCATCATAGTTCATTATATATAAAAAAATATATATTGAACGCTAATAATTACGAATACCTTTGAACAAAATATTTTCATTAAATTGATTTGACAATTTAATTTAATTTAAATAATAGCTCAATAAAAAAACTTTTATCGATAACATGTTTAACTACACTGATTTCAAAATTACTAAAAATTTTAACACTTACTGTGTAGTATCGAAGATTTCCCTGCAGGGTCTTATACGCTGTCCATTCAGCGAGAAAATGGCCTCGCGTCTCTCGATATCGATGAGGCATCCCAGCACATCCCCTGGCTGCCATTCTGGGACGGTTCTCACAGTAGTAGGATTCGCCTTGTACCATATCAGCTTGCGGCACCCATCATAGGACACCGAGTACAAATCGTCACCGATACCGTAGCCCTCCTAGTTGTAACGTCCGATAGCAAATCGGATGATTTATGGAAAAAAGTGACATGCATATAGTTAGATTGGGAAATATTATACATTGTATTCATTATACTATGTGGGTTGGTTTTGATGTCTATAAATATGATTCAAAGCAGTGGCGAAGGTTGATTTTTTTCAAATGGGAAGCCAAAAATCTAATATATCCATTGCGATTTTTATTTGTGTAAAAGATGCAGCATTTGTCTAAAAATGTTAGTATAACAATGCAATTCATGAGATAAAATGGTCCGTCACGCAGCATTAATTAAAAAAGTAAAGCCGATAGGAATCGGCATATATGGAGTTTTCGGCACGGATTCAAAGTGGTACTAAAATTAGCTTATGCTTATGCCTTAGCTAATTATTTTGTATACTGTATTAAAATATTTCGTTTTAATTTAACAGCTGCCTTACTATAGAGTTTCAATGGTATGTAAATATTACCAAGGCACAATAGGCTTGGGCGAAGGGCACGCCCTAAGCTTTCTCATTCACCAAGAATTAATTGTTTATGTCTATGTGAAACGGACGTGTTATAATCATAAGGATTATTGATTTCACAAAGCTACTTGGCCAGACCAGTAGTATCTAAAAACATCGTTATTGGCGCACGCCGCATGCCTTCAAGATACTAAAGTTACAAAATTATTAGATAGGCTACATTTGGTCGTGTACACTGGACTGGTCAGCTAGACCGTAACTTGATATTTTTTAGAGTTAAAATTATAATCTGTGTGTGACTTAGCTATACATTGCTTTATACCATCACGAAATTCTATGGACTACTACCAAACCAATGAAGAGTAACCAGAGTAACTACTTGACATATTGAGACTTAACATTAATTTAACATTTTCTACCCGTTACCACGAAGATTACGCTTGCGCAAATCCTCCTTCTCCCCATCCTTGATTATGCCGATTTCAGCTATCTAGATCTCACCGAAGACCAACTAAATAAACTTGAGCGTCTTCAAAATTTCTGCATAAGATCATATTTGGTCTTCTCAAATATGACCATGTTTCTGAGTTTCGTGCTAAGCTCAAGTGGTTACCTATTCGGCTTCGTCGGAATACTCACATTCTCTCTCTCTTCTTTATAATATTTTGTTTAATCCTCTCACCCCATCTTATCTTAAAGAACGATTCATTTTTCTTCATGACTCCCATTCGAGATCCTTGAGGTCGTCTGAGAATCTTAAGCTGAGAATGCCTGTGCATACCACGACAGTAATGGATAATTCTTTTACTGTCAAAGCAGTTCGATTGTGGAACGCGCTTCCTGTTGTGGTGAGGCTGGCGCAAACGCTGTCGTCATTTAAAAAACTGATTAAAGAGCACTACCTTTCCCTTTAAAGCAGACTTCACTATTACTTCCTTTCATTAAATCATTTGGAAATTGTAGTATATTGTAATTTATGTGTGATTTTGTATTATTTATTTTTATGTATGTATGTTTATATGTATATATATGTATATATACGGATATGTATATGTATATTAGTAGTTATGTTTAATTAGTATTATTTAGCTTTAAGTAATTCTTTATTTGTTACACTGCCCTCTCTCCCTCAAAATTTAAATCCATCCCATGGTTGTCTGTAAGATATTGCTGTTGAGCGATAAGACCGCCATTTGTCCTCTTTGTTATTATTATTTCTGTTTAGCTATGTTGTTCTTAAGTTTGTGTACAATAAAGATTTAAATAAATAAAAATAACATCTTATGTGTGTGACTTAACATCTTTTGTTTGTGAATTATTTACTGTTATTTTATTTTTTTGGAGTTGTTATTGCTATTTAATTTTATTTGATGTTGCTATTATTTTTTTATTATTTTTTTTCATTCTTAGTGTGTTTGTTTTTATTTTTTATTAAGTCATTGTATGTAATAAAATGTTAAGCAAATGTGTTGCTGGTGGACATAGCGTCCGGATGTCACACTGACCCTCCATTGAAAAGCAGTGCTGCAATACAGCTGCGTTGTACTGCAGCATATAGCTGAATGGGGAGTCATTGTTGTCTGGCCATGCGCATATAATGGCATATTATTTTAATCTTCCTATTTGTTACATTGTCTTTTTTGTATGTGTTGGCCATGCAATAATAAATGTATTTTCTTTCTTTCTTTATGTCTCAGGATGGGGAGCGCATAATGCTAAGCATTGCTTGTAGCAATCGTATCGCCTACCATCAAACGAACTTTTGCCATTATATAACATTTCAAAGATTTAATAAAGTATTTCAATTTCATATCATTCATAGCAATAAAAATGAACTAAATTAAATGTAAACTAGCTTAGATACATACGTGATTGAGGAAATGGCTGTTCTTAGTGGCCCAGCCAATCTGCATGACGCCGGGCGTAATGAGAGTGCACTCATAGTACCAGCAGCCGCTGTCCACCTGCTCGTTGGACAAATAATTCTATATATCTATGAATATGTGTTACACCGCTGTCTGTACGTTGCACGACGCGTTGCACGCTGCGGATGGTTTGTTACGATTGCTGTTGCAGGGCGGGAGGCACGGTGTATAATGTGTTTTGTATCAGCCTATATACGTCCCAATATAGGGCACGGGTCTCCTCTACAATCGAGAGAATGTTTGTGAAGGGTTTAGTCCACCATACTGGCTTAGTGCGAGTTAGCGAGCTTTAGCATACTACATAAATTGTTCAGAATCGCTGTGGTATACAGGTTTCCTCACATTTTACTTCGCAGTTATAGTGCGTGGTGATTGAATATCAATACACACATGACCGAAAAGTCAGAGGTGTGTCATGTAGTTTGAACCCGATACCACATTAAACATGTTGGCAGCCACATCTGGTCTGTTGTCACGAGGCCACCACGTATTTTGATCACGATCAGACCTACTTTTTATATTTCATGAAATTTTATTGTCGACGCAATTTGAATGAACTTGCCTTTGCTTTGGCCTAATCAACTTAACATAATTTATACTGATTCCCATTTTACTCAGTTTGTTGTGAAATAAAGTTTGCGTAATTACTTTCAGATTGAGCGAAACCAAATTTTTTATGTCCCAATGAAGTTATAAAGTTTCACGTAACCACTTCGCGGGTAGTTTGCAGTTGGCGAAATTCCTTCAAAGAACAATGGCAAATGTCCATACATTATTTTTATTGACATTAAAATTAAATGCCTTAAGATGAAAAAAATCTCGTTAGCCTGAGGGTTAATTTCTAATTCAACATGTGTAATAATTGTTGTTAAAGAAACAGGGGAAAAATTTATATTCACATCAGAATTTTTGTGTTTATACACCTACGTCACACTACGAGTAAAATGGCACAAAAGTTGTCAGGAATATCATTTTACAATAAATAAAAAGTATAATAATACACCCGTTCTATTAGTATCTTGTTTTCATTTATATTAGCTTAAAAAGTATATTTACACGTATCATTAATAATTACAGTTGATCTGCCGCAATCTCAGTTGACAGTTACCTTCAATTCTCAACATATTTACTTTAAATCAATCCAAGCATTAAAATAAGATCGATGATCATAACAAACATAACATATCACACACAGTAAATATAAAATTCCGTAATAATGCACGGCATTATCAGGCTCCTTATTCCTCAATTATTTGGACTCAGTCCGGATTAAATATTTATCAACAATTCACGAAACGGAAACGTCAAAAGTCTATCATTTTGTTTTTGCTGGGTTATCTATGTCAATTGTCAATCGATTGCTTTAAGTATGAGTCTTCTGGCCAGGCTCATATCATACTTTGAATTTAATTATTATTTAATATAGAAAAAATATTATGTGTTGTTACTATTTAAGCAAATAAAATATCAATAAAGTATAATTATTTACAAAATTAAAATAACTGACATATTGCGGGAGTTTGCCAATATTATATTGAATGACAAAGTTATCTCGAATAACAGTATCTTCGTAAATATCACCACGTTTCTTCTTTCCGTTCCCAACTAAAATGGTTACCAATTCGCCAGCGTCGTTCTATGCATGTACTCACAAAACTTTTTTCTATTCTTACATCCCCTACTTCTCCCTCTTATTTAACGTCTCAATTTCAATACTTAGGCAGTACCCATAATAAGAATCTTCGTTCAAACAACAATCTCCTACTCCATTGTCCTATTCATAGCACAGACTTTATCCACTCTTCCTTCTCTATACAATCTATTCTTCTTTGGAACGCACTCCCCCTCGATATTAGGGCGTCCGGTACCCGTTTGGCATTCAAGATGAAGGTTCGCCAACACATACTCAAATTGGCAGAGTCACTTTAAACATACTTTTCCTGTTTAGACTTTATATATGTATTATATATGTATATATGTATTTGTATATCTATGTATTTTGCATGTATATTTATATCTATATATTTATTTATTATATATATATTATTCTATCGTTCATTTTCATAATGCTAAATACTTGAATTTATGCGCCTACTATTTCACTCTCTGCACCATCCAAAGGTCGACTGGTAGAGAATGCCTCGGGCATTAAGTCCGCCTGTATACAACTATGTATATAAAGCATAAATAAATAAATAAATAAACAGTACTTTACTAGATAGCAAACTATTTAAGTCGAATAAATATAAAATGGCAACACTTAGCCAATAATAGTTTATAAATCCGGAATTATCAAATGGCTTTCCATTTTATAGGCTTTTTTTCACCCGCTTTGTATAATTCATATGATTATTTGCAAAAATGTACAAAAATATTGGAAATTGTTTTGTATATATGCCACTTTAAGACCCTCAAATTAAGATCAATCAAACATTCGCCATTGTTCTTTATAGTAACGTAAAAAAGTAAGCCTCAAAAATTATCTAGTAATTTTTTTTTGTATTTGTGTTGAATCCAAAATTAGATGAATTTAATATTGTTCTGTTTAAACTTTATAGATTTTGGCCACAATTTTATTATTCAGCGATTCATTATTAGTGACTGTTTTACCGTTTAAAATGTGTTGTTGTTGTGTTATTTTTTACATTACACTCGAAGTTTAAATGAAAAGTTATATTTTTACCCCGCCAGGTTAAAGTGTTAGCACCAACATGTCTTTTAAAGTATACATAAGGGTGATCGGCTTGCTAAAAACTGTCGTAGAGCCATATCATAGCCACCAATATTACGACCCATCAGGTGACCATGGATAACGACCATCAGTTATGTAGTTTGGTTCTTTGGATACTTTACTTTTATAAAAAGATTTCGATTCTTGTATATTGAAGACAATTGTTTAAATGCATTACGTTGTTATCATTCATGGTTTTAATATGTTACTAGCATACTTCTATGAATATCTAATTCAAGAAGGATTTCCAATAGCAGTGACATGCCAATTATTGCTTTTTTTGGGAAATCGAGGCGTTGATTTTTGGTATGTGTATATAAAATTTTCGTATTGAAGTCTTCAAGGAAAATAATAATAATCCTTTACGACTTGCGATTCGACATTCTGTACATGCCAATTAATACCATCAAATTTTGTTCCAACCAACACTTGCCATCAGGTGCAATGCATTCTGTAACTCTACTTTTCTTTCTTTATGCCTTCAACCAACTTATAGGAGGAGATTCCATCGATAGAGATTATCAAAATATCTTATCAGTATTAATTAGTAATTTTACTGTACATTGCTGGCTTTAACTTTGAACTTATTTACTAAGTGGTGTAATACCAACAACGAATAACCATCAATTGTCGCTGAAAATTACGCCGAATCGATCAAAAATTGCTCAAAGGCTGATCTCGAAAACCATCACTGTTATATACACTACATCCAATTTCAGAAATCTCTTTGCTTGTCGCCCTACCAACAGACACAGAGACAAACATAAATACGACATCTATATGAAATTTAGCTCTTATAGATCACTACAATTTTACATTTGCCTTTTCTAGTCGCCGTACCAACAGACACAGACACAAACAAGACATATAAATATATATAAGTTAGCTTAGCTAGATACCTGGAAGGTGCATCGAACGCTCTCGAAGGAGTAGGAGTCGCAGCGGGCCTCCAAGCCGTTGCAGGAGATCTTCAGATACTCGCTCACGTCATTCGTATTCAGGATCACGTTGATATTGGACATGTCCACCGACTCGTAAGAGAGCTTGCGGCCTTCGATCACGACTGTTGAGAAGATATTATTGATATTTGAAGAAATATTATGGAATAGGCCGTATTGCGTTGTGTCCTTGACTGTTGATGTAAGACAAGGACACAAAATACAATTGTCAATTGCATTAGGCACTAATTTTAATAATCTTTGAATATTAATAGTGTTTCAGTGACGTCTTATGTTTCTAGGTTTGAATAGAGTTGTTTCTCGTTCACATCTGTGGATACTATGAAATTAACTATATTTTTGAAGCATATTATAGCACTATAGAGCATACCATTTTTTGATGTATGAAATTATAGGTGTACCAGAATCTCATGGTATAAAATTAAAAACACACATAATGATTTTTATGTGGCAATACCATCGGTCAACAGCTGTTTCAAAAGTTGAGTTATGTCATTCGATGTGAATATTTTAAGATTTCTATACTTCCTTAGTGAAAATATACAAATTAGTTGAACGATCACAAGTGCGTCACATTTTTTACAAGGTTAATCGCCAGATCCGTGAATAATTTGGTCAAATTTATACAAAATCGACGTCGTTTCAACAAATAAGTCGGAGTGAATAGTTTTGATACTTCATTTCTTTTTTGGTTAGTGTTAGATATTTACATGTGTTTTATCCGTATTTACTTCGATATCATATTTTGAAACTGAACAGTAATGTATTATATGTCTATTTACAGGAGTTTGCAGAGATTTGAGATAAGGATCCATCAAACAATGATATATTTTGCACTTCTAGTGAACATTTAGTAATCCCAAAAGAGCGCTTTATTATAAATAATTATCATCAACATCTTCGTCTGATGATGTACTGCCAGGATCTTTAGAAATAAGCCCTGACTAATTGGTTCATGATAAATATTAGACTGCAAATAAAATACTTAGTTTTTTTGTTTCACTCTTACATATCATTCTAATAACATAATTGCAATTAAGACATTTAACTAAAAAAAAGTATTTCGTTAATATGAATTAATGCTACGTTGTATAGAAAGTATCAAAATATTTCGATCCAATAACCCTGGTGTTGCTATGCACAATTTTAAATTACCTCAATTGCCATGAGATTCTGGTACACCTATAACTATATTTCTGAAGCATATTATAGCACTATAGAGCATACCATTTTTTGATATCTTTATAAGAAACCTGTAAGCAATCCAGTGGTCTAATAGGAAATAATAATTCTATGACATTAGTTTACGCAACGGATATTAAAAACCATATCTGATCTGTACTGTTCTCTGGAAATCATTATAAGAAAAAAAACACAAGTAATTTAGAAACAATGTACGACAATATTTTATTTTCTACAAAAACCTGTTTTTTGACTGACATCGCTGGTATGGTAATTTCAGTATCTGTGGACCATCAGTTCGTCTTCTTAGTGGAGCAGGACGCGTCGCTAGCAGATGATGAATAGTTTTGAAGCCTTACATCTAATTTTAGATCTAATAATGAATTAAAATTATACATACCGGGTGTAAGCATACGAGAATCTGTAGTCAGATAGAATTTTTTATTTTTTGCAGCCAAGCCACCCTGTTTACTACTGCAGGAGCTGTTATTTTCAGGTTTGCAGGAAGGCAGAGCAATACCTTGCTTTTAAATGTGACGAGAACGCAGTGCTGTGTGTAATTTACTAATAAGTTGAGGTGTTCCTCCTATCTATGGGGAAGCAAGACTATTACCATCAGGCAAGCAACCTGCCGAACCAGTATGCATAGAACTACGTTTGACGTCGATTTATGGTTTTTCATAATTACTCATTAATTATTTAATTAAATGACTTGGCTTATTTATCCACAACATACGTCATCGTCAACATAGTCTAGTTATTTTGTCTCGTATTTTCATTAATAAAATAAATTAAGGATACATTGTATACTCGTATTCTATTTCATCCTTTCCCAGGTTACATTTATTAAAATATTTTTACTTTTTGTTATTGCTAGGTCGTTCAATCGAATTTTTAAACACAAAGGTATCAAAGCGGTTTTACTTCAAAAACTTGTGTATATACTCACAGAGGTTATCAAGCGCCCATTTGGCGCAGAAGCCGACCTGCCTCCACAGATAGTTTTCGTTCTCGGCCAGTAGTTCGAGAGCCAACAGCGGGTTGTCGCGCTCCTTGTCCAGCCGTCGGCGGATCGTCATTTTGTTCTCAGTCGTGTGCGCGAACTTCTCGAGCGCGATCAGAGCGAATAGAACCACCCATGGCTCGCGGCGCATGGTCTGATGAACGATATTGTACACTTATATTGTAGCAATAAGGTTAATTTTTCATTAAAGGAGATGAGCGGAGTGGTGAAGTAGAATCGACCAATCACATAAGCTCTTTTCTCTATTATGAAATTAATGTGAATTTGAAACAATGTGATCGATCGATATCCACACATATAACAACCAACCAACACAAAACCTCAGTGGAGAATTTGTGACAGTTATGAAACGATTAGGTATAAATATTCGTAAGAAATTAAGATAATTTAATTTCTGATATACACGATTGTATCGTTTAATGTCTTTAATGTCTTTAAAAACTTTAATGTCTTTGTGTGAAGTTAGGACTATCTTTGTGGCTGCTAAGTTAATTACGTATTGTTTTTCAATTTTGTGAAATATTAGCAATGGCAATACTTTATTTAATTACTTGTTATAATTTCTAAGTCACTCTACACACTATACACCCAACAGATAATACATACACGTTGTTCCAATCTCAAAATAAGATACAAGTTTAGCCAAGTTAAACGAGCAAGAGTAAAAAAAAATCGCAGCAAAATTGGTAAGAATATTCTTATTGTGTAATATCTTCATAGTATTTCTGTACACAGGGCCCCCGTAAGGGCTACTGGCGCCTGTGTGCGAAAAAAGATTTTGGCGCCCCATAAGGCATTTTGAATGATCATTTTTTATGGTAGGTAGGTGCTGGAAATAAAGCAAAGAACTGAACCTTAAGTCATATTTATTTGTAGACTAAATGACATTTTTTTATTCCAATGGGTAGCTACACGAGCATGCCGTTCACCTGATGGTAAGCGATACGACCGCCAGCAGCTTTATGTATAAACTAGCGGCCCGGCCCAGCTTCGCCTGGGTGCAAATACAGATTCCAGTCCATATTTTATTTAAAATCAACATGACAGCCGTTGTCTAAACTGCTTATCCAATTCCAATCCCATCCTGTACCTATTCTACTGTCCCATTTTATCTACCTTATATTCTATTTTATCCCATCTCTCCAGATTTAAATCATTATTTTGCTACGGAGATATTATAACACTGTTACTACTCCAACGACATTCATTGAAATCAATTAAAAGATACCATAGCTGACCCGGCCACGCTTCGCTTTGCCTTGGTTATCATAGGATTCATATTATATTCAATTGTTTAGCATAATAACTTAACAACTTGTATGCCTACACTTGACGTAGCTATCCTACTGTCCTGCTAAATCCCGTCTTAACCCGTCTGTTCAGTCACTTCTCGATCCGTCCCGTCCTTTCTCTTCATTATCCATTCCGTCTTATACCGTGCATTTATACTTCGTCCTATCAAATCTGCCAGCTATCCCAATTCTCTCCCGTACCTCCCACTCTATTAAATCCCGTCTCTCCTTATCCAAATAGTGTGCCTTATGAATCTTGACATTAATAACTGAGAAAAACTGAGCTGCGAGACTTGGTTTGATTTGGTTGATTTTTTTGCAGGATGTTTTTGATGGGATATATACAGGGTATATCAAGACTGCTACCGAAAACGAAGCTGGGTGGTAGTTTAAGCGACTTCAGACACAATGCAACAGAAAAAGTTGCAGAAAAAAAGCGACAATTTTTTTGTTATTTTTTTCCTTTGACCATATTTGGGTGGTAAATACATTTTTTTCCTAAAATAATAGTGGTACCCTTTTATTTATAAATAATCTAAGGTAGAAAAGTGTTTAAAATATTATTTTAGCAAAAACTATGGATTTACCACCCAAAAATGACGATATTTAAAAAATCATAAAAAATAACTGTCGCGTCTTTGCGAAATTTTTAGTTGCATTGTGTTTTTAGTCACTAAAACTACCACCCGGCTTCGTTTTCGGTAGCAGTCTTGAGATACCCATATGTAAGCATTTTTCGTTTAAAGATATAAGTTGGCGTAACTGACGTTTCACGCTTTTTCATTAACGCGTATATAGGTACTGTTCTTTAATTATACTAAAATATTTCATAAATATGTAGATACTCGAATAACAAATATCTAGGCAACTTTGTTATAAAATCAAAATGATATCTAGGTGCAATAGAAAAATTAAAAAACAGTTGTTGAAGTAGCGTCGTTACTACCATACTCTTGCTGCTGTAACGATACTTCGATTTCCGAGACTTTGCTGTTGCAAATTCGTTAATGACATCGCTGAAATTTAAACCATCAATTTTTTTTGTTAAAGAACTAATATTGCTAGCCCAGACAATTTTTCTTGAAGCATTGGTGACCTTAGATGATTTTTAATAATTTATAACTTTGTAAAAGGTCGCTCGCCAGAAGCTACATATACAGGCTATGACAGAAGAATTCTAGTGAAATGCTTACATTTGAAGGGTGGAGGTTAAATTGTTTTGAAATATATATTGTCAAATACTTAAAGGGTCACGGTGAGTATCATCAGGTAATGAAAACAACTTTAACGCTTTAATTTGATTAAACAAATAATTAGAGTCTATATCCTTATTATCCTGATCTGTCAGTCTTTCTTCAAGAGCAGAACAACGTATAAAAAGATCGCTGTCACTTAATTTGAATATGTCGCTAAAAAATCCTAATATATTATGTTACTCATTTAATAAGTCAAATCGGTTTAGGGAGCTTAAAGTTTGATCTATGATATTTAAGAAAAAACTAATTCTAAAGGCGGTTTTTTGATCATGAAGGGTCTCATCTCGGTGTTCATAGTCAAACAGTTTTACTTTAAACTTCCTCGTGAGTCGTGACCATTAGTAACGGTGGAAAGTCTTCTTCAATTTCGAAAGAGGATGCTACTTCTTTCGCGTGTAAAAGATTTTTTTGCTGGAAGTGATCAACTAAACGTGTTAGGTAGGTTTGGCACATTTTAATATTAATTGTAGCACTTTGCATTTGTTTGTGGACAATATTTATTTATATGAAATAAAACGTCATGCCAAATAATAATTCCACAAATAAATTGTAAATTAACTGGTCGGTTAATTTATAGCATTTTACATGTAATTCTTTAAATTGATATATTTTTTTTATTTTTGAACCGATTGAAATAACACCATCCATTCATCCATCCATCAGCTAAAGGAAGGCCACTGCTGAACATAGGCCTCCCCCAATGTTTTCCACAGAGACCTGTTGGAGGCAGCCTGCATCCAGCGACGTCCCGCGACCTTTACCAGGTCGTCTGACTACCTTGTAGGTGGACGTCCTACGCTGCGCTTTCCGCTACGTGGCCTCCATTCGAGCACTTTCCGACCCCATCGGTCATCAGATCTCCGCGCTATGTGCCCTGCCCATTGCCACTTCAACTTGTTAATCCGGTGGGCTATGTCGGTTATTTTAGTTCTCCTACGGATCTCCTTATTTCTGATTCGATCTCGTAGGAAAACCTCGAGCATAGCCCTCTCCATAGCTCGTTGAGTGACTTTGAGCTTCCTAATAAGGCTTATAGTGAGAGGCCACGTCTCGATGCCGTAAGTCATCACTGGCAACACACAACTATCGAAGACTTTCGATTTAAGGCACTGAGATATTTTGGACGAGAAGACGTCGCGTAGTTTCCCGAACGCTGCCCAACCGAGTTGGATTCGACGATTGACCTCTCTCTCGAAATTGGACCTGCCTAACCGGACCACTTGTCTTAAATAGACATATTCGTCAACAACTTCGAGAGTCGAGCCCCCAACACCGATGGGAGTGGGCACAACATAGATATTCGACATGAACTTCGTTTTGTACATGTTCATTTTAAGACCCACCTGTTGGGAGACTCGATAGAGGTCTTCGAGCATAGTGCTAAGGTCTCCAGTGATTCTGACAAGACTACAATATCGTCGGCAAACCGAAGGTGAGGGATACCTATACTCGCCGTTGATGTTGCCGAATCCTTTCCACTGCAAGAGCTTGAAGGCGTTTTCCAGCGCGGCAGTGAACAGTTTCGAAGATATGACATCTCCCTGTCTCACGCCTCTCTGTAGTGGAATAGCCTTCGTACTCTGATCTTGTACTCGGACCGATATGGTGGCGTTGTTGTATATACACTTCAACACTTCGATGTACCGATAGTCGATATGGCACCACTGGAGAGACTGTAGCACAGCCCAAGTCTCGATCAAATCAAAGGCTTTCTCATAGTCCACAAACGCTAAACAAAGCGGCAAGTTATATTCCTCGGTTTTTTTGTATAACCTGCCGCAGCGTATGGATATGGTCTATGGTACTAAAGCCTTTTCGGAAACCGGTTTGTTCGGGAGGCTGGAAGTCATCAAACCTGCCTTCGAGACGATTTGTGATGACCCTCGAAAACAACTTATAGACATGGCTCAGGAGCGAGATGGGCCTGTAGTTCTTCAGCAAAGTGTTATCACCTTTTTTGAAGAACAAGACTACCACGCTCCTGCTCCATGCCTCCAGCGTTGAGCCCTCGAGGAGAACGGAATTGAAGAGCCTCTGAAGGACTTTCAGTATTGGCGTTCCGCCCGCTTTCAGAAGCTCTGAAGTAATTCCGTCCTCGCCCGGCGCCTTGTTGTTTTTAAGTTGCTTCAAAGCCATCTCAATCTCACACAGGCTGATGTATGGGATATCATCGCTAAAGTGTCGGATGAACTCGGCTCTCGGGTCTTCGGCCGAGCTAACATTAGGTTCGGCAACCGAGGTGTAAAGCTTTTCGTAGAACCTCTCGATCTCTCTTAATATTTCTGCCCTTGTCGATAGTACGCGGCTATCGTCCGTTTTCAGCCTAGACAACTGGCTTTGCCCAATAGACAAGTCTCTTGCAAACACTTTGGAGCTTCCGTTCCGCTCAATTGTTACGTTCATGCTCACAGTATTGTGAGCACGGACATCGTGTCGCAAGGACTTCCAGATCTCTCCATTGAGCCGCCAATATACTTCGGCGTGATCGGAGGACTGCAGCGTTAAAGATCGACGTTCGGCCATGAGGTCAAGAGTGTGTATAGAGAGTTTTTGTGGTCTATCTCTACGGCGAGGTCTAAAATACTTAGATCCCACCGTATGGACAGCTTCTACCAAACCGCTGTTTAACTGTTCCACTGCAAGGTTTTCATTTAGACAATCAAAGCGATTTGTCGACTCGAGTTGAAAGCTCTCGGGGTTTTGGATATGGGCGCGAGTAGGTCGGAGCGTAGACTTCATCAAGCGACGACTTTCTAATTGGACGTTGATATTCAATGTGCCCTTAACCACTCGGTGATCATTGCCGGTTTTCACCCTGTTGATCACAGAGACATCACTGAACATCCGTCTATTCGTCGTCAAGATAAAATCTATCTCATTTCTCGTAGAACTGTCAGGACTCAGCCAGGTCCATTTCCTGTGAGGCGGCATCTGGAAAAATGAGTTCATCGCGAAGAGTCCCTCTTTTTCCGTTCCGTTACCCATTACCCATGTCCAAATTGCCCCACTTTCAACTCTGCATCGCTTCTCTTGCCCAACTTTGCGTTGAAGTCTCCCATGACAACATTGAAGTAGGTTTTGGAAGTATGTAAGGCCCGACTTATGTCCTCATACATCTCCTCTACTTCTTCATCTGGGTGTGTCGGGGTCGGCGCGTATACCTGTATGACCTTCAAAGAATATCTTTTTGATATTCTGAGTATAAAGTATGCTACCCTGCTCGACACACTTTCGATGGATACGATGTTGTTGATGAGAGACCTGTGGACGAGAAATCCGCCACCTCCTCGGGACTGTTGGTCGCCCCCCCGGTAGAAGAGCAGGTTACCAGACTTCAGGGTTATCGTATCCTCCCCGATTCTTCAGACTTCCGATAACCCCAGAATGTCCCAGTGTAACCTGCTCAATTCTTCTTCCAGTTCGACAATCCTCTCGTCTGTCCTTAATAATAAAATAAAATAATAAATACATCCAACAGTCACATACATAGTCCTGATCCCACACTAAGATCGAGTCTTGTGTCGTGGGTATCAGGAACTACGAGAGACTTTTCGGTCTCACAAACACCCAGACCCGGAAGAAATATTTGTGGGCCGCACAAATATTTCTCTCGGTGCGGGGATCGAACCCGCGGCCTCTCGTTTCACAGGCGGCGTCTAACCACCTGCGCCACGGAGGCTGTCAAGCGTCAAGCTGTCAATGTGCGTATGTTGTGTGTTACTAGGGCCAGTCGTCGTCAGGGGTCGTCGGGGCCAACTCGGGGATTCTTAGCACCCCCTGCCCCACCATAACCATGACCGCTACCATAGCCAGGAATAGTGGGGCTGCCAGGGACTGGGGGTCTGGTCTCAATTTGTGTCGCCATTGTGGGGGTATTTGCCAATACTCGTCACGCTTGGCAGGCGGGTTGGCGAGCGCAGTAGGGGACTGGCGTTAATGACGCTGCTGCCCGTCATTAACCGGGGAACGGAAATAGGATTTGTGGGTAGAGGATGTTATAGCATAGGAGAGTATGGCTTAAGGAAGTGGATACTGCAGTCACGGAAGGGAAGTTAAGGTGGCTGCAGTAGCTCGGGGGCCGAGGTCGCGTACTCGTAGCACCTATACTAGGACAGGCCATGACCTAAAATAAAACCACTAAAAACCAAAAAATAATAAAATAATAAGTACCACTGCAAAGCAAAAAAAATATTTAATTCATTCTCTAGTGCATGTTGATTAATTTGTTTAATTACTTGACTAGCCAACAAATCAAAATATATGCGTAACATATTGAAGGCGGGCCGTTAAGTACTGAAATCACTAAAATCGATTAAAAGCTGCCGAAGATATTAGTATTTACGTATATTTTAATTTTTTCACCTACCCCTTCTCACCCCTACCCCTTTTCCCTCTTTCACTGTAATTTAACTTTTATAAAGAACGTAATGCAAAAAGAACCATTATCCTACGTAGTTTTAAGGAGTTCCCCTCTCCAGGTCCGAAGATATTCATCAAATCTTCACCATATTTTATGAGGCCAAATGACAAGCACCAGCTTTCAATCAAAGAAAAAATGGTCGAAATTGGTTCACACATTACAGAGCAAAGAGGTAACAAATATTAAAAAGCAACATACAGTCGAATTGAGTACCTCCTCCTTTTTTTGATGACGGTTAACAAATACTTAATGTCAAGTGGAGGTTTTTCTCATATATCTTCTATGTACCGACATCGACCGGCTACGATTTTATTATATGAATTGATTATTTTTGTTTTCTTTTTTGCATACTTTTTTTGGCCCTTGATTTTGGCGCCCCTAACGGATGGCGCCCGTGTGCATTGCACACTTTGCACATATGGTAGCGGGGGCCCTGTCTGTACAGTGCAAAAAAGAATTAAAAAAATACAACTTTATAACCGTTTGAACCGTTATCGTAGCAACGATGGTTCTTAGCAAAAAAATGCCGAATTTCAGATAATTCAAATCTACAATTTTATTTAAGCTAAAACTACAAGAAAAGTCAATTGATGATCTCGGACTATTCATATATTTTACATGTTTTCCCAAACATTCCTACCAATTTTTACCTTTATGTGAATTTTGTAGTTTCACTACTATTTTTTGTTCTTATTTGATCGGACGACTATTGTCAACGGTTGCAGAAACTACGAAACTTTTGTTTGACATCAAACTCTGAAACAAAGGCTTTGTGAATTCATGTGAAATCGAAAATTTTTAGTCCGAGGATTAACTTTCTGTTGCACGATTTACAGGCAGTGTCAAACACAAACGACGCCAATTCTGACGCAAAACTAGAACAATGAAATAATAACTTATACAATAGTATAATTTTGTACGTATAAAAATTACTATGTGCTAATTATTTGCACTATAGAGCAGGCTATGCTCGATATTTCCCAGCGAGATCGAAGCAGTAATGAGGAGATCCGTAGAACAAAGGTTACCGACATAGCCCATAGGATTAGCAAGTTGAAGTGAAAGTGGGCCGGGCATATAGCGCGTAGAACTAGAACTGATTGCCGTTGGGGCCGAAAGGTTCAAGAGTGGAGGCCACGTAAAGGCAAGCGAAATGTCGGACGCCCGCCTACAAGGTGGACGGACGATTTGGCTAAGGTTGCAGGAAGTCGCTGGATGCAGGCCGCTTCCAACAGATCGATGTGGAGATCCTTGAGGACCTCCCTTGGCTGATGACGATGGTTAATTTGATACTAATTGTCTGTGCTACATAATTTGTCACGGAAAAGGGAAATCAAATATTATGTCGATAAAACCCGAGGTTCATTACTTTGAGTATTTTTTATATATGCTCATAAGCCGTCTTGTTTTATATTGGCAGGGTTAAAGTTTCGTAACGTATCATAATTTCTAATATAAAAACATTCTAAAATAAAATATAGTTGAAAAATAAACGGATTTTCTTTGAAGAAATAATCAAAATTTTCATTGAAAAAAAAAAGTACATTAGACGAGGTGATCAGGAAAAGTCAATTTATTTGTTACTGCAGTGTTGAGGAGCACTTTATATAAAGAAGAAAATTCTTATTGCTGGGGAAATTTCTCGATGTTTCCTCTTCAAACGTACGTGTCGGACGTATCGAAATGGAGGTAGCAACTTCAACGAGGGCTAATTCCTAGTAAAACATTATTTGTTCGAAAATATAATATGTTTTTTTTTATATACCTTTTATTGTTTGCAATCTGTTTATGCAACATTTAGCAAGTTGTTTGTAAAATTATTCTTTTACGGTGCGCATCTAGTGACACGCCCGTTTCCATTCATTAAATCTATCTTAGTAGATCTTGTGGGATTTTTCGTTTGAGTCTCCGTGTCACCGATGAGTCGTCCATCAAGTGCTTGGCCAGTACATTAGGGTGATTTTGTGACATGTGTTCCCTCCTTCCTATAATTTTTATTTTTGACAGCCTCCGTGGCGCAGTTGGTTAGACTCCGCCTGTGAAACGAGAGGCCGCGGGTTCGATCCCCGCACCGAGAGAAATGTTTGTGCGGCCCACAAATATTTCTTCCGCGTCTGGGTGTTTGTGAGACCGAAAAGTCTCTCGTAGTTCCTGATACCCACGACACAAGACTCGATCTTAGTGTGGGGTCAGGACTATGTATGTGACTGTTGGGTGTTATTTATTTATTTGTTATCCTTGTTTTGTATGATTTTACACTGTCTTTGACTTCTTGTATGACTGTCTTAATTTTAAGGTCATGATGGAGCCTATTATTGGTAATGTACCATGGTGCGTTGACTATCATTCGCAAAATTTTGGACTGGAATCGTTGTAAGATCTCTATGTTTGAATTTGCAGATGTACCCCAGAGTTGCAGGTCATATGTCCAGATAGGCTTAATTACAGTCTTATAGAGCAGTAATTTGTTTTCGAGTGAAAGCTGCGATCCGCGATTTATCATCCAGTACATTTTGCGTACAAGTTGACCCATTGCGAGGCGTTTGGTATATATATGCTTTCTCCATGTCAAACGACGGTCAAGATGTATTCCAAGATATTTAGCTTCATCAGCTTGAGGGACTTGGACGCCATTAAGATAAACTGGTGGACATGTTCCTCGACGTGTTGTGAAAGTAATTTGAATTGATTTCGTTTCATTTGCTTTTATTCGCCAATCTTTAAGCCAGGCTGATATTTCATTTAGACTATTCTGCAATTTTTGGGTTGCTATGTCTGGAGAATCATGAGATGACAAAATAGCCGTGTCATCCGCGAAGGTACCAGTGACAACTCCATCTGTGGAGGGTTGTTTTACAAAAAAATGTCTATTTTCAAGGTATGATTTGATAAATTGATAATAATTCGTCGGGAGAGCTGTTTTGACTTTGAACAGGAGTCCATCATGCCAAACTCGGTCGAAAGCCTAGGAGATGTCGAGAAAAGCTGCAGTACAGTATTGTTTGCTTTCAAATGCTGCATTTATATTTTCAACAACCCTGTGTACTTGTTCGATCGTGCCATGTTTTTGTCGAAACCCGAATTGATGGTCAGGAATTAGGTTTTTGTCTTGTATAACTGGAGCTAACCTGTTAATGAAAAGTATCTCCATTATCTTTGATGGGATCGGTAACAGGCTAATCGGCCTGTAGGATTTGACATCTTCCGGAGCTTTACCCGGCTTCTGAATCATTATTATTTGTGCCACTTTCCATTGAGCGGGCACATATACTTTTGTGATTATTGAGTTATAGATGTAGGTTAGTAAAGATATACCCTCCGAAGGCAATTCCCTCAATATTTTGGCAGTAATTAGATAGTAACTAGGTGATTTATTTTTGTCAAGTTTGTATATTGCCCTTCTTACTTCTGCTTTTGAAAAGCTTTTTATTGTCAGATCTAATTGGTTTATTTGTTGTAAAAGGGTGGAGACATGTCTGATCTGTGTAGATCCTTGGTCAGGGTTTGGTGTAAAAATATTTTTTAAATGTTCAGCGAACGTATATGCCTTTTCATGATCATTTGTGGCCCAGCTATTATCGGATCTTCGTATAGGAGGATGAGATGCTACTGGCCTCTTCAGATGTTTCGTCGCTTCCCACAGAGAATAGTTGGATGCAGCACTGCTGTCTAAGTTTTTTAAATATGTCTGTACTTTTGCGATTTCTTTTTTCAGCTAGCAGTAGCTTCAACTGTGCCGTTAATGAGTTTAATAGTGTTTTATCTCCAGGATATCGTGTTAGCTGCCATCTCTTTCGGGTTTTGCGTTTTAGAGTTAGAAGGTCCTTAATATCTGCAGGTATCCAGAATTTAGATTGGCGATCATCGTCAGTTCTAGGAGTAGCGAGCCAGGCTGATTGTTGAACACAATAGTTGAAATGCTCCACGGCATTCTCTATTTCATCTACTGTTTTTAGTGGCAGGTTCAAGTTTAAAGACGCTGTTATTGACTCCCGAAATAGTGACCAGTCTGTTTTTTGGGTATGAAGTCGACAAGGTTTCGCAGTGTGTCTTATGTTTTTATGTAACAATATTTCAATTGGTGAATGATCAGATGACAAGTCATTTATTGATGTACATGTAAGATATGTATTTGCTATTCCCTTCACAACGCAGAAATCAATCAAGTCTGGAGTCTTGTTTACATCAGTAGGTCGGTTCACCAGATGATATTACTGCCAGGTTTAAATTTTCCACGGCTCTATGTAGCTGTCGTCCCTTTGATGTAGTAATACGTGAGCCCCAGATGGAGTTTTTAGCATTATAGTCGCCCCAGCGATGAATCGTCGCCCTAGTGAATTGAAGAACGTTTCGTATGAGTCTTGTTTTATGTTGTGCTTCGGAGGGCTATATACAGCTGATACTATAAAAGGTCCTGTCCAGTCGTCAATAACTATGTTAGTAGCTTGGATCTCACTAGAAGAGTAGCTTGTTGTTTCGTGGTGTTTAATGCAATCTTTTATCAAAACAGCAGTTCCTCCATGTGCAGTGCCATCAGGGTGCATTGTGTGATAAAATTTATATTTATTGAGATAAAAGTGGTTCTTTTTTGTAAAGTGAGTTTCTGAGATAAGAAAGATATCAACGTCATGCAACAATACAAATGTTTAACTTCAAGGAAGTGTTGTGACAGCCAAATATATGAATTTGATCTAAAAATATGATGACTACCGGTGCATGTAAAGCGTTAGCTTAAAAATATATTGAAGCATTTAATACGCTATTTTACAATGAGTCTGCTCTATACCGGGTATATCAAGACCGCTACCGAAAACGAAGCCGGGTGGTAGTTTTAGTGACTACAAACACAAGGCAACAGAAAATTTCGCAAAAGAACATTACAATTTTTTTTATTATTTTTTTAATATCGTCGAGTTTGGGTGGTAAATCCATAGTTTTTGCTAAAATAATATGATATATATACATATATATATATTTGCCAATTAGGCAAATGTAATGATTTGTAACTGTGCAATACGATATTACTATCATCTTTAGGTAATCATATCAAATTAAATGATGCGTAATTTGGAATTAGTTCCCAATGGCGTTCTCGTATGTAATTAATGGACCGATGTTTTCAAACGCTTTGATATTCCATTTAACCGCGCTCACACAAAGTGAACCAAATAAATTAATATCGACTGATATTTGCGTACTGTGCAATAGTATTGTAAATATTGAAAACGTTTTGCCAATTCAAATACACGGATTTTGCTGTTACAAAGTAAAAATGTTCATCTATAAATCGGATATATTTTCTGTTTTCGTTATTGAATAAACATAGCTTTTGCAGCTATAAAGGCAGATTTTCCACAAACAAATAAAAATGTTGCGTCCAATAAAATACATGAACAAACCAAAAAATGATACAGTTTTTTAAAGTAATTCACTGTACCAGGTATACCTTTTCTGTGACTATTGAAACATCGTATCTTAATGAAATATGTACCAAGAATATGCCTATATCTAGGAAATAGACTTACATGCACTTTGACTCGTTCATTTTGAGGTCTCCAAGTAAAATATAGAGACCAAATGGGGTTTTAAGCCGATAACTCTACTGATGATAGATCCCATGAAAACCGACCAAGTTATGGGCACTGTTGATTTCATACGACTAATTTTAATTTAGCTTATGCCTATTGTATCTTAACTTTTAGGAATTCTATGTTTATCAATATTAATTAAGATCATGATGGAGTAGACACGCATAATGACCCTCCTTCCTTCCTTGAATATGGAGCAATCTGTGTTCCGACTACGCTGCACCACCTTTTCCTATCCTTGGCATAGTGGAGTGCAGCGTTCAACATAGCAAAACAGCCAAAGCACCATAAAAAAGCCTAGTCTGTAGTATCACTCACCAGGAATGTGACGAGATAGTCAAGCGTATCATCAGTGAGCACGGCGACGCTGTTGGGGCCGGCCAGCTTGTCAGCAATGCAGCCGAGTACTACGCAGATGTTGCGCTCCATGCGCGCATTGACGGGACCCTTCAAGGCACGCTGCTTCGTCAGCTGCAGGTACTTCGTCAGCTGGAATGGGATATTGACTTATAACCTACCGTTACAGTCTAAATTGGGTACATTCGCTAAAGGTTATACTACGTGCAACATGATTCACGAACCTCATAGTATTTTCAGAATAAGCTACTGGCGTAATGATATGTGTTCTATCTGTTACAGCCTATATGCGTTCCACTGCTGGGCACGGGCTTCCTCTACAATCGAGAGTACGATTGAGAGGGGTTAGATGATACAGTCAACCACGCTGGTCTAGTGCGGGTTGGCGGACTTTTATATACTCGTACCAAATACATTCTTACAAATCGCTATGGTTTCCTCACGATGTTTTCTCAACCTGACACACATTTTCAAATTCGCATAAAAATGTTTTTGGCACTTAGTTGCTAATAAGCCGAGCCGTGTACATTACCTCTTGAATCGTATAAGAAGCATTTTAACATTTTTTTCTATCAAAATTATATATACATTTTGCTCGTTAAAGAGCTTAAGATAAGAGGCAGCAATGCCAATCGACAGTGTTTGGTACCGAGCTTCGATTAATAAACGAGCCTTATTAGAAATCTTTCAATATCTATTCTTCGATACGCCTATATTATGTACCAAACCTGAATACATCCAAACTAGTACGCAGAATTTTAATAAAACATTTTACAAATGCCTAACAATATTTTATGCCATCTTTTTTACTGGAACCGTAGCTCCCAATTTAATATTTTTGAAATAGGGGTAATAGTTTAAAAAATTTGAGACCGGGCAGCCAGTTTGAAGATTTTTTCTTCTGTTTTTGACTTCCAACTTCTTGTACATATTTTTAAATGCAATGAATGGCGATACGAGCATGCCGTTTATCCGATGGTAAGCGGTACGACCGCTCATGAATTATTGCAAAACCAAACAACACCCTGAATAACAAAGTAATGCTTAGCACTCCAGTGCACTCGCCATCCTGATCTGTATCTGTATCAGCCCATATACGTCTCACTGCAGGGCACGGGCCTACTCTACAATCGAGAGTACGATTGAGAGTGGTTAGGCCATATAGTCCACCACGCTGGCCTAGTACGGGTTGGCGTACTTACATACCATAGAAATTCTTATAAATCGCTATGGCATGCAGGTTTCCTCACGATGTTTTCCTTCACCGTTTTAGTGCGTGGTGATTGACTATCAATACACACATGACTCCAAAAAGTCAGAGGTGTGCCCTGGGATTCGAACCCGCGACCACCGTGAACATGTTGACAGCCGCGTCTAGTCCGCTTACCAACAGGCCACCACGCACTTTTACTTCCTGATACTTAAGATGTAAAGTCTCAATATGTCCAGTAGTTACTGTGGCTTCGATGTCCTTCATCCTGAAACACAACAGTGCATTTCAACTGCTGTTTGACAAGAGAAATAGACATCGCGGCGGTACCCATCCCGGCGACCTCTCCCATGTAAGAGACTTGCCACCAGTGAAAACTTTTAGCCAATGTCAAGGATATTGCGTTTTGTTCGGTACTTGAAGTTATCTTGTCTTGATGCTATTTGATTTAACGTTTTGTTCGGCGAGTGAGAATGCCGGAGTAATTTGTCGGTTGTATGACTCGGGATGGCAATTATCCCACATGATGGGCAGCCCTTCATATTGACGCATGCACTTGTGTCACGATGCGCGTTCACCCTGATTATACCCAGTTTCAATTAGGCCGGTGTAATTAAGTCGATCAGCAATATGAAACCATATCTCGCCTGAAGATATTATAATCTATCGACCTCATTCATACATAGTTTATAAAGTGATTTTAAATATCGAATGTTTTGTCCCTTTTGCACGACTTTTTAATTCCGTTTGAACAAAGAAGACATTTGTGATCTAAAATAGGTGTATAAACTGGCCATTTTCGAATTAAACTACATTTACCGCCAAGTGTATAGTTGACAAGTAGGCTGCAAAATAACTCTACACAAATTTCTAATAGTTTGAAATTTGAGCAAATAATTTGAGAAGTGGAGAATTCAAATTATGCAGCAAGATGAAATCGAAATGCTTTATCTAAATATATTACGTCACTAAAATCACAACCAATGCAAAGTGCTCTATCAGCACGTATGTAAAATTAAATAGACTAACACAAGCTTCTTAAGTTCGCTGACGTCATTCCTAGTTTATAAAGTTCGAGTGCTTCGCTCTTTCAAGTTGAAGAAAGTGCATTAATATCACTTTGGCATTAACGTGGAAGTCTGCCTGACTGGCCTTGACACAATTACAGACAAATCCTTCCATTTGTACGTATCAAGTCTACGCTTCTCAGTAACAACCGGAACTTCAACGACATTATTATAAATAAACTGTATGCTATTTCAATTTTTACTTACTGGAATTTTCTTTGATCAATTTATAGCATATCATATTTATATCATATTTTGTGTCCCTTGTATCGAATCACGCTAGGTAGAAAGAACGCGGTATATAAAAAAATGTGTAGATTCAAATGAACATATATTAATTGAATTCATTTATTGTAGGCTTTCGGGCGTAAAATCCTCTTGGTATGAGTTTTAAATCCCACAAAATCTATATGGTTCGAATTGAAATTTGCGTCCGGCTTGGTTATTGCTCCCCTTTTCCCTCTAGTTAAAAGAGCAATCTCAGATAATTGTGGGTTGCACTAGTGCCGTTTCTATCTACCCCTTTGATGATACAAGCGTGAGTTTATGCGTGTTAAGGCTTATAATTAAAAAAAAAAACGGTTATACGGCTACACAAATATGGCGACACTCTATTGAATACTTGACAAACTTATGCAGGTTTATTTTA
Source organism: Hyles vespertilio (assembly GCA_009982885.2). Lineage (NCBI taxonomy): Eukaryota > Metazoa > Arthropoda > Insecta > Lepidoptera > Sphingidae > Hyles > Hyles vespertilio. The sequence goes on along the minus strand of CM042833.1, from coordinate 34,345,809 downwards.
TGTTTAATATGTCTAGAAGTTAAGCGTATCTTGAATCTTCATTACAAATATGTGACAGTTTTAATTTATTGGGTAGGTAAATCGTTAAATAATTTAACATAAGTAATGATTATTTTATAATTAGGGTTTAATGATTAGCGAAAACAAACAAACAATTTAATGAGGTTGTTATGAGTATTTAAATATTAATATATCTATGACTATGTAATACAATCAATGTGTATTTTTTTATGAAATGCTGACCACTTTTTTATACTAAGTAGAAGACCAGTTTTTTATACAAAGTGACAGAGAAACCATCATTTGAGTATACTGTTTCTTGGTAAAGGCAGTCCAATCCAAATATCGTATCTAACAGAGAGAAACGGCCAAATTTTGCGGTCGCTCTTTACGGATATGCCGGGATCGACTATCCATGCACTGAAAACGCACCGCAATGGAACTGACCGCCTCACCAATCACAGCGAAAACTCATCAGGCTTCTTCACTGTCTGTGCTGTGGTATATGCAGTTGGAAATCATTATACTACCATACCATCACACCAAATAACGAGGCCCCTCCTCTTTGTCACCTTCGCATGCTCAAGACCTCAAAATGAATACCCCACAAAACACAAGCAATAAGGTATGTAAAAGTCGACCAACCCGCTTTAGGCCAGCGTGTTGGACTGTACGGCCTAACCCCTCTCAGTCGTACTCTCGATTGTAGAGGTATCCTACAGTGGGACGAATATGGACTGATACAGATACAGATATACACTATCACACATCTATTTTAATAGAATAGGTACATTGTCGAAGTTTACACAACAGATTACAAATCGAAGCTTCATTTTACAGTTTAATTACGTCATAAGCATGTATCAAATTCGACCACAATCATAATGAAATTAACCATTGCCAATTAATATAATTAATTAATTATGACTCCTGAATGGGATGTCTTTGAGGCCTTTGTCCGTTGGATAGTTGTGGGGGGATTTTGATTAATTATGCAAAAGGTCATACGACAATATGTATAGACATCCGCCCTAAAATCACATCGAGATTATCTTTGAGATTTACATCTATTACTTATAAGTAAACACAATAGTTGTTGGATATAAGGGTGTACTAAACGATAGTTTTTGCCTTTGTTTTGTTTGGTATTTGCTGTTTTTTTTTTAATGTAATGTGCTAGTGTGAGTCAGTAATATATTTTCATTTTTAAATAAATCTATAATCTGGGTAAGTACCACCGCAATGTCTATTTATCCCGCCAAACAGCGTTGTGTTTCGAATTGAAGGACAGAGTAACTACTGGACATATAGAGACTTAACATTATTATGTCTCAGGATGGCGAGCGCAGTGGAGCGCCAAGCGGCAAGCATTGCTTTGTAATCGCTTACTATCAGGCGAACGGCAAGTTCGTCTTGCCATTCATTGCAGTAGAAAAATTATACATAATAATAAAAAATAATTGCTCCGCTACTATAATCCTTTAACCTATGATCTTCAAGCGATGACGCAAAGGGTGAAATAGGAGCACCGACAGGTACGTTCGTTGTTCTAAATTCTTCATAGTTTCTTATTCATCTAACGAGACTAAACGCGACTTTAGAATCAATCAATATTGCGCTAATTAGTTCCACGTGCCGTACTTAAATATCTATTATTAATCCCATTGGAAAACAAAATATTAATAAATAATTGCTTTTTTAAGCGGATTTGCCAATTAGCGTGGGGTAAGGATCCGTAGGTTTCCCTTGTCGGGCCACTCCTGATAACAGCGTGGTAGTCAAAAAATAAGACTTTAATATTTTCGTAAAACGTATTGTTTCATAATTTTTCGAAGAACGTATTGTTTTTATAAGCGGATTATGTACAAAAAAAACGGCCTTTGTTAATTTTTTTTCACCTGATATTTTAAGCTATTGTGTAGGTAGTTGTGTACCTTTAATTTTTCTTACAAGACAGAAAATAAATTTGAAATTTATTTTCTATTTTATAGACTACAGGCCCGTGGCAAAAAGTGACGGGTCAAATGAACCACGAGACCTATTTAGTAAGATACAGGGGCTTAAAATAATAATATTTAGCACTATGCCGTCACTTGTAAGCTGTCCGTCTAGATGCAGATGAGACTTAAAAAGTACCGGGAGAGGGTGTATATTTTGGTCATATATTTTTGTACGGCATTTCTACCACCGATAAGTCCATGAAAAATAATAGAAAGAACACGTAGTGCCGTACAAAAATAATGTGTCACAAAGCCGGAAGAACGTTAAATATTCCGGTAAATTTGTCTGTAAATTTGGTCATTTGATTTTATACGGCATCAGTTCTAGACTGTTGCAATACTTCTTCTAATCCATTATTCCGCAACGCCGTACAAAAACCATGCGACAAGGGAGAAAAATCGGCGGTTGCAACCCACTCCCCTGCAGTACTCCGGGGGGTGATTTGAAAAAGGACGGCATTGGTTTCATAACATTACCTAGCACTCAAAATTACTATTTGAAAAAATGCCGTCACTAAATTATTGTTCATTTGAATGTATATCAATAATACCTAAATTTGTCATAAATTTGACCTTTAAAGCTGAAAGGTCATTTGAAAGGTCATCTGCATCCAGACGGACAGCTTACAAGTGACGGCATAGTGCTAAATATTATTATTTTAAGCCCCTGTATCTTACTAAATAGGTCTCGTTGTGGTTCATTTGACCCGTCACTTTTTGCCACGGGCCTGTAGTCTATTAGTATGTTGGCAGCAAGGCCTGACTAAGACATGTAGAAGACAAAGTTGGGTTAATCCCCGAGGTCGGTCCAAAAAGCCCTTGCTTGATGTTGTCAAAGACCAAAGAAGATTAAATAGTTTTACAACCAAGTATGTCGTACTGCACCGGACTGTGACACTGTACGGGATGAAGCTAGGAAAAAAAATTAAGACATGTACTTCCTTCTTCCCATCTTTCAATTGAAATTGGGAGGAACCTAATCCGTGAACTTGAATATAAACTAATGATCCTCATATTGTCATTCATATCCTTTAAATCATTACTTATAATCGCATTAGTACTGTGAGCCGCTTCACAAGATTTCTCACATTGCGGACTAGATATTCTGATCGGCCCAGATGGCGACAAACACGCACAAAGTTGTAATACTCGACATTGTGAACGCAGGTGTTGCTTTCCGGGATTATTCAGTGTATGCAAAGGGGATATATCTGGATTCTTTGTGTGGGCGGTGTGCCTTTACCTGTAATAACTCCCGAGATTATCTATAGAGCGAGTGTGTCCGTTTCTGTCGACAGAGATGTAGGTGTAGAGCTATATCCCTTTACGTCATACTATATCACATCCCACAACCCAACAGTAAGATCGAGTTGTGCTGTGGGTATCAGAAAATACGAAAATTTTCGATCTCAGAAATGCCCAGACCCGAAAAAAATACTTGTGGGTCACATAAACTTTTACGGCAAATCCTTCACTGTTCAAGCTGCAAGGCTGTGGAATGCATTACCAGTCTCAGTGCGGCGAGCAAAGTCCCTACCCATATTTAAAAGACTAGTAAAGCAACATTATCTATCGCTGAATAATTGAAGACAGTGCTTATATTTTATTTATATATATTTTCCTTTTTGTTTTTGATGTGGATACATATTTATTTTATTCATATGTATATGTATCTATTTTTTATGCATGTTGTATGAATGTGTTTTTTAGTTTATTTTATATCATTTTTATTACATATATTATGTATTTAGATATGTTATATATATTGTCCTTTGACATCACGTACACCTCACAATACCCCACAGTTGTCTCTATTTTATCCATCCTATGGTTGGTTGTCTGGAAGAGATCGCCTCGAGTGATAAGACCGCCATTGTACTCTTTTCTTGCTTGTTAAATTGTGTTAATGTTATTTCCTTTTATTTACTGGTGTACAATAAAGCTTTAAATAAATAAATAAATAAATAAATATTATTTAAAATATTAAATATTTATTTCGGTGCGGAAATTAAACCCGCAGCCTCACGTTTCATACCTAGCCTCTACCCTACTGCGCCACGGAGGCTGTCATCTGTGATATTCAGCCTTCAAGTAAAATGGCGTATTAGTTGCATTATGCATTCGTCTATTACCCCTGCATAAAGAATATTGTATTTAGCAGTCAACAAAGGCTGTGTCCGCGAATTTGAATATTCCAAGTACGCCGCCCTTTTTCACGATATTTTCTTTCTTTAGCATTTACTATCGGTCGCCAGATTATGTGCGGTTTTTAACGAGCAGGATCCGATGGGATTAGACTATCTACCGTCCATTACACAGAAAAAACGTACTCTCTATTTATACGTTTTGCTTTTATCCATTTCAGCGAAATTCCTGTCACATTGCATTAGGCTAGGGTTTGAGGCGAAATTTCCGGAAGCCCGATCAATACCTCTTGGTACATTCGTATTTGAGCACTATATACGAGGGTGTGTCATGTTTCAGATTCAGCCTTTGTGATATACAAAGTTGCGTTATTGTTTCGAAATGTAATAGATAACCATTTGTAGGAAAGCTGACCATCTTTCGTTGGTAGATGTCCTTTTAAGATTGCACTCTTCTGACGTCACTAAGCATAAGAGCATTTCAGTTACTTTGTTGTAGCTATACATTTTTTTCTAATAAGAACCCATTTGATCTATATAGTATGCAAATAAAGTGCGATTACATGCTATACCCTGACGCAAATTCTTTGTGAATTTTATTTTAAATTGCATAAATGCAATTGGAAAATAAAATATGAATAGAGCATGGTAATTTGATGTGCATAATGCGCCAGCAAGTTGGTAAAATGAGATGTGACAGTGGAGCGCAACAGTGTTGCGTGTCACATTATGTTGATTGCAGCAACCACGGGCGCGACAAGCAATTACCTACTCCTGCTTACATACTATTTTTAAAATATTTCATGAATAAAGTGCTACAGTATTTTATAATGTGTTATGTTAGTTCACATCAAACTTAATTTATAGACACTACCTACAGCAGTTTTAAAACCCACGCATATATCTAAAATAAAAATCCAGGGCGCTTGAGGCTACAGACTTAATACGTCTACGCCTACTATTTTTAAACAGAGCCTGATGTTTTAAATCCCTGTATTTTTTTCTGCTTATATTTAAAACCAGCGGCCCGCCCAGGATCGCCCGGGTGTAAATTGATTTATCTATTACTAGTTGCCCGACCCAGCTTCGCCCGGGTACAAATAGATTTATGTACAATAATATATTATTATTATTATACATATAAACCTTCCAATATAGGCACGCTGCCGCCGCGGCCGGCCAGTACCGCCGCAAGCGCTACGTCCCGCAATTTTAAATCTGTAATATCTTCGAAAATATTCATTTAAATCTGTGCTGTGAAGGACCATATAGATCTATATTAAATCAACAATGTATTTAAGCTATTTAATTCGATAAGGATTAATGCTGTATTGGTTAAAATCGCTTCGAAAATTAGCCATTATTTGTCGTAAAAAGTAAATGACAAAAAAATGTTATTGTGGGATATCCATAAGAGATACACATAATATACCATCGCGGAGTTTTCTGTAGACCTTTTCAATGTGTACAAATAATTAGTACATTATTTTGATATATCTCGTAGGGTTCAGCCTGCGTTTGCAATGTAAGCGGAAAAAAAAATGATAATTTACGACATCACATTAGAAAACTCAAAAATAACAATATATCTCCACTATTTAATGGATGTTCTTATACATGTAAACCTTTCTATTGAATCACTCTATCTATTAAAAAAAACCGCATAAAAATCCGTTGCGTAGTTTTAAAGATTTAAGCATTACATAGGGACATAGGGACAGAGAAAGCGACTTTGTTTTATACTATGTAGTGATAATATACAGGGTATATCAAGACTGCTACCGAAAACGACACCCGGCTTCGTTTATGCCGGCATTAGGCAACTTAACCCTATTGAGTAACCTATACAGTAAAAGAAATAATATTTGTGAGATTCGACATTACTTGTCTGTGTCTCTGCGGCTACTTGTTCGGCCTCAGGCTATCACGAAGGCAATAAGTAAGTACATACAGGGTATATCAAGACTGCTACCGAAAACGAAGCCGGGTGGTAGTTAAAGCGACTTCAGACACAATGCAACAGAAAAAGTTGCAAAAAAAAGCGACAAATTTTTTTTGTTATTTTTTTCCTATGACCATATTTGGGTGGTAAATACATTTTTTCCTAAAATAATAGTGTATACCTTTTATTTATAAATAATCTAAGGTATAAAAGTGTGTAAATTATTATTTTAGCAAAAACTATGGATTTACCACCCAAAAATGTCGATATTTAAAAAAATCATAAAAAATCGTTGTCGCGTTTCTTTGCGAAATTTTCAGTTGCATTGTGTTTGTAGTCACTAAAACTACCACCCGGCTTCGTTTTCGGTAGCAGTCTTGAGATACCCGGTATATGTAATATAGCTAAATTTAAATCCGTCTATCTATTTAAAAAAACCGTATCCAAATCTGTTGCGTTTTAAAGATCTATCTATACATACATACAGGGACAAACAGAAAATAGGAGGAAGCGACTTTGTTTCATACGATATAGTGACTAAATTTGCTATAAAACATTGTTTAAAAAAACTGTAGTTTTGACTTAGAGTTTAGACATAGTTAGTCGCGATGGAATGTTACCTCCATTTTCCAATTAAAGTATGTTGAGTTAGCATAGTTAACAAATACCACCCAAATTTTCAAACATTTCGTTAAAGCAATTACAGTTGTAAAAATAATTTTATCTAGAATGTTTTTGAGAGGAATATTGTGAACGCTTTTGTCGCGGAGAATATAGAGATATGGATGGTGGCGAGCGGTGGTATAAGCGTTATTGATCTCGCAAATTTTAAGGGACAGATTTTGCTATCTGGGCAATCAAGCTAGGCAATGTTCCAGGTCCCTATCAAAACCTTAAACCTAGTAACAGCATCATCATCTTGTTTGGTTTTTCGTCTTTATTGCATGGGTTTTGCATGGCAGTTGGGTGGCGCCGTAAAAAATCCAGAGCGCCTTGCAATCTCGCAGTATGCTAATTGTAATGCAAAAGTGGTACTTTATGCAGGATATATCAAAACTGCGACCGAAAACGAGTCCGGTGGTAGTTTTAGTGAGTAGAAACAGCGCAAATAAAAATTTTGGGGTATTAAATATCGTCTTGTTTGGGTCGAGGAGAATCTATAGCTTTTGATAAAATAATAATTTAATCTCTTGCGTAATACAGAGTCTTTAAATATTTAAGGGTGTACGTTGTTATAATAGGAAAACACTATGTATTTACCACACAAATAAGATCATAGGAAAAAATATAATATAATTCAACAAATAATTTTTTTAGTTGCCATGTGTCTGACTGAAGTCACTAAAACTACCACCTGGCTTTGTTTTCGTTCGCAGTCTGGATATATTTTGTATACCGGACTGACGATTAACAACCCTCAATTTGCAAAACTTCTGGTGCATTTGCTACAACGTCGGGTTCGTGAAGCGTCACGAGATACGCCTAAACAGCTTCTAGAGAAGTTCTGACTTTCCTTATTGCATTACTCATAATTCACGAATAAATATCCCGTATTACCTCATTCCCTACTATGCCCTAAACGGGCACTGGTGAGAATTACAAATCCTTTACAACCATTGATTTAAAAACTAAGAATAGACCCTTCAGTACATTTGGAGTTCCAAAAACGCAACCGTAAAATCGCGCTTAAATAAATATTAAAATAATTTTCTATTTATTATTTTTATTAAACTTTCTGTCACACTACAAGCAAGCATTTTCAAAATCTTTGCGAGCAAAGACTAATTTCTCATATCGCATATAACGCTCTAATATCGTTTTAGACCCCCGTATCAAGTCAAACATGTATTTACCATGAAGAGTTATTCCACAGGTAATCAATAAATATATTGGTGTATTACAGCCACAATATTCCAGCCCGCAGATAAATCTTGGGCGGGTACCAGAATACAATAGACCTTCATTTTACAAAACCCAGACCCGAAATAAATACCTGTGGATCAAACATTAGTTTTGTGCGGGAATCGAACCCGCGACTTCACGTTTCAAACGTCTAACCAGCCACGCTACCGAAGCTGTCAATATATAAAAATATAGGTGTATTAGTCACAATATTACAGACCACAAACTTAGATAGATTATGCGCGGATATCAAAAAACACGTGAAATTTTTGGTTTTACAAGAATCGGAGCACAAAAATATATTTTTGAGTCCCATAAACTTGTCTCGGTGACCACAACACCACGTTTTAAAGCAACCAACTGCGCATAGGTGTATGTTAAATAACCACTTGCGGTGTGACAATTAAATATAAGTAAAGTAGGCTTTATACCTATGTAGTTTGACTCGTATGATAAAAGGTTATATATTATGATGCGCTTAAAATTTCGCAGCGTTTAATATTAATAATACATCACGTTTAATATTAACAACAATGTATTCTGTAATTTCACGGAATGCGCATTTTATTTCTACAACAACAAAGTTGATCCTCATGGTATCGCGCATTTTAATGGTAAATTATTCGACTCTTATTATTGTTATTACCTAACTGATTTAGTAATTTGTCGTCGAGGACCTGCGTTCAATTCCCAGTTATTCCCCTAGATAACCTAGACAATTAACATTTTAGTTTGAAAAATCCAATGATTTCAAGGATTCGAAGGGTACATAGAAATCGAATGTTTAACCACATAGGTGTTTGTGAGACCGAAAAGTTTCTCGTAGTTCCTGATACCCACGACACAAGACTCGATCTTAGTGTGGGGTCAGGACTATGTATGTCACTGTTGGATGTTATTTATATTTATTGTAATACTGAATCCTAAAATTGAGTGGAAGACAGTATGTTGATGCAAATGGCTTAAGCGGCCCGTTCCTCTTCATCGAACGGTTTAGTGAGGCAAGAATGCCGTATCATTATGGATTCACTTGCAATTTCACCAACTCACAGTGATGCCTAGCACGACTATTGCCAGTGTGTATAGGCAGACGTATCATTACAAATCACCCGTAACACATCCATACTAATATTATAATTGTTACAAGTTTGTATTAAGAATGTATGGATATTTTTACTCATTCGCACAAAAACGGCTCGATGGATTTTGATGAAATTTGCTATAAGGGTAGCTGACAACCATTAACATATAGGCTACTTTTTATTCCGAATGATGTGTTCCCGTGGGATGAGTCAGTAGTTAAAAAATAAATATTTGCTACTCTTTGATAGGAGAGGAGAGGATTGTATGCTTTTCATAGGACATAAAGAGACGGGATCGAATGGGATGGGACGGGGGGGACGGGAGGGGAAAAGTAATGTAGTCGACGGCGTCACATTGAGTTTTAATATAAAACGTATGTTATTTGAAACGGCGCGCTGTCCCTATCGGTATACACGCTGTTTGTGAAAAAAGTGATTCTAGTTTAATATATTTCTTATATAAGTCTTCAATATTCTTCCATTATTTTATATTTAGGAGCATCACAAAGGTGAGAGGCAGGTCCAAATGTATATTAATAAAATAAGACTTACCATAATCACAGCCTCTTTGGAAGGCAGGGGGCAATCGTCAAAGACAATTGTGATCACCAAAGGCCCCAAGGGATCTTCCAGCGGGATGACGGTCACCAGCGATGCTACCACCTGGATCCAGCCGTCCTCCTTGTCAGCTATAACATGCAGCTTAGCCAGAGGCACCGGAGACTCTTCATCACTATAAGAAGACAATGAACTAAAATTTTCATTAAACAGTGATGTTCATTTCCTTGTAAAAGTTTTACAAAACAAAAAAGAACAAAAAATAAAAGGCAGCAGATTATTTCTTAAATATTCGCTGGGCTGCTTCGCGAATTCGCTTTGGCTGCACACATATGGTAAACTCTACAACAAAAACAACATACATTATTAAATTCGCTAATAATAACTGCAAACAGATTTATATTAACAAAGAGTTCTCCTAATACATTCAAAGGAAGATAAAAATAGATTGATCATCAAAAATCGCGAAAGCATTCTTAAAAGTGAGGGTCAGAGGTTGTTCATGATACAAGCAAGTAAAGAATAAAATAATGTTTTATTAGCTGTCAAGCCATTGGTAGGCAGAATCTTTGCTCCACTATTATCTACACTAATATTATAAAGAGGAAAGATTTGTATTTTGTATGTAACGAATAAACTCAAAAAGTACTGGACCGATTTTAATAATTCTTTTTTCATTAGAAAGCTACATTATCACTGAGTAACATCTAGGTTATATTTAGTACTAGATTACTATAGAAATCTTTAGAAATTCCTATTAAAACCAACCGAAGATGTAAAAAAATTAGCCATAAAATGTCTTTCATCGCATACGCTACGAAGAGTATTAATGATAGGACAAAAAAATGTTGGACAATATTATAGAATATATCAATATCTACAAAAACTTCGCGAGACCATATGTCTAACTATTGTAGTTACGTCACTATAACTACTTTTTTACATTTAACAAATTGATAGAAATGCCGATCAAAATCAGACCATGTTATCCATACCATTTATAAATTTTTATCCAAATAAATAATTTAATATTCAATACTGTCTCAATACCTGATGTCTGAATACTTTTTGAATTATTGAAATCGGACATTCAAAAGATATCATGAAATTAAAACAAAAATACATGCCGGCGGCGGCCGCCACGCAGCGCATCGAGTAACTAACTCATATTATTGTAGAGAACATGCATATTATTGTAGATAAATCTACATGCACCCGAGCGAAGCTGGGCCGGGCTGCTAGTATAGTTATAAGGAGATTTGGTTGAAGTCACCATATTAACAGTGTTGACAAGTTGTGCCTAATATGGTAATAAATGTTTGAACTAGACACTAAACAGTTTTGAATACAAATGTATGTCCACTGGTATGTTTAAATAAGGACAATTCATCACTAACACAAAGGTACCTCACAATTCAAGTAAAATTTACTCTTTTTTGTTCATAAATTTCACTAACACAAGAGATTACTAATTTACAAAAGTAAATTATATTTAGTTTGTAATATTAATACACAAAATATAAATCTTTATTCTTTCCAAGATAATGTTAAAAGGTTAAATCAAATCTAACATAGACTTGAAATATTTTAATATTAATCTGACTTGCTAAAATGATCTTAAAGGAAAACAATTTACTTAGAATGAATATTTCTTGATTGTTATTGTTTACCAAGTACCACAAACCAAAAGGAATACATTATAATATTTTGATGGCTTTCAAGACCAAAGTCCTAAGTATAAACAGGGTGAAATCCAGTTTACTATTTATGGCCTTATTTATGGACTGTTCATAAACTAAATTATAGTTACCAAATGTTTCATCTTCTTCAAATGACTTTATAGAAAAGAAGACAAACTGTCTGTGAATATATATTAAATACAAATATATATATATTTATATATTTGTATTATAATATATATTTATATTATTTTCTCTGTTATATATTAAATACAAATGTATTCAAAAACTGCACAATTTATTATTGACCATACAGATTTTTATATTTTTCAGATATAATATATCAGATTTGCATTTAATTCCAGAACCCTGAATGGGTTATAAAAATAGAAGTATTGGATCTCCTACACTTGAACAATTTATTAGTGCTTTTGTAATTGCTATAATGTGTAAAATGCAGTTATTATTTATCCCAATCATTCAAACATTAAGTTTCATTCCAAATCTTTGTCATTTATTGTTTTTGTCGTCTACAAACATTCAACAGGTAACTTTATGTACTTAACCATTTCAGCTTTGACAAAATAACTGGTTGGTGCTTTAGTCAGGAAATGTATTAGTCAGTATGTATACCATTTTTTTTCTTTGTTCTATGTGAAGCTGCTCTGAAGTAGTGTTGAAATTCAATTTGACTAAAAAATTACCTAAATTATTTATTCAAGTCTTTTTTATCTTTCTTTTATTATTTAGGAGTGTAGTATGTGTGTTTTTTAGTATTATGAAGTAATTTAATTGTTGTCTACTTATTAACAATAAGGTAATCTCTATGTTTATTCATCATTCATGTTAGTATATAATTCATATACATTGACCAAAAATATCATTTATTTTAATTCGAGTTTGTATTCTATGACAATGTGCAATCAAATTTTGGATCTATTATTGTATGATTGTTATTTATGTTCTGTATGTGTATCAGCCCATATACGTCCCAGTGCAGGGCACGGGCCTACTCTACAATCGAGAATATGTGCATTCTACACTAAATCTTATGTTTCACTATATTTCGTGGACTTCTTGTGATCTCTAATGATACTACTTCCCAGTTATTGATGTTTTATTCACCTGGCATTTCAATTAATTAATGATATATTTAAATTGTTCAGAATTTTTGAAATCTATCATTTTAAATTACAGCAATGCTTGTTTGAGTGACTGTATTTGTGTAGGACTTACTTATCCACAATGGATGCTATGAGAGACAGCATCTCTAGCACCAACCGGTCCACATGCCGTGGGTCTATATATCTTGACAGACGAGGCGGAGGCTCCCCTGAGGCCAAGGATATGGAGTCCAGTCCCTGGGGGGAGTCTGTGTCCCTCTCATCTGGAGCCTTGTCTTTACACCAACACTGCCCCATGACCTAAAACAATAACACCTTAATTGTCTACATCCCTCTCAGAATAATTCCAATTTAATAAATTATTAGTCACATTATTTGCAATAAAATATTGAATATTCACTTTTGCAAGTAGTGGTGTGAGCACTCACTGATGTGTGCGACTGCTGTACGTCCCGCGCGGCGTCAACCTGCCGAATGCATACTGCTGATGGGTCACTATAGACGTTTGATGAACGGTGAACCAATGAAAATTGTGCCGCCCACGTACGATGCGCGCACAATCAATTTGTTCTCTTTCCAATTATAACACCCAGATCAATACGATATTGTGTAATGGGATGTTATTAGTCTTTAATAACAATTGCGCTAGTTTAAATATCGACCATCTGCTTTATTATACTACGATTTTCACTTATTACTTATGTACCCGCACTTTTATTTAATGGGTGCCTGTAAGACTTACAGACTCCCATATACATAATTTGGAAAGAAGAAATATTTTTAAATTGTTTTATGGTAGGTAACAGTGAACTTTATTATTGTAAACAATTCTTTCGCTTTCACGACGCGTCAAAAAGCGAATCACCGTCAAGTTGTACTGTAATAGGGACTTTCGGACTGTGATCATTACACTTTTAATCGATTCTTACAATTATTATTCGTTATGATCGATTTTTCAATTGTTTCCCTACTTGTTCTTAGTTCCTTTTCGTAATGAATATTTAGCCAATATCATGGAAAACCTGTTTCAATTATACTTACTCAATTATAATTTAACATCAAAGATAATCAATTATATCGTTATCTATTTTAAATCCATTGCTCAAGATTTTATTTAAGGATTTTCTCAAAAATCAAAGGTTTTTAAATATGAATCCAGTCTATTTAAACATTATGGTTGTTCCAAGCCCAAAGTATAGATACATAATTAAACTCCGAATTTTAGAAAATTAGTTAATTCATTCGTAACTGCTGGTAATCACCAGTGATAGCATAATACGGCATTTTTTGAATTTCCTTCAACGTAATTACAGAAAGCTTACTGTAATTACGTTGAAGGAAATACATAGAAGGAAACCCGAGAGGTGTCCACGACAATGTTTTTTTTTAATTTCTGGTGATACGAACACATTATAGAAAGAATATAGTGTTGTAGAGTAACATAGGCGTCGGGGGTATCCGACCAGCCCCCCGATAAACTGGCTTACTGTGTAGAACCGGACCCATTGACGTAAAATATATGGACGGGGCGGAAAGCAAGAAAAGTGTGGTCACTAAAGTGGTCCGCAGATCAGTTCAACGGTTGTGACGTAAAAATCTGACAGATGGCGCAATTTTCACAGGCATCTTTTTGACGTACCCAATGTACTAAAGGGCCTATCCTTAGTTTTTAAATCAATGACCGGACCACCTTTACTACGACAAGAACTTCCGTGCCCAGTAGAGGGGCAATGGACATGATCTCAGAGCAAATACTATAATTTATTTAAATTTTTAAACATAACAGGTATTATATTTTATAACGGAATGTTATTGTTGACATAGTAAACAATCAACTAATCGTTTTTGCACCCAATGTTATTGAGTAGGTATCCCTTTTTCTAAGAATATAAAATAAAACGTAATTATAATGATTCACAAAAGAATTTGGCATTTAAACTTCAGTACGTGCATATTTGGTTTAAGTCTACAAGTATAATTGTGTCGACCTAGTGGGCTGTGTATGAAGGACACCTCTCTCTCACTCATAATTATGGGTTCATATTGCATTGCAAGTAGCGTCAAGTGTATTTTGATAATTATCGTGCTAATATAAAACACTAAAATATTGAACAAAACTATTCAAAGATATTTCATAATAAAACTAATTCTTTAAAGTATTTAATTATGCCAAAATTGATTCCTATACGAATCGATTTTGGAATCGATGCTAATAAAGAGCGCAATACATCCCTAGCCTAGGCTAGTTATCCATACCCAAAAAGTCCATATCTTGCACATTACGTGAACATTGCTGTCTCATTCTTACTAATGTAGACTTGCATAATGCTGTCCCGTTGTCAACTAAAACACCTGTCAGAGTCAACTGTTATTCTCGCTACGTGACTTATGATTTCTTATCTGTGGATTTGTAAGCTACGGAATAGTGTTTTATCTGTACGAGAACAAAAGGCGCGGTAAATTTGAAATACAGAGTACCCTTGTGGACATGCGCATGGTAGAAATAATATTTCAAGTTGATTTATTTTTATTAGGAAATGTAATATTTGGGAATGTGGTACGTATTATAGACCATTTCATAATTATAAACTAATCGGTATAAAGTATATATTTATAAAAGGGATGATATTTAGATTTTAATACAGTAATTATTCTTTGAGCGATTTTAATTTAATAATATTATCTATATACCGGGTATCTCAAGACAGCTACCGAAAACGAAGCTGGGTGGTAGTTTTAGTGACTTCAGACACAATGCAACTAAATTTTGTGCAAAAAATGGTGACAATTTTTTTTGTTATTTTTTTTCTATCGTTGTATTCGGGTGGTAAATACATAGATTTTTCTTAAGTAATAGTGTACATCCCTTTATTTTAAAAGAAGCTTAGGTACGTAAAGGCTTAATTTATTATTTTAGCAAAAACTATGGATTTACCACCAAAAATGATGATATTTAAAAAATCATAAAATAAAATTGTCGCGTTTCTTTGCGAAATTTTTTCTTTGCGAAACTACCACTCGGCTTCGTTTTCGGTAGCACTCTTGATATACCCAGTATATAAAAATGAAACCCGTTTCGCGTTGTCACGGCATCACGTGTGAACGGCTGAACCGATTTGGCTTATTTTGGTCTTGAAATATTCGTAAAAGTTCTGGGAAGGTTTTAGGAATGAGAAAAATTGGCAAAAATTTCTAAGGAAGATACTAAAAACCTTTTTTTTGGGTATCGTTCAAGCGTGATGCGTCCAGCCAATATAGGATGATCTTTGTTTATTTGACGGGAGACGTAAAAGACGGTCCAGCTTCAACTACCATCCAACGTAAAATGATCTATCTTTCCATTGTCTTTCATTGACGGCTGACGAAATAGAACAAAATTCAAAAAATGTGTACAACGTTTATATAATATTATCTAGATACGGCGTCTTGCGCGTAATTTTGTTAAATGTAAAATAAAACGATGTCCATATCTACCAAAATAGCCCATTGTTTTTTTAGATTATTGCAACAGTTTTAAACAAGGTATACTCTATCAAAGCGTTTTGCCGGAGTGCACCAAAATATATCTAATTATAATTTTTCGTTGTCATAAACGACATTGTCTTTTGAATTGATATTTTTAGATGCGCTGGGGGACAAATTTAAATTCCGCATTAGTATTGTTTTCAGACTCAAGTATTCAAAAAAATGGTACGTTGATGCCGTATCTAGACATTATAATGAAACGATATGCAGTTTTATGTTTTTAAATATTTGTTTTATTACTTACGTCACCTGGTAAGGCAGTATGCAGGTTTTATTAATTTGTATATGGTAACGTACTAGACGCGACTGCCAACAAGTTTACGATTGTGACGGGTTCAAATCTCAGGGCACACCTCTGACTTATCGGATTAATTTCTACGTCAAATAAAATCCGCCAACCCGCACTAAGGCAGCGGGGTGGACTATATCTTCTTCTTCTATAATATAAAAATGAATCGCAAAATGTGTTGGTAAGCGCATAACTCAACAACGCCTGGACCAATTTGGCCAATTCTTTTTTTTAAATGTTTATTATTACTTTATAACTAACAAAAAGTAATGGCGTGCAATTTTATTTGGAAAAACAGCATTTTGGTGCTGAATTAAGGGAAGGAATATTGGATGAACAATAAAAAACGCTTAAGTTTTTAATGTCAAAATTTCATAAGGCAATCTTTATATGTACATGTATATGGAGAGACGGGATATAATAGAGTCGAAGGTACGGGAGCGGACTGGGATATCTGACAGATTTGATAGGACCAAATGTAAATGCACGTTATAAGACGGGATGGATAATAAAGAGAAAGGACGGGACGGATCGGTAAGAGATTGAACAGACGGATGAGACGGGATTGAGCCGGACAGTAGGACAGCTACGTCAAGTTTGGGTATACAAGAGCTTATAGGAAAAATTAGATGTATTTGGTGTGGAGTGGAATCAAAAAATATATGCACCCAGGCGAAGCTGGGCCGGGGCGCTAGTTTTCAATATATGTTTGATTTTGTCTTAACGCGTTTCATTGCTAATTATATCTTACACTATACAACATCTTTTGATATAATATTTAGCACCAGTTCTAATCGCAGGTACTAAGTAATATTTTCATTTAATTGAATTAAAATTTTATTTTTAGACTTATCCGAAGATTCTGTAGTAGATGCAAGCAGACAATAATTAAAATTTAATTTGGAATTAAGATTTTTGCATCGCATCGAAAGTTCTTTTGAAAATGTTAGGAACAATTGTTGATGTAGTCACATTTGTTTGCGATACACCAAGGTCGGTGATCCCGACATCTAACTAGCACTATAAACCGCATTCAACTAGTGTGGGGCATAAATCCTTTTTCAGAGACAAATCAGATTATAGCTCCGTACATACAAGCTTTGCAAGGGTATGGAGGGGCCAACGGCCTTTTAGTCTGGCAGGGTTTGAAGCTAGGCTGGGTTCTTATCACAAAACATTGGCCGACATAACGAGTAATGACATGGGTAGTTACATACATACATAAACTCACGCCTATATCCCAGAAGGGGTAGGCAGAGGTGCCAGGACACCCACATGTCGCCTTGTATATTCCGTCCCACCTCAGCGTCCCACAATGTGATAGGTGGCGAGCCTATCGACATTTCGGGCACGAATTCCTGACTCTGGGATGATAATGAATAGAAAAATCCAATATCACTTTGCTCAACCCGGGATTCGAACCCGAGACCTCAGCTTTGTAACCGTACCGTAGTACAACTACGCCACCGAGGCAGTCCCGAGGCATGGGTAGTTATATACATGTATACCGGGTATCTCAAGACTGCTACCGAAAACGAAGACGGGTGGTAGTTTTAGTGACTACAAACACATTGCAACTAAAAATTTCGCAAAGAAACGCGACAATTATTTTTTATGATTTTTTAAATATCGTCATTTTTGGGTGGTAAATTCATAGTTTTTGCTAAAATAATAATTTAAACACTTTTATACATTAGATTGTTTATAAATAAAAGGGTATACACTATTATTTTAGGAAAAAATGTATTTACCACCCAAATATGGTCATAGGAAAAAAATAACAAAAAAAAAATTGACGCTTTTTTTTGCAATTTTTTCTGTTGCATTGTTTCTGAAGTTGCTTAAACTACCACCCGGCTTCGTTTTCGGTAGCAGTCTTGATATACCCTGTATGTACTTACTTATTGCCTTCGTGATAGCCTGAGGCCGAACAAGTAGCCGCAGAGACACAGACAAGTAATGTCGAATCTCACAAATATTATTTCTTTTACTGTATAGGTTACTCAATAGGGTTAAGTTGCCTAATGCCGGCATAATTGTTAAGAAAATTATTTTTTTGGCAATTTTCTTTTATTTTATGATAAACAGTGTACTAAACTTTTAAATACATTTGTATTTGCATACATATGTAATTTAGCAATCCCAAGAAATAAGACGTAAATATTTTTGGAAAAAATTGATACTATATGGATTTGCCCTTCAAAATCGGAGGAAATCCATCATACATTAATATTACATAGAAATAATCACTCAGAATATTATTTTATTTTATTTTATTTTTACATTAGGAGGATCCACAGCTACACAATACAATAAAATATATGGTTATAAAAATCAGCTTAAGCCATTTAAGGATCTACACGACTAATACATATAATATACAACATTACACGCAAGCAAACAAAGGTTTTTTCTCCGAAACTGTTCACTGCCGCGCTGGAAAATGCCTTCAAGCTCTTGCAGTGGAAAGGATTCGGCATCAACATCAACGGCGAGTATATTACTCACCTTCGATTTGCCGACGATATTGTAGTCTTGGCAGAATCGCTGGAAGATCTTAGCACTATGCTCGAAGACCTTAATCGAGTTTCCCAACAGGTGGGTCTTAAAATGAACATGGATAAAACGAAGATCATGTCGAATATCCATGTTGTGCCCACCCCCATTGGAGTTGGGGGCTCGACTCTCGAAGTTGTAGACGAATATGTCTATTTAGGACAAGTGGTCCGGTTAGGCAGGTCCAACTTCGAGAGAGAGGTCAATCGTCGAATCCAACTCGGTTGGGCAGCGTTCGGGAAACTTCGCGACGTCTTCTCGTCCAAAATACCTCAGTGCCTAAAATCGAAAGTCTTCGATAGTTGTGTGTTACCAGTGATGACATACGGCACCGAGACGTGGCCTCTCACTGTGGGCCTCATTAAAAGGCTCAAAGTCACTCAACGAGCCATGGAGCGGGCTATGCTCGGTGTTTCCCTACGAGATCGAATCAGAAATGAGGAGATCCGTAGGAGAACCAAGGTTACCGACATAGCCCATAGGATTGGCAAGTTGAAGTGGCAGTGGGCCGGGCACATAGCTCGTAGAACCGATGGCCGTTGGGGCCGAAAGGTTCTCGAGTGGAGGCCACGTACAGGCAAGCGAAGTGTTGGACGCCCGCCTACAAGGTGGACGGACGATCTGACTAAGGTCGCAGGAAGTCGCTGGATGCAGGCCGCTTCCAACAGGTCATTGTGGAGATCATTGGGGGAGGCCTATGTTCAGCAGTGGACTTCCTGTGGCTGATATGATGATGATGATGATGAAACAAAGGTAGCAAAATATTAAGTAATATTAAAACTAGATACTGAATACAATATTAGAAACTTGATAGTTCTAATGAAGAGTGATAATTACTAAAGATATCAACGAACATTAAAAAAATAATTACAAAGAGATACTGCAACTAGTTGAAAAATTATTAGCCAACCGCCCCCTTGCCGCACTTATACTAGTATGAAATAAATCTATATTAAATTGATCACTTGATTTATTAAAGTTTTTACTTGCTCTCACAACAAAAGAATTTTGACTATATTTCGTACATACATTGAACGTAGAAAATGTTTGATGATGCCTAATGGTTTTGAAGGGAACATGTCACCAGAATTTATTTAATAGATCTGGACAATCAATGGTTGAAAATATTTTTAAAATTAAAGTAAGGTCCGCAATTTCGCGTCGTTTTATAAATGATAAGAGATGGAATTTCCTACATAGATCAAAATACTTGGAGTTACTATAAGGGATCGTAGTGCGAAAACAAAGATACTTGATGAATTTCTATTGAATACACTCAATACGGTCAATAAGCTTGTTGTAGCATGGATTCCATATAATATGCGATGCATATTCTAACTGGCTTCGTACAAAAGTATTTTGTATCAGCCCATATACGTCTCACTGCAGGGCACGGGCCTACTCTACAATCGAAAGTACGATTGAGAGTGGTTAGGCCATATAGTCCACCACGCTGGCCTAGTGCGGGTTGGCGGACTTACATACCATAGAAATTCTCATAAATCGCTATGGTATGCAGGTTTCCTCACGATGTTTTCCTTCACCGTTTTAGTGCGTGGTGATTGACTGTCAATACACACATGACTCCGAAAAGTCAGAGGTGTGCCCTGGGATTTGAACCCGCGACCACCGTGAACAAAAAGAATAACTTAGATCAAAAAGTTCCATAAATGTTAAATCCCTCATTGTTGATTTTGTTCATGATAATTTCGGTAGGTGTAGTAAAATCTTGATTGATTATAAAATATATTATAAACAAAAGCAATTATTTTTCTTTTTACTCTTGTTACATCATTCAAGTGCAATTAGTATAGCATTTATAGATAGCCGAAGGACCCATAATCCATGTGTAGTAATTACTTTTGTGATATAAAAAGGTTTGTGTGCTATTACAAAAAAATTCAAACCGTTGCGGTTGTCCCTGGTCGCCACTAGTTCAGTTGAAAACTATTGATTGTGCCTTCGGATGCGACAGACAGATGCTACTAAAATCGATCTGTGCAATGGAAAATATAAGCTACGTACTTCAGACGTATCCGTCAATGTCCGATAATACTGCAACGTCCGATAATATTGTGTTCTCAAGTTTCATTTTTCATTTGAACAGCCCTAGTGTCCACACTTACCAATAGATGGCGCCAACTCCTTGAACCGCGATCAGTCTAGTTATACAATATAACTATATCAAATGCAAATAATATGTTAAGAGCGTATACACCTTGCGCGCAAAGTCAACTATAGGTATTTCTTCGTTAATTTCACGCACACATAAGCGACCAAAGCTGTGTGCGTAGAGCTGCCGCGTCGGCTCGCTATACAATCGGCTCAAACAACTTTGATCCGTGCGCTTCAAATATTCAATTGAAATGTAACTGTAATATAATATCATAAAAATATTTTATTTGCATTATAAGTAGACAAATATTACTGTGCAAGCAAAGAATAATACAAATTTTGGATACTAATCATATTTTCGTTATTATTACATTGTTAAGTTGCATTCAAATCAGTGTTCAAACAGTATACACTACGGATGTTTTATTAATCATTTCGTGTTCGAACACATAAATAGTGTTAGGCAGTGTTAGGGGCCTTACAACCCCTTACAATTACGAAATATATTTAATTTTATATTACAATACATAACATAATTTAGCCTCGGAATTACATACCATTATATTACCTGAAACATAATTTATACTCACTACAAAATCATTGTAGGTAATAAAAATAATTAAATATTTTACTACCAAAGTACTAAGATGTAGTAATCGCATTCCGCGCGTGGCTATTTTTACTTCGCGCGGCATAATCGACTGCAGCCAGGCTGGAGCGACCAGCGATACGTCCTCCCTCTAGAAGGCCTTGCGGCAGTCTGATTTGATCCACGTCGGACAGCGTGTTTTATAGTGGTTTTTAAAATATTTGTAGAAAACATGAAAACTAATTTTGTTGAAATATAAAAATGGTAATTTATTGATAAGATGTTCTTCTATTATAATATGTAATTGCTATAAAAATTATGTACGATAAGTTGGTGAAAAAAAATATGTTCTTGACGAGAGTTTCTGAATAATTTCGCATTGTTTAAATTTTTGTTTTTCAGGAACTAAACACAAAAAGATTATTTTTCTCAGCAAAATCCCTCCATAAGGGTCTTATTAGTTGGATAATATTTTTATTTTCATCTTATATTTAGTGGTTTCGGATATCTTAAGCTTCTAAATTGCCATTTAAAGCCTAAATAATGAAACTTGTGTTCAGTAATCCTTATAGTACTCACAAATTATCGATCAATCTATAATGTTTTCCACCAAAATCCCTAGATGACAACCTTTTCTAAAATTAGTACTAATTATTTTACCTTGAAATTGTTTATTGGTGGCTATTAACTCATTTGAAAAGTCCTGTTTTTAAGCCAAAAAGCGCGTGCAGGGTATAAACGCTCTTAAACAATGTTTAAAGCTTATCAAAAATTTCTGACTTCGCCCGGTTTTGAATCCAGTCTATACACATCATTTTGTGTTCTCATTGTTTTACACGTGTAGGTATGCCGTATATTATACTGCTTTTCTCCATTTCATGACTCAAGGCATGCAGTTCTGTTTAATTACGTTCCATTTCATCAGCCCTATGTTCTATTCCATCTCTTTTAATTTGAAAGAGTAGTTAATACACAAACCTATTAGATTTCCTTATTCACCCTATGGGAACATCAAATTTGCTGCGATACAAAGTAGCTTATGTGTTAATCCAGGGTATCAGATACCTCAGTTCCAAATTTCATAAAAAATGGTCCTGCCGTTTGAGCGTGAAGAAGTTACAGACCCACAAACTTTCTCACTTATAATATTAATAGGTGTAGATTTGTAGGATAAAATATAATTAATACACCTGACATGACAGTCGCACATATCTCGACTCTAAGATAATATTAATATGGAATAAAATTTGAGAATATACAATTTCAAAAATTCTATTATTACTTTCGCCTGTAGTTAAGTAACGCAATCTTTGAACTCGATTTCCGAGAACCTCTATATGTACGATAGATTAGATTTGAAATTTTGCATATTTATAAAGAATCGATGACAATAAAAAAATAGCAGATAAAAACAAATTGGCTTTTTAAAAGTGGTTAATTTGCGTGACTACTTCTTTACTTTGATATGATAGTTTTTACTAAAATCTGAAATAAAAGTAACAGTATAAAAAACTCAATAAAATGACTTACCCAAAGAACGATCTAATTTGTGAAAATAATTAATTATAATCAATTTAAGATTGAAAAAATAAAATTTGTTTTTTGATAGTGAAAAATAAGAAAAAACCGTTTAGAATCCAGGGATTATATCTCTGGTAATTAGAAGCTTTAATATTTTATGTAGTGTGTATACTCAAAGAAATAAATATATTTATCATTTAATTTCAGACAACATAATTCAGTTTGTTAGTAAACAACTTACAAATTATGTTCGTATCTGACCTAAATTAAAAGAGATTAACGCCCAAATACTGGAACGCAACTTAAATATAAATGGCGCTTAACTACGTTAATCCCGATTAAATGTACTGGCTAAGTGGGCCGTGCGCTGTTAAGAGCAACTTATTATTTGAATGGCGTTCCAGTATTCGGGCGTTAATCATAAAAAAAAAAGTGGACAAGTCCCACTTAGAGACATGGTTCACACAATGCTATTGTAACTATATTGGATTGGACGCAACATAATACTGATTTTGGAACGAAGTTCCTTATCGCGCGTTGCGAAAGGAGGCTAGACAGGAAAAATTAAAACCAAAAGTTGTAACGACACTTTAAAACATTTGACAATCGTTTTTTTACAATTTTAGTTTGTTACCCTGCTGTCAATTTTCAATCAACCCTTCATTTGACTTCATTTGATCTTTGCCAATTATTACTAAAATTGAGCCTACTGATTAAGTTTATATTACATTATATTTGTTAATAATAAAAAAATATTATTATAACCTGAAAGAAATAAAATTTGATTACAATTCCTTCACTAATTAATAGGCTTTGAAATATTCAACGTGGTAAATAATAAATAAATAACATCCAACAGTCACATACATAGTCCTGACCCCATTCTAAGGTCGAGTCTTGTGTCCTGGGTATCAGAAACTACGAAAGACTTTTCGGTCTCACAAACACCCAGACTCGAAAATATTTCTCTTCTCTTCTTCTCTCGTTTCACAGGCATATAAAGGTGTTTTCCAAATACCCATGTATCATATTTTTATTATTGTATATCACCACATGTGGTCTTCAATACAGATTTTCCCAAAGATTTCTACAGTTTAAATTCTCCTGCATCCAGCGTCTTCCAGCAACCTTTATTACGTTGTTCGTTTACTTACACTTGGGTGTCTGAAGCTGCACCTACCGACATCAATTCTCCGACCAATGAGCACAAACCAGTATGGGATAAAGCAACCTTAATATAGTGAAACTGAACAGGATTAGAAAATAATTGTTGTATCAAGTTACTTGTTTTACTTGGTGCTTGAAGTGTATTAAGAGTTTATATAGAGGTTAGGTGGAACTAAAATTAGTTATAGCAAGGTAACAAGTGTGAAGAGGTTGCTTAGCAGGCGGGCATAACTGTATCTATTGGCATACCAATGGATACTCTGCCTGGACGGCATTTGCGCTTACCATCAGGTGCAATGTGGCCACTATGCCGGATCAGAATTAAAAATTAAAATAATAAAACTGAACCTGTTTTTCGTCCCTTAGCCATTCCAAGTAAGAAATTAAAAATATTATTTAGTCTTTGTTTATTATTTAACAACAATAACTATAATCATTCTTGTTTTAAAAAAAGAATCAGTAAAATCAGCAATATGTGCCCAATATGGCGATAGGCTCACCCCCTATCACATCGTGGGACGGAAAATACAAGGCGAAATGTGGATGTCTGGTTGCATCGCTTCTACTGGCTGCTCCTTCTGTGAAAAAGGCGTACGTTATGTATGTATGTATGACTATACAGGGTATATCAAGACTGCTACCGAAAACGAAGCTGGGTGGTAGTTTTAGTGACTTTATACACAATGCAACTAAATTTTGTAGAAAAATTAGTGACGATTTTTTTTGTTATTTTGTTTTCTTTATTTTTTTTTTGGATGGTAAATACATAGTTTTTTCTTAAATACCTAATAGTGTACACCCTTTTATTTTTAAAGACGCTATGGTATGCAAGGCTTTAAATTATTATTTTATCAAAAACTATGGTGGATTTACCACCCAAAATCGACGACATTAAAAAATAAATAAATAATAATTGTCGCGTTTCTTAGCGAAATTTTTAGTTGCATTGTGTTTGTAGTCACTAAAACTACCACCCGGCTTCGTTTTCGGTAGCAGTCTTGATATACCCTGTATAACAATTTTAATATTATGTATACTCGTATGTTATGGGCCAAGTGATTAATCGAGCATTATTCATAATGCCCGGGCAATATGAATAATGCCCAATAAGAGCGTGCAATGTGATTATAACCAATCAATTTATCACATTGCCCGGGCATTATGAATAATGCCAAGTGCCTATTGGGCAGAGTAAAGCGAATCAAAATCAAAACAATGAGCCGAAGTGGTAGAATTTAGAATAGGGCAGTGCGAGGGGGTGGGTTGGCAGGAGTGGAGGGGGAGGGGGAGTGTCGCACCTCCCCTGGTACCACTTGTTGTCAATACAAATTAGCTTCTGCATCGTCTCCGGCGCTACGGGAAGTTCAGCCCCTTCGCCCTTGCGTAACAAAAGATACAGCGGGCGGGGGCTGCTCTCCCTCCGCGCCTCCGACTTTTTATAAACACTCTAGGGTCGGTAGCTAAAAGACTACGTGAAGTCGGGGTGTCCCGAGTCGGTTTTGGGGCACAGTCGACCTAACTGATCCATAAAATGGGTACACTAATTTTCTTCTGAAGATAATGTTTCGGACGTTAAAAAACAACTAAACATAAGCAGGTCAATTCAACTTGTCTTATGTCTATCGCAGATGCGACAATGCGGCAGCCCACCACGTAAAAAATCACCTATTAATCACATTGCCCGATCATCATGTAGCCATATTCATAATGCCCGGGGTATGTGATAAATAGGTGAGTTTAGATTGTAATTAATCACTTGGCTCGATATGGCTCGGCAATATTCATACTGCCCGGGCATTATGAATCCTGCCCGCATTAATCACTTCTCGGCTCGGAATACAGCCACAAGTGGGGCCATAACATATATATCAATTTATAAACAAATTGTTTATCTGTTATTTGTTGGAGCTTATATTCATTATTTTTCTATCGTTTATTCTTTTTCTTCTCTTATCTATCCAAAGTTTGTCTGTAAAAAATTGCTTAGAGCGCATCTGTACTTTTTATATATAATTGTAAGTATTATAAGCTTTTCTTTCCAATATGTGTGCAGTAAATAAATAAGTGTGACTATATTACTAAGTTTTTTACATGTCTGAACCTGTCAAGACATTAATTTCTATGATTTTTACTAAATTATTGGTAGCATTCGTTATGTAAAAAGATCAATTATGCTTTCTGTCTATATTCCGCAATTATTCAAAAATAATAAGAAACAGGGTTTCGATAAAGTTCGTTATAAAGATATAGTTGTAATAAGCAGCAGTGTAAATGCACTGTTCTGTTTCGGATTGAAGGACATTGTAGCTAGAATAACTAATGGACATACTGAGACTTAGTATTTTATGTCTCAGGATGGCGAGCACAGTGTAATACCAAGCATTGCATTGTAATTCAAGA
This sequence comes from Hyles vespertilio, assembly GCA_009982885.2. Classification (NCBI taxonomy): domain Eukaryota; kingdom Metazoa; phylum Arthropoda; class Insecta; order Lepidoptera; family Sphingidae; genus Hyles; species Hyles vespertilio. The sequence continues at coordinate 34,319,216 of CM042833.1, read as the reverse complement.
TGTTGTTTGGTTTTGCCACTGTTTATGATTAGTCGCATCGCGACATGATCAGATCATGAGAATGATCGGGCGAACAGCACGCTTGTCATTGCAATTAAAAAAATCTATTACCTCTTACGGCGAGTTGTATGAGATTTTGAAAATCTCGTTATAGTAAGGCTCGTTATATAAAAGTTGCACTGTTCTGCTAATAAATAAATCGTCTCACGTATGATTTGATTTCAAGAGCAAATACCGAGCATAGCCTTTTCAAAGATCGCTGATTGACCTTGTGAAACCTTTCGACACTAGGCTTGGGCCTAACCGGTCACTACAGAGAGCGCTCAATTTAGTTCATAATCCAAGGATGAACTAGTTCGTTCTATTAGTTCTTTTTGAAATAATTTAGTAAGAACGATAAGTAAAGAAAAATATATACTTATTATTATTGTAAGTTTTGTTTATTTTTATTTAAAAAATACAAAGTATTACATGAAAATTTTCCACGTCCATTTATGTAATATGAGTTTTTTTATTTAAATAATGTACCCGCGACTTCGTCCGCGTGGAATTCAACAAAACCTTTTTTTTTAAACTAAAATAACTTTTCTAAAATAAATGTACCTAAGTTACTCCTTATTATATCACCTACCTGACAAAAAAAGTCCTGTCAAAATCGGTCCAGCCATTTCAGAGATTAGCCGGAACAAACAGACAGACAGACAGACCTCAGAACAAGAACTATTGTTCTGAGAGACAGACGGACAAAAAAAAATCTAAGATCATTTTCGTTATAGGTATCGTATATATACCGATATGTAGTTGGATATTTTCTTTAATTTTCACTTTACAGACACTTCAATTTTATTTATATGTATAGATTAGTCAAGTGTCTAGTAAACTGGACGCTAAAAGAAATATAAAAAGAACTAAGAACGGGATTTTCAATGAACTAATTCGCATAGTTCACCTAAAGGAGCGCTCTTCCTACCTAGGTCGTTCGCGAACTACCCAAGACTATTCGACACTCACAGTAACAGGTCAAGTTTGAGTGCAATGACATTTAATTATTACAACACAGCAGCAGTATTTACGTAGCAGATTGAGCCTAATCGAATATGTGTCACGAGTAGCGCGCCGTATGTGAAAGGGTTAAATTGTTACATAGATAGTGAGAGGGACGGGATGTCAGGGGAAGTTGATTGAAGGTCAACGTTTCTGTATAATATACTATATACGCACTACATATGCCATAGGTATTTCATATATCTCTAGGTATTTTGTAAATGTATAGTAACACTTTCAGACTAATGGCCGCACTCAGTCACCTTTAATGACAATTAAACAGTTTCATGAAATATACTTTTTAAATCCACCATAGGAATATTTTAATTGATATTAAATGTCTCTGTCGGCCATTCGTACCACACATTAATGTTATTCGAATATAAAAATAAGTTACGCGCCACAAAAACTTTTAATAAATTCCGTATAAAGTAGTAGTTAGTGACAGCGCTTGTTCCTGATAATGGTCCTCACAGTTTACACGTTTGCTAGTGTACTGCTCGTATTAACTTTCCGACACGACGCTAACTAACGCTCGGAATACAGCCACAAGTGGGGCCACAAAATTGTTCATTTCCAGGCAACTTTTTGCGAAGAGGCTATGACTTGTCCACGCTGTTCCGATGAGGACCGCACTATGTTTAGGGCACTAGATAATGTTATTATAAGTATCACAAGTCGTCACGCACACGGGAGAGTCACAGTCGTCGAGGCGTCCAGGGTCGTCGGCGTCAGCGATATACAACGGCGTTCGGGAACGTTTTATGGGACCCCGATTAATGAGCGGGCGGCGCGTTCGTCAATGTTTATGGCATGGCGGTAGGAGCCATCGTCGTCGCCGGATCTGTATGCTGGTGGTCGCAATAAGGCGGACGGGCACCGCTGAGGCGGGTGGTAGCGATCGATAGGGCGGGCGCGGCGCTGCAGTCGTCAGTCGGCACTCGGCAGTACGCTCCACGCCAGGCACGACTTCGGTCCGTAACATTCCGTTAACCGCCCGCGCGGCGATAACACGCGACGATGCGCGGCGACCGCGCCGAACGCGCCGAACGCGCCGCTCGCGACACGCGCCACAATAAAGATCACGATAACTTAAAGTCGTCTCTAAAAAAGGGCACGAATAAATCTAAAAAGCACAGGGTGATTTTTGATGAGAGCGCGAATGAGTTTTTTGAAGCGGATTATATTATTGTCGTGCGCGACGAGTGCGGCTACTCCGACGAAGGGGAGAACGAGGAATGCTCGGGATGCGGCGCGTGCGAGCATTACCAGGAGCCGGAGCCGGGCGCGCTCAGTCCGCCGGAGGGGTACAAGGACCTGGGCCTGTTCAACCGCGACGGCACGCTGCGCGAGCAGGCGTGGTGGGAGGCGGGCGACGTGGTGCTGGTGGGCGAGCGCTCGGGCACCGTGTTCACGCCGCAGCACCTGCAGCTGCTGCGCCGGCTGCAGCGCGAGCGGATGCTGCGCTCCACCATCTGTGCCGACTGCGACGCGCACGCCGCGCTGCACCAGCCGCTCGGTGAGTCACCCCGCCTCGTCCTTGCCAAGGACGCAATCCCGCCATCCCGCCATCCTGCCATCCCGTCGCCATCCGACATCGCTCTCTCCTATCATGTTTCTCTTCCTCCAAGCGATGCGAATTTCAGCTGCTCGTCGTGCTGGGCCTTCGCCGTTGAGCCTCGTCTTCGTGGGCGACGTCTTCGCGCGCCGATAAACAAGGAAACCTTACGAGTATCGTCGCCCGACCGATACTTGTTTATAAATTGTTTTTTTTTTTCAGGTCCACGTGCAATAGTACTTACCAATTACCACAATATGTTTAGTGTTGCTGCTGTGTATGCGACTTCTTAATGCTTGGCGAAACGATTTACATATTTGAAACTCGTCCTTGTATATATTAGGATCAATGTATGCTCACGAGCAAAGCGAAAACATAACTAAACATTGTTGAATTGAAGAGTAGCGCGTTGCTATCGAATCATAACAAGTTTAATAAAACAGTTTTACATCGTTACTAGAGCAGGTGACGCAAGTGGCGTCGTATTTCAAAACAGACCTGAATCTATTGTTCTCATCTAAACTGAGCACACTCGATACCTTTGACTTTTTGTATTCTTCACGCCTCAGCTCACATTTGTCAACCAGATCTTTAAATTTTACTCGCTGACCCTGTTCTTGTATGGCAAAACATTAAAATCTAAACGAACATTTAATTTAAAGACTGCTTTGTTTTAAGTCTCACGCAAATCTTAGTCGACTGAGGCAATAATCTGGTCTTGAGCTGTTTCATCAAAGAACAGTTGGTCACCATTTGAAAGACATCTTAATGAAACCATTAAAATATTTATCGCAATTAAATCAAAATGTTCACAGCAAATGCCCTACAATATTTAAATAATATAAAGAATATTATTGGCAAGAGCTCCTCGTTATTACTTACATTATTTTAATTAAAATTCTTATTGGACCGATACAGCAATATTTTACAAGGATTTAGAAACTTCATAATTAAATTAATATCACTCGTTTTACAAATTATCACATCTGTTTTATGCTTTAAATAATTTAAGTACCAATTTACACCGATCCGTTTTAATTGACGAATTTATTTACAGAAACACTACACTTAACACTCAATATTATGCTGTCTTTATTTGTATTATACAGCTGTTAAATGAGTTTAATTAAACAGATACATATGTATTAACGTGACAATGAAACGTTACAAAATTCAAGTGGTTACGCGTCTTGGACGTCCTTGAGGCAACCGAAAAAGAAAAACCTGATAATTGTATTTTTATATCATTGATAAGATTCAGGCATCGCAAATACGAACAGACATTTCACGAAAATAGCAAACAAGAAATGAAAATTTACTACGTACTCCTTAAAGTAATAATATACTAAGATACACAACAATGAATAAGTAGTAAACAATTAGTATAGTTCTTGGAATATATTTTGTTCCGATCTGTCTATTTCACAGAATACAATAGAAATAAATAAAATGGCTTATTTAGGGATTCCAAATACGCCACTTGAAATGTTGATGAACTATACAGCTAATACTATCGTAAACAGATGATTTATTTATAAATGCGATAGGAATTTTGGAACCTTTGTTACGCTTGACAGTTAAATGTTCGCACCTTTAGAATTAGAGTGAACTAATCCAAAAAAGTGGTGGTGTCCTGTTGGTAAACGGACTAGACGCGGCTGCCTACATGTTCACGGTGGTCGCAGGTTCGAATCCCAGGGCACACCTCTGACTTTTCGGAGTCATGTGTGTATTGATAATCAATCACCACGCACTAAAACGGTGAAGGAAAACATCGTGAGGAAACCTGCATACCATAGCGATTTATGAGAATTTATATGGTATGTAAGTCCGCCAACCCGCACTAGGCCAGCGTGGTAGACTATATGGCCTAATCACTCTCAATCGTATTCTCGATTGTAGAGTAGGCTCGTGCCCTGCAGTGGGACGTATATGGGCTGATACAGAACAGAATCCAAAAAAATATATTTTGGCTCAAAATGACCTATCGACCCGTCATTAAAGAGGGACCTATTGACGCATGAAAGGCTAGATGTATCTTCCATAAGTACAAAATTTCTTATGTTACAAATGTTTAATGAACGTTTCCCAAAAACTAAGACTTTTTTAGTTAGGTTACTCTAATTCTAAAAGTGCGTTTTCTCTATTGAATCCACCTAATTTCTGTCTATACCACAAACATCATTATCCAATAATATCTCACCGTTGATAATTTAGTTAATCGCGAAACCTCAACGAGAAAATTAAAAATTTAACTCCCAAGAACGTTTACCTAATTAATGTTAGTTGATAAAGCTTATCTTGTTACCCTTATATCTGTACCGAGCAGGCTTCTAGCTTATTTACAGGACTGATGACTAGCCGTCTGCTTCAAAATTGTTATTAGAGCAATCTCGAAAGATAACTCAGTCTGAGGCGACCTTCAAGAGGTCACGGCGAGTCACGGTAGCATCATACAAAATACACAAAAAATCAGCCTTAACACTATTGAAACGTAAAACTGAATTAGAAATGTTACAAATGCTTGTATTAATATCAACAATTTGAGCTGTTTAATTCGTAATAATTTGAACAATGTTTACATTACACGGCCTTGTAATTAATTTATACGCTAAAACCCTAGTTCGTACTTCAGAGCTCGCATTCATTGTACCCGCTTCGTACTAAATACATTAAGCGTATTCCAAGCGAAACAGAGATGTATATTACACAATAGTACATGTACTTCTGAATTCACGGAAGATACAAGTATTATTTCATTGGTTAAAGGAGACAATGCTTAGGCACGAAGCATAGGTGGAACACACAAACATTTCCTCGGTGTCGAATTTATTTACAGAAACTACACTTAACACTCAATATTATGCTGTCTTTATTTGTATTATACAGCTGTTAAATGAGTTTAATTAAAAATGAGTTTAGTTAAAGGAGACAATGCTTAGGCACGAAGCATAGGTGGAACACACAAACATTTCCTCGGTGTCGAATTTATTTACAGAAACTACACTTAACACTCAATATTATGCTGTCTTTATTTGTATTATACAGCTGTTAAATGAGTTTAATTAAAAATGAGTTTAGTTAAAGGAGACAATGCTTAGGCACGAAGCATAGGTGGAACACACAAACATTTCCTCGGTGTCGGGACCAGACGTTAGATTACTTTGACTCCAATCTTCTTAACATAATAAGCCTGAGTGCTGACGAGTGCTACCAAATACATTTATACAGCCAATGTTGAACAGCAAACAAAGCAGAAGTAAGCAAAACTGTAAGCAGTACTGCAGAATACAGGGCTATAAATTTTATCTGCAAAAAATTAGCATATCACATCACGGTTGCTGCAAGGAAAAACTTGCAAAATGTATGCAAAAAGTGTATAAAAGATTATAAGTGTCGGATCTTGCACGTGCCCTTTGTTCGTTAGGTTTCCTGTAAAAATGTAGGTATGTTTAATATATGCATGGTCTTTAGCCGATTCTCTACCGTCTGTTTATACAATTACGTTTCAAAATAAAGAAAATGAATGTATACGTCATTAAAACCATATTCAGACACATAATCTCCTTTTCTTGAAGTCGATAAAAAAGGAGCTAAAGATAAAATATTGAATACAAACCTCGCATAGTTAGCGAAATTTTTTAAAAAAGACAACGACCTATTAAAATATACTAATTATAATGTTTAATGTATCAATATACCACATTTCATTACACACTATGAACTAAAACAAACTATAAACTCAACTAAACACACTAATAAAACCACTATTCATATAAAAATATACCTAGAACTCACCACCTAAATAAGTAAAATAGATATAACAAATTCTGAAAACCTGAAAACAATGCAGACAAAAAACCAGGACATCAAAAAGAAAACCACAATGGTACGCTAAAACCTAAAATAACTTATGCAATGTTGATCGGAGCTGTCCTCCCCGCTTCATACATGATTAAACAACTAGTGACGTCATCGGATAACATGCCAACAGTTTTAAAATTCAAGCGGTGATATTATACGACAACTTTTTCTCATTTAATACGTTATTGCTCAGTTTTGGGCTGTTTAAATCTGAACGAAGAACGATAGCCTCAAAAATATATGCCATAAATCTGCTGATATACATCTTATTGCAGGTCTCAGGGTCTCCTATAATATAGAATGCTTAGATCATAAGCCGTTGTCTATGGGGTTACTCTATAATCCAACACGTAGATCAAATATTCGGACGTCGTCTTTAAAACTACGAAAGTGCGTAGTTACTCCACAAAATGCTCGAATGTTCTATCGTACGTCTTAATTATAGACAAAGATCGAAGAAATTAAAATTAACTTAGAGAAAGTATTAATTTTTAGAAGTGGAAAACTTCTATCTTGCTTCGGAGGTTGAAAATTCGAGCTTCGTTTCGGATCACGGAGTAAGTATTTTGATCTAAAGAACTCTATGGTTGACAAGTTTTCTAATTACGTTTCCCTTTAACTGACAAAGAATACGCACGTGATACCGAATACTATCTGCTCTAACATTTTTTTATTGCAATGAATGACGAGGCGAGCATCCCGTTCACCTAATGGTAAGCGATACGAACGCTCATGAATAGTAGCAAAACCAAACAACACCTTGAATGACAAAATAATGCTTAGAAGTCCGCTGCGCTTGCCATCCTGAGACATAAGATTTTAAGTCTCAATATCAGTCAGTCAGCCCAGCAGTTACTCTGGCTACAATGTCCTTCAATCCGAATCACAAAAGTGTATTTACACTGCTGTTTGGCGAGAGAAATAGACATTGCGGTGGTACTCACCCGGGCGGTCTCTCACATATGAGAGACCTACTACCAGTAAAAATTTTAACTGATGATCATCATCTCAGCAATGAACTCTGGTCCGTAACAACAAACCACCACATCTTATGGCACCGTAATTGAATCCCATAATTAATAGCAGGGCCTATTAAGACGCTCAATATCTGTATCCAATTAACGCTATCAAACCAAACCAAATCAGAAAAGGCTATTTCATACCGTTTAATGCGAATACATTGTTATCGGCGAAAATTCGATACTGTACAATAAATACGGCACAGGTGCCAGAGGCGGACTAAATTCGCATCTTTAAACAGCAGATTTACTAGGCGTACGGCCCGCAATTTCTACTTAATCCATAAATCTGACCGATCACGTACTTAAATTAGATTTAAATGAACTTTTATGCCAAATCCGAGTGGTAAAAAGATTTCACAAAAATTAACGGCTGGTCTTTGTAAGCTATCTTTAACAAGAGTTTGAATGGTTATAGTTAGTAGACGTCGATGCGTTTTTATGTGCCAGTAAATATAGTAATATTATATATATATATATATATATATATTGATTTGGAGTATTTTTATAAGTGTTTCTTAATTGAAACATAGAATATAATAGAATAGAAATAATTTATTTGCACCATATGACAGTCGAACAAAAAGCTTAAAATAAATCGTATGACAATATTAATTTAAGAAAAGTGTTCGATTCAACTCTGATGCCCAAATAAATATTTAACTTGTGTTATGGCACCAGGGATTCAAATTGTACATAGCACTTATTTATAACACTGTATTAATTTATTCCATAGTATGATAAAAGCAAGAAGGCCATACAAAATTATCAAAATCAGTATTTACATAAAATGCATTGAAATATACTCGTAAAAATGTTTTGAAATATACATTGATATGTTATAGAAACAGATCGTCAATGTGTCAATGACTGCCTGTATTTAATATTTATGCGTTAAAATTTCTTGTTAATCTTTCCGAATGTCCCTAGCGACGCTTCATTTCAATTTAGTTATTTATAAAATCCGTCAAAGCTACGGCTTTCATACGAACTAAATGGACGGTATCTGAAAGCCGTTCAAAATGGCCTGCCCTAAAATGTAATATTGCGATGTCAGTGTCCTACCCGTCAATACTTTCAGAGAATTATCGGAAAATGGAGTGAATTGTGCACACAGGTGTTCAACATGAACTGCGTCATTACATTCCGTTATTAAAATTATACGGATTCACGAAATAAGCTCATTGTTCCGACAACGGCATTTAGTTTTTTCTCGCGAAATATGTCCAATGCAACGGTTTCACACAAAGTTTCACAGCTCGTTTCCGATTTGTGTCATCGAATATTCTCCGATTTGCGGCAATAAATATTGTTATGTAACTTCGTTCCAGTGAACATTCTACAGAAATCATTTAATGTCAGTGAAATTTTTAATCATTGTTTCCGTAACATGAGACTATAATTATATAGTTATTATATTTGAGTATTGATATAACAAACTACATGCAATTGAAATAAAACATTTTTTACGGGTTTTATGGCAGATTGGGTTTAATTTTTACCTTTTTTAACTTCTTGATGTTCCACCAACGATTTTCATTAATTATTTGTATTTTTCCCTTATACTGTTAAAAAACTTTTTTAATATAGTCGACAATATTTTTAAACAGTGTGGTCATCAAAATAGTTATAAACTTGACAGAAAATTATATTATATTTCACGGTAAAGCTTAGCTTTTCCATCTTGAATCACCTTTAACTTCAACAGTTCATATGTATGTAATAATAAAACGAATGAGCACAAACTGAACTTCCCTAGTATATGCCATCAAGGAATTGCACTGCCCACTTCCAATGCCTCCCACTTCCATTAACAGATTAGCTGGATGGTACAATGACCATCTATTTCAAAGTACATACCACAACGGCATTCCGTTTTTAGAAGTGATATAGTGACTGCCCAAGATGGATTCAATCTGAATTTATTTCATAAATTAATTGACACGACTTTAGTCACTTAGCTTAATTAAATTAAAACATCATTTTTAAAGTACGAGTATATGTATATGGTAATAGTTCCGTCTCGGGGTCAAAGAAATGAAGATTGCTTTGATTATTGAGTTTATAATTACTTTATATCGTCTTTACGTCGTTCGTCTTCTATTCAGTTCGCTGTTATTCCAATCTTATGTACTTCAAGGTCGTAATAATTTATTCTCTAACTCTTTTCATCTTAAGAATTGTCATTAGTCATCTCTTCTACAAACCACGTTCCATATCAATCATTCGTCTAACGTTCCATTCTGCTCATCTTCCCATAACATTCAAATCCTATATAAATAATAAATATATAGGGTACCAAAGTAATCAATTTTGAATATTTTAATTAGTAAATGTATTTTATTAATGGCAGCAATCTTAAGTATTTTTGTAAAATTACAGTTCGGTCTGAAATTAGAAAGTAGACGAGAAGTCAAATAAATTATGGGAGCCGGAAAAGCAACACGGATATTATTAAAGCGTTAAGAAGCAGCCAACATTTATACTTTCGGATTATATTTTATACTTTCCGATATGAATCGTTTTTTATGCTCACCGTAAATATTTTCGAAATGTATTGAATAAATTGTTTTATTTGCGCAACCGTCGGATTAATAATGCTGTAAAATTAGAAAAAAAAATCTGAAAAAAGTACTAAACATTGATATAATGCAGAATGAATGATTAACTCATTTTACCATTTGAATGCCAAATTAAAACCCGTCCACTCTAAAAACTTGAACTGAAACAAAAATATATAAAATTGAAAAATGAAAAATTTTCCGTCTCCAAAAAGATTCGCGCCAAACCATTGTGAAATCTCAACGGACAAGACTTATAACTATGGTACTTTCGTATGACATACGCTTGACCTAACTGCCCCACTTCCAACTTTCAAATAAATGCGGTAAAAGAAAAACTAAGGCAGAAAGTGGCTTCTACTAAGATTGTTTTAAGAGGTCCTTAGTAATACTAATAATACTACCAGTTACGAATACATAAAGTCAGTAAAATTTCCTCAAAGGGCGTCTGGTTTATTCGCGGAATTCTAAGCATGCAAAATATTTTATGAATTTCGTTTTACAAGTCTGATGTCGCTTAGCGTACTACATGTATAAAAATGGTATTTCATTCAGATGATAAAGGAGCAATTTTAATTTTTCAAGTAAATATAAAATATACTCACTAAAAGTTCCACCCGGCTTCGTTTTCAGTAGCTTGATATACCCTGTATATAACTTCGACCCGCAACCCACTTTTACGGACAACATATGATTTTTCCACGTTCGCGCACTTCCACGTTTCTTCGTAATGTCTACTTTCCACCCGAGATGTCAGCATTCAGTACTAAATACGTGGTCTCTACGCAACAGAAATGTAGGGTAATATCGTAGCAGTCGCAGGCGACACCGTCCGCCGGTGCTAATGACCTCTGCCACCTACCTTGTTATCAGTCCGTAGGCCACACCGTTTATTTTTCGCTGATTAGTCAAAAGTTACCACAAAAAAAAAATAACACTAACTGTTATGACGTACACACGACGCTGGTTTTATGCAAAGCATTAGTCAAAAGTTATTCAAAAGTAAACTTCTAATTTAAAATGAAAAAACTAGAAAATATTCCATTTTTTTATAGAATATCTATTAATATTCTTACATTAATTCTTTGTTTATTTCTAAACTTTTTAGTGTGGTCCGTCATTAGGTATGCCTGGATCTATGGAAAAATCCTTAATGAATCCAAATTGGCATTGTATGTTACCTTTTCACATCTAATTTACTAACCGATAGTAGAAATGTGTCTAAAGGTTATCAGGGGTGCATAAAAGATACCGAGATAATTTCGTTCCCAAGTTATGACAAGCATGCGAGTGAAGTCGCAAGTAAAATGTAGCCATTACACAAGTGTGACGAAATTATTGTAGAGAATTCTGAGCAACTTTTAGCTACCTAATATAATGGGTTCGTTTTACCAGATTATATGAAAAACGAACACCAAATTATTTGAATTTGAAGATTAGTAAAATCAGACTATAATTACTTCGGATAATACAATTTTAAAAATAAATTTTCCGTTCAGGTAACTTTTATAATCGTCGAATGAAATTTTAACCTGAAGCCAAATTGGCGTATCGTGTCCACGCGAAAGGCTTTTGTTTAGACATTACTATTGTTAAAAGAACAATGATAATTCTCCATACATTTTTTTGTTGTAATTTCTTTTGTGTGTATTGAGATGAAAAATATTTAAAAATATAGATTTCGAATTCCTTAACAATTATTTTTTAAAATTTACTATTGTAGCAAGCCTAGGAAAAAAGATATTCCACTATAAAGTTACAGATTTTCTACATCTTATCAAACTCTGTGGGTAGTTAATGTTATTTTGTTGCATTTATATTGGCGTGAGGCAAAGTTATGACGCACAAATAAAAGTAAAAAAATATATTTTACACGCAATTTAAATATCAAGTACTTATTTATTTTATTAATCTAATAGTAATATCATGTGCAATGAAATAAAAAGGAAGCAGGGGACAAATATTTATTATTATTTGCACAATAGCGCTTTCGGGCGACAGAAACAAATTGTTATTCCTTAATTAATTAATCAGTGATTATTTTGCTTTTCTCACTTCTCTGCACTATTTTTTTACATTAATTATCTGAGGAAGATAATGCAAGAAAGCCAGTCAAGCTTATATTTTAAAAATGGCAACATTGAAACGACATAACGCTTCTCCAATAAAAATAAAGCAAATATCAATAGAGTTTTACGAAAAATGTGTTTTCGTAATTCAGGCTTAGGTACGCCGTGAGCTAGGCACCAAAATTACTCAGAAAATTAATTATTAACATTTTTATACATGAAATTTATAGACGCTTAAGAATTGCATTAACAATGATTTTACCAATGTTCTTTGATGTGGATTGTTTGTGGAACATAAAGCGGAAATCCCGCAGAAAAAAAAAATATTCGGTTAATTTTATTTACTTCAAAACTCTTTCATTTGAAAAACCGAGTGCCAAAGCCGTATTGAACCACTCATTTAGAATGTTTTTGTGCATTGTTGACAAAAACTAATAGAGCTGTGTTTTCATCGTGGCGCATTTGGATAATTAATAAATATTCGCATTGAATGTAATTGATTAATTGATGACAATGATGATGATTAATATCTTCGTCATATTTGATTATCTCAGCTGACCATTGTGAATATTATTTTTTTTACAAATAATATCCAGGGTATACCAAGACTGCTACCGAAAACGAAGCCGGGTGGTAGTTTAAGTGACTTCAGACACAATGCAACAGAAAAAGTGGCAAAAAAAGCGACAATTTTTTTCCTATGATATTTGGGTGGTAAATTGTGCAAAGGTGGTGCATTTTTTTCCTAAAATAATAATGTATACCCTTTTATTTATAAATAATCTGAGGTATACAAGAGTTTAAATTATTATTTTAGCAAAAACTATCGATTTACCACCCAAAACTGACGATATTTAAAAAATCATAAAACATATTTGTCGTGTTTCTTTGCGAATTTTTTAGTTGCATTGTATTTTTAGTCACTAAAACTACCACCCGGCTTCGTTTTCGGTAGCAGTCTTGAGATACCCAGTATAAAATACTTTGGTTCTGCAGATAGTTTTCATATTATTTACTTTTTTGGAAGAGGCAGAGCCAAGGTGTTGTCAGACATGACTCAACATGAATAGGCAGGTTCTTCCGAGGCGGTACCACGGCCTCATAGGAAATCAAGATGAAGCGACAACTTCGCTGTCGTATTTTGTTCAGTGATTGAGATTGCCGGATGCCCAATACCCCTTTTCCCTTCCCTTTTGTCTTCCCGCTCTCCTTCCAATATCATGGGCCGGTATCACATCCACGATTCAAGCGTTGTGGATCTTATGGGCAGCAGTGATCATTTACTATCATTTGACCTATGTTATAAAAAAAAACTATTCTAGAAGTATTACTACTCCATTGATAGTTCATTACAAAATGTACACCACAATGGTCTATAATATAAAAGCATTGTTTTTTTACCACTTACAATATACCTTTAGCTTCCTTCTAATTGCTCTTCTATACGTAAATAAAAATCTCCCTCGGGTAAATACAAATCCCTCTCGGGTAACACGATCTGTAACAAAACAACAACTCAATGTACTGAAGGATTACTTTTAGATGCGACGTGTATGTGATGGGGTGGGAAAGGGTGGGGGTTGGATGGAGCTCTGAGGCTCAGTGCCCATCGCTTTCGGTGCAAATGTTGCCAAGCTATGTTAATCGTATGCACGCAGAGCGGCCTGCTGGTTTGTCGGTCGCGTGAAAATAGAATGATTTTGCGGCAGAAAAAAATATTTTTTATGTTTTTTTTTTTATGATAGGTGATTGTCAATGAGGGTACTTAGCCACATAAAGAAAATACGTAGAATTAACTGTTATCTTGGGGCTAATTAAGTCGGGCGCCTGGCTACAAGGTGGGCAGGCGACCTGTTTAAGGTTGCAGGAAGTCGCTGGATGCAGGCGACATTAGGTTGATCTAAAGATCTTTGGGAGTAATATTTTCAGCAGTTCTGGTTTTTGTGGCTGAAGAGTGGAGTATTGGTTAAAATTTGTATATACATATGTATATCTGTATTTATATATAACGACAAATACAAAACATTCGACAGGTTAAATATATAGATGTCTGAATACGGTCGCTATTGTTTATCTGTAGCCTGTGAATACGGTATTTTCTAGATTTCAACCAATAAACGATTTTAATTACTTTTTATCCGTAAGAAACAAAGAATCTGCACAAAGAAGGAACACTTACATCGCAGCGAATCGTTACAATTTCCTGCTCCGATTAATAAGAAAATAAGAAAGTATAAGTGTTATACATAACTCAATAACCAGCGGTAATGGGTAAGCGATTGCCTTTCTGAGACGGCGAGGACTTAAAAAAAAGCGATCAATGTGCCACCGCCAGTAGGTGGGAAGAAGGAGGTAGTTTTAGTTTTAATGTTGTATAGTTCTAATACGCTTGCGACCTTTTTTTATTGCTATGAATGGCGAGACATGTCATTCGTCTGATGGTAAGCGATACGACTGCTCATAAAAAGTAGCAAAACCAAACAGCACCTTGAATAAGAAAATAATGTTTGGCATTCTACTGGGCTCGCCATTCTCAGGCAAGATGTTAAGTCTCAATATTGACTTTTTATAACTGTGCTACATTTTGTTTGAAACTATTTTTTTATTTCCCCTTCTACCACAAAATAGCAAATCAAAATCTGGTATTATACATGAAAATTCAAGTAGGTATGTATATCTGTAAGTACGTGGTGGCCTGTTGGTAAACGGACCAGACGCGGCTGCCAACATGTTCACGGTGGTCGCGGGTTCAAATCCCAGGGCACACCTCTGACTTTTCGGAGTCATGTGTGTATTGATAGTCAATCACCACGCACTAAAAAAACGGTGAAGGAAAACATCGTGAGGAAACCTGCATACCATAGCGATTCATAAGAATTTATATGGTATGTAAGTCCGCCAACCCGCACTAGGCCAGCGTGGTGGACTATATGGCCTAACCACTCTCAATCGTACTCTCGATTGTAGAGTAGGCCGGTGCCCTGCAGTGGGACGTATATGGGCTGATCCAGATCCAGATGTATATCTGTAGCCTAAAGCAAAGAGTAATCGATGGACTTTGTAAAAAAAAAGAGAGGAAGAATGTTTTATGTCGTTTTTTTTGAAGTTACCTTGTTATTAGTATTACAATGAATATTGTAGTGAAGTGGATTAATTGGACTTGGACGACGAGGGCGGGTTCGAACCGCCAGTAAATAAATAATGGGGGACCTATATCAAAGGCCGATTTGTCTTGTATGTTTTTAAAATCCAAAAATAAAAGTTATACCTTGATGGATAATTTATTAAACAATTAAAGTACAGATGACCGATAATTTCAAAAAAACATCGCTATAGATAAAAATACAAATACTTAATTTGGGCCTAAATTGTTCAGCGTATATAGTATATAGCGCCGATTTTGTATCGCTGCCGATTGTTGGCAAACGCAACAATTCGTTAAGCCAATTTAGTAGCTATGGCTTGAAAATTCAAGCATTTAACTGAGCGATACCGAAATCCCTTTATTCGGTAATCCGTATTACACCAAACTAGCAAACAACCGAATTAGCTCAGATTTAAAGAAAAGTAATTTACATATGTAGATTGTATTTCAAACCGAATTCAATTACAAAATTTGCATGGGGTTAGTTGAACGCTATTTTAACAACCATTGCAATATTTATGGATACTTGACGACAAACTCTTCTAAAAAGTCACCGGTTCCTGTAAAATCGATTTTGCCAAAACTCTTACTCTTTTTCTAAACATGCCACTAGTCTACCAACTTCATGTTAGTCAATAATTTATGTTGAGTTATTGACACGGTATTATCGGTCAATTTTCCCGTAGAATATAATCACTTTGGACTAGTTTCGTGTTCCAGGAAATATTTCGATAAAATCTCAAGGTGTTTTCGGTGGCTCGTTTAGGTAAACGAGATCACGGTTCTGTTAACCATGAAATAATTAACACTAGAACCCCTATTGAGCAATACTGTATTTAAGTGTTTTTTATTGCAGATTGCAAATTATTTGATTTCTGCTTGACATTTTGTCTCATTTCACATTAGCAATGGGAAGTATTTGAATATCGAAACCTTGTAAACAAGGTAATGGATATAAATAAATGTTATTGCATCAAAATTAAATCCTTACTAAGTGGCATTTAAAAGCTTAGATATTTACAAAAAAATAAGAACGAGGTGTACATGCTGCTTTGTATCTGTATTTTGGCTGATGAGATTTAGGAATACTGCTTGAAGTGGTTTGATCGCGTCTTAAAAACACCACAGGAATATTTTGGCAATATATGCCTGAATCTCAACATAACAGAACTTCGAACTCGAAATTAACTAAAACTCTGGCTTAATGTCATCAGTGATATGATTGTCAGTAGTTTTTTAACTGAAAACACTGAATATAATATGGCGACAAAATCATCTTTTCATGAAGCCATTCCACCTCTGTCTGTAAAATATTGCTTAAAGCGATAATGTACTTTTTGTACTTTTTTTACTTTTCAGCGGTTATCATTGTGCAAAACATAATTTAAAAAAACTTCAGCCACAGTAAGGCTACTACTGAAAATAGGCCTCACCCAACAATAATGTCTACAAATAAATGAAAATTAAAAATCCATTGAAACCTTTACAAAATTCAACATGCATTCACCAACGGCGATCGAATGCGTGTCAGAACCAAAACGTCGTATAAATCGAGACCCACCTGTCCGGGAAGCTCGTTGAATATTTCGCAACGGGCCAACGAAAATCTAGTTAACTACTAGCCAATTATACGGACTTGTATGAACTTCTAATGGGGCTATAAAGCATTATTCTCGCCCGCTTTTACGCTTTAGTTCTTTGCTATCGGTAAGTGGCGTCTTAGGAGTTTCACGTCTTTATTTTTCTTAAAGGCGTGAATCTAAAAATTGTGATGTCTGGATAACTACAATCGAATATATTTTCAAAACTAAAGATACGTGTCCTGTTTACGAAAGATATACATATATAAGAGATTCCAAGAACCAATTTATAATACTGTTGTAATTTTCAGGTAATAGAAAGTACTGAGAACCCGCATATGTGCTAATCAGTGTGTAAATTTCACCAATATTATGCAAGCTTGGTTGAATTTTTCGATCGACTTGCCACATGTGTCGCCAGAGCATTGCAAACAAGTCCTGTGTGCATTGCATTAATAAAATATGTTGGCTTTCACACACAATTTTACACAACACTCACTACACGAATGCATGATAGGATCAGTTAGATGCAAAGAATGCAATTGATTGACAAGTCTCTTAAGGACACCAGCTAGTCTTTAACCTTTACGAAATTACACACACTTTGGAGAACTGAAAACGTGTTTACTACTATATTTAATTAACAAGTAAAAAATCGATTAAGCCATAAATAATGAATTAGTCTCACCGCTGCCGAGGTTGGGACTCCTGTACAATCGAGAGCTAGATTGGAGTGATTTTTATTGCAATGCATGGCGAGACGAGCATGCCGTTCACCTGATGGTAAGCGATACGACCACTCATAAATAGTAGCAAAATCAAACAACACCTTGAATTACAAAGCAATGCTTTGCATTCCTCTCTTTCTCTCTCTCTTCTTCCTCTTGATTCTGAGTCATAAGATGTTAAGTCTTAATATGACTATTAGTTACTCTGGCTACAATGTCCTTCAATCCGAACCACAACAGAGCATTTACACTGCTGTTTGGCGGACTAAGGCCAAAGTCGTTTTGGCTTATTACGGTTTGAAATGAAATGAAAATAATTTGTTGAATCCATTATGATGTCCTACATCATTTAGATTCAGTCATTTTTTTATCTACCACCCGGTTCGGAAACCGGTTTTCACAAGAGAAGAACAGGCAAGAAACTCTAGATTTGAAAGGAAGGTCCTCAATTATAGAACTTCTTAAACATATCTCTCTAATTTATATTTTGTTCAAAGTTATCTCATCTCGTTCCGCGGGCATTATTAAACAAAAAACAATAATTAAAATATCTAGCTTTTATTTGTGATACGAGTATCAATTTAGATACGTTTGCTGGGTAATAAAAAATGCGTAGTCTCCGTTATATCTTGCCGCAATTGAGACGGTTTTTTCAGGTAGTAACATTGTAATGGGCAGACGCCTTTAGACTAAACCCGCATCCGAACAGAAATATTCACGTCCTTCCTCTGCCATAGAATAAAAATCTGTATCAGGATTAAATTAAAGCACTATATCGCTGGCGAGATAATACTGGGGCATGCGCAAAGAAACGTTGCTTGCATGCTACCACTCATGGGGGTGCCACTCTCTTATATTTTTTTCCTATGGTACTAGTTGAGCCATCTTACGTTAAGCAGACAAAAACCAGATGTTTTTTTTTAAAGTATTAATAGATACCGCTTTGAGTGCCAAAAAATAATAAAACTAATAACTAAAACTAATGATAACTACTGTTGGTTTAAAATAATTAATTGACTTATTATTACTATAATAATATTTTTATTTAAATTTATTAATAAAAATTCCGCCTCTTCACAATTTGTGTCATAAATGTGTGCGTGCTACTGCGATTCAATTACTATAATTTTGCGACTTTGGCTTTTGACTGGACTTGTTTGATATCTTCTGCGTTTGACCACGACTTCCTATTGCTGGATTTTGATACTTGCTTCTCAATTTAGCTTTATTTGACTTGAATATTCAATGTCACCTAGGAGGTGTTTCTGGAAAATCTATTTAGGATGCATTATTTACATTATTTCCACTTGTGGGATTTGGATACAAAACGATGAACTGACGGCGGGGCGGCGCCTAATTGCCGTGACCCCTTCATTCTTTAGAAATTATTGGAAATTATAAAGGCACAATTGCACCATCTGGCGGATTTTATTTAAAATAAAATATTTCCAGCGACATCTCGTATATAGCAGAGTAAATTTTTGTTCCTCAAATATATTGAAGAGTAGCTCATCTATTACCTATATAGTGTATTCTCTATGCTACCAATTTTGCTCCTAAATTCAACGCACATATAACATAGAATTCTGGGAAATAAAAAGAGCACGAGCTTCAAATATCTGGTCGTCATCTATCTCCCACACTGAAGCCAACTGGTTTGGTGTTGTTGAGCGAGCTTGTGAGTCTATACCAATTATGGAAGCTGTTTCAATTAGTCCAGAGGATGTCCTGGTTGCAATCCGTCCGACACAAAACTGGAAGTCTCCTGGTCCCGACGGTTTGCACAATTTTTGGTTGAAATGGCTTCCATGTTCGCATGCTCGGTTGGCAGCACAATTCCAGGATGCGCTTGATGGAGGATCGCTTCCAACATTTATGACTACCGGTGTTACTCACCTCCTCTATAAATCTGCTAATACCACGGACCTAAAAAATTATAGACCTATTACATGCCTCCCTACCATATATAATGAGGGTGTTAAGTTTGTACAAAATTGATACAAACTTATGCACCTTTCTTGGGTCTTGTATGGGGCAGTGGACCACTGTCCTTAGATATCCAGGTGGTATGGTTTCTCCTGATTGTGACGAGCCAATAAGAATCAAGCGGGGTATATTCCAGGGTGACAGTCTGAGTCCACTGTGGTTTTGCATGGCCCTGAATCCTCTTAGCACTCTGTTGGTGGATTCGGAGTTAGGCTACCGTCTTCGGAGAGGGACTGAGCCTATTTCTCACTTGCTTTACATGGATGATCTCAAGTTATTTGCATCAAAACAAACAGTATTGATCGAGTTGTTAAAAATAACTGAAAAATTTAGCAACTCAATCAATATGGAGTTTGGTGTAGATAAATGTGCGATTATCCATGTCAAGCGGGGGGAAGTTGCAGTCTCTGATGGCGTACATGTCTCTGAGGCTGTAAGACTCAGATCCCATTCCGAGACAGAAACTTACAAATATCTGGGTATTTTGAGTGCAGACGTAAAACAATCGGTGAAAGAGCGTTTCTTTGGCCGCCTGGCAAAAGTTCTCAACAGTCTTTTGTCAGGTGGGAACAAGATTCGCGCCTTCAATGGTTGGGTTATGCCTGTGCTTATGTACTCTTTTGACATACTCAGGTGGACTCAGACCGAATTGGACGCCCTGGATCGTAAAGTCCGGATTCTACTGACTGCACATCGTATGCATCATCCGCGATCGTCAGTGATGAGATTGTACATCCCGCGGAGATGTGGGGGCCAAGGCATCCTTAATGTTAAGGACATGCACAATCGCGAGGTGTGCAATCTCAGGGATTATTTCCTTCACAGCGACGTGGTTATGCATAGGGTTGTAGTTAAGATAGATAAAGGACTTACCCCGCTCTCTTTGGTGAATGAGAACTGGCAGAAACCACTGGTGATGAGCGTGAAAGATCGTGAGGAAGTATGGAAGAGCAAAGAGCTGCATGATAGGTTCTATCGGGCCCTTCATGGACATGATGTGGACCGATCTGCGTCTGTATCTTGGCTACGTTTCGGTAACCTCTTTGGGGAAACTGAGGGTTTTGTCTTTGCAATTATGGACGAAGTTATTAAGACGAACAACTATAGGAAATACATGCTGAAGGACGGTATGGTCGACATTTGTCGGGCATGCCACCGTCCGGGCGAGTCAATCAGGCATGTTCGTATCTTGCTAACGGCGAGTATTGCATGCAAATGCATAGTATGCAAATGCATAGGCATAACCTAATAGCCAAGATCATACATCAGCAAATTGCTCTTCGATATGGACTTGTGACTCTTGAAATTCCATATTACCAGTACGTTCCACATCCAGTTCTTGAAAATGGTCATGCAACGCTATACTGGGAACGGTCTATTATCACAGACAGGATTATTATCGCCAATAAGCCTGATATTGTGATAATCGATCGATCGACGCGCCGGGCAATACTCGTTGATATTACTGTTCCACATGACGATAACCTCGTTAAAACTGAAAAAGACAAATTGTCTAAGTATTTAGATTTGCCACACGAGGTTACCGATATGTGGGATATGGACTCAACAGTTATTGTCCCGATTGTTGTTTCTGCACATGGATTGATGCCAAAGAGCTTCGACCAACATCTTCAGAGGCTCTCAATTGGTCGTTGGGTCAAGAGTCAGATCCAAAAGGCGGTGTTGTTGGACACGGCACGCATAGTGAGGAGGTTCCTCACTTTGGATCCCTAACCACCGGTGGCTTGGGTCTTGAGCCCCGCCACCAAGGGTCATTACTTTTTTATATTTTTATACGACATATTGTTTTTTTTTTTTTTAATATGATGTGTAAAAATGTAAAAAGGAATATTAACTAAATAAAGAGAAAGTCAATAATAATCATCTTTATTGCATTACAGTAACAAATTTACAATTGATCGATACCCTGACTCCTGAACTAGGATACCCTGTATGACAGAAGTCAGTCTCTTTCGTGTATTACAGCTTTGGTAAATGTTGTTATACATCACAACAATCGGGACAATAACTGTTGAGTCCATATCCCACATATCGGTAACCTCGTGTGGCAAATCTAAATACTTAGACAATTTGTCTTTTTCAGTTTTAACGAGGTTATCGTCATGTGGAACAGTAACATCAACGAGTATTGCCCGGCGCGTCGATCGATCGATTATCACAATATCAGGCTTATTGGCGATAATAATCCTGTCTGTGATAATAGACCGTTCCCAGTATAGCGTTGCATGACCATTTTCAAGAACTGGATGTGGAACGTACTGGTAATATGGAATTTCAAGAGTCACAAGTCCATATCGAAGAGCAATTTGCTGATGTATGATCTTGGCTATTAGGTTATGCCTATGCATTTGCATACTATGCATTTGCATGCAATACTCGCCGTTAGCAAGATACGAACATGCCTGATTGACTCGCCCGGACGGTGGCATGCCCGACAAATGTCGACCATACCGTCCTTCAGCATGTATTTCCTATAGTTGTTCGTCTTAATAACTTCGTCCATAATTGCAAAGACAAAACCCTCAGTTTCCCCAAAGAGGTTACCGAAACGTAGCCAAGATACAGACGCAGATCGGTCCACATCATGTCCATGAAGGGCCCGATAGAACCTATCATGCAGCTCTTTGCTCTTCCATACTTCCTCACGATCTTTCACGCTCATCACCAGTGGTTTCCGCCAGTTCTCATTCACCAAAGAGAGCGGGGTAAGTCCTTTATCTATCTTAACTACAACCCTATGCATAACCACGTCGCTGTGAAGGAAATAATCCCTGAGATTGCACACCTCGCGATTGTGCATGTCCTTAGCATTAAGGATGCCTTGGCCCCCACATCTCCGCGGGATGTACAATCTCATCACTGACGATCGTGGATGATGCATACGATGTGCAGTCAGTAGAATCCGGACTTTACGATCCAGGGCGTCCAATTCGGTCTGAGTCCACCTGAGTATGTCAAAAGAGTACATAAGCACAGGCATAACCCAACCATTGAAGGCGCGAATCTTGTTCCCACCTGACAAAAGACTGTTGAGAACTTTTGCCAGGCGGCCAAAGAAACGCTCTTTCACCGATTGTTTTACGTCTGCACTCAAAATACCCAGATATTTGTAAGTTTCTGTCTCGGAATGGGATCTGAGTCTTACAGCCTCAGAGACATGTACGCCATCAGAGACTGCAACTTCCCCCCGCTTGACATGGATGATCGCACATTTATCTACACCAAACTCCATTGAGTTGATCCAACTCAATGGAGTTTGGTGTAGATAAATGATCCAACTTGATTGAGTTGCTAAATTTTTCAGTTATTTTTAACAACTCGATCAATACTGTTTGTTTTGATGCAAATAACTTTAGATCATCCATGTAAAGCAAGTGAGAAATAGGCTCAGTCCCTCTCCGAAGACGGTAGCCTAACTCCGAATCCACCAACAGAGTGCTAAGAGGATTCAGGGCCATGCAAAACCACAGTGGACTCAGACTGTCACCCTGGAATATACCCCGCTTGATTCTTATTGGCTCGTCACAATCAGGAGAAACCATACCACCTGGATATCTAAGGACAGTGGTCCACTGCCCCATACAAGACCCAAGAAAGGTGCATAAGTTTGTATCAATTTTGTACAAACTTAACACCCTCATTATATATGGTAGGGAGGCATGTAATAGGTCTATAATTTTTTAGGTCCGTGGTATTAGCAGATTTATAGAGGAGGTGAGTAACACCGGTAGTCATAAATGTTGGAAGCGATCCTCCATCAAGCGCATCCTGGAATTGTGCTGCCAACCGAGCATGCGAACATGGAAGCCATTTCAACCAAAAATTGTGCAAACCGTCGGGACCAGGAGACTTCCAGTTTTGTGTCGGACGGATTGCAACCAGGACATCCTCTGGACTAATTGAAACAGCTTCCATAATTGGTATAGACTCACAAGCTCGCTCAACAACACCAAACCAGTTGGCTTCAGTGTGGGAGATAGATGACGACCAGATATTTGCCCAATAATTATGCATGTCATGAACACTAGGCAGCCGCCCATCTACCACACTTTGTGGAGAACGTTTCTGCAGCTCGCTGGGTGATAGGCATGATAACATCTAGAGCAAGACATGCTTCAGTACATAGTCGCTCAAGTGACATCCAACAACTTAGGTCGTTGGATAAACCGCACTTGATCCGATAGTCGCTGGGATGACACATTGACCGTTGGTTCCAGAACCTGAAACATAGACAGCATCTGAGCACGGTATGCAGTGAGGTTAGTTCCCCCCTTTGTCGCCCCAAAGTAGGCCCGCATGACATTTTCATTCATTTGATGAGTCCATTTCATGCGGCGCACTACTCCACCGGTAGCGGGGACCGTAGACGGGACACTTGGCCCCACAGGTCCCAAGCCCACCGCTGGAGGGGGTCGTCCTCTTCGCCGCGCAGGTCTTGGTGGCGGCGGGGACGACTGCAGCTCACCGTGTTGGCTCGACGCGTCGTTGTTCGGCGTCACTTCGAATACGTCCGAAGCCGACGCCCACGACGCGGAGCTCGAAGAGCTGGGAGATGTTAAATGTGCGTTCCGTTTCTTCCTGGCTTTATTATGAATAATCCTTTTGGTCTTTATTTATCATATTTTGTAAAATTCTTTGACATTGTCACTCACTGTCATTCTATTATTTTTTATTATGATGAATTGTTGCTTATTTACTCTATTTCTTTGATAAAACATTATGTGATTGTAGAAAGGAATCATTTTGGTTACTATTTAGACATAAATTGTGAATATTGTGTATATATTTGATATTAAACAATATATATATATATATATATATATATATATATATATTCCAAATGGATGGTCTTTTGGTCTTGCCAGATAATTATTATTATTATATATATTTTAAACAACAAATAATTATTTTCCCGCCCTCGAACTTGAAACATTACAACGCCTATGAAGCGTGCCATAAGACCAATGTAGTTTGACAAAAAATAATGGTGGCTTGTGGTATTAATAAAGCGTAATATTTATTTTTTACCGATTCAACGCATCCTTGTGGCGAATGATTCATCTTGTATCAATTTTAATTCATTCGTATCAATTACAAAATGCAGCAAATCAGCTTTTTTGGTTCCTTCCATCGATCGCAGTTTGGTACATAATATAAATATTTTTGTTGGTGTTTTATTTGCCTTGCAATTATCTTCAAGTCCATTTTAGTTCCTTTGCCTTCAGGATGGGCGTCCTAAACAATACAGGGTACTACAACACTACTATTTCCTAGCCTCAGTCTTCACTGGCTCTTCAGTCCGCCAATCATTATCAACATCATGTATCCGCTTATCTCTAAGAGTTCAATTTTCAACTCTTTACGCCCAGATATTACCTTCTTTCAGTTCCCTCATTGAAAAGCGTATTCACCGATCGCCAAGAGGAAACACAAACGAGTTTCGATACACTAAAACTTCAATATTGGATTTACCACGTGTTGGGGACGTAGACGCTGTGAAACCTGCATTTTTCATATTGTTCGTTTGAATATCTTTAAAGAGTTATAATTTAAAATGTGCTATAATGTTTTGTATTACTCTGACTGTCTGGCTTTTCCATTCTTTGTTTTGTTTTTAAAGTTCGTTGACACAAACAGCTTCTTGAAATATATTGGTTGATTTAAATGTAAGATGAATGAGGTTTGGCGCCCTATGATAAATAAACATAGCTTCCAAGCGTTGTGCATAGTTCGAGATGAGAGACGCAAAGAGTATGAATATGTCAATATACTACAGAAAGTAACAATGTAGATTCTTAAGATTTCTTTATTAACCCCTATCCTATAAGTATAACCCATAAGGCTCATATAATTTGCATGCACGGGGCATTTCCGAGCAATGTGTTTGATTTATAAATCCATACATATCGCATATTCTAACGATTTCACACATGACTTAAGCATCACATAGACGCTATTGAATAGCCTACTTATAGTTTGTTGGAGTTTTTAGAAAATAAAACGATAATTTTAAAGCTTCTTCTAATTTTAATGTTTATTTTAGGTTTGTATGACTCCGAAAAGTCAGAGGTGTGCCCTGGGATTCGAACCCGCGACCACCGTGAACATGTTCGCAGTCGCGTCTAGTCCGTTTACCAACAGGCCACCATGCACTTACCTCTGACTTTTCGGAGTCATGTGTGTATTGATAGTCAATCACCACGCACTAAAACGGTGAAGGAAAACATCGTGAGGGAACCTGCATACCATAGCGATTTATAAAAATTCTATGGTATGTAAGTCCACCAACCCGCACTAGGCCAGCGTGGTGGACTATATGGCCTAACCACTCTCAATCGGTAGTCGATTGTAGAGGAGGCCCGTGCCCTGCAGTGGGACGTATATGGGCTGATACAGAATTAGGTTTGTATTATATATGGTAAGTCTGTATTTTTCTACTGGCGAAGATCAGTTTCGACTGGTAACTTGTCAATTCGAAAAACTCGAGTTTTTATGAGATAATATTTGAATGTTTAAGTGAATCCCGACGAATAAAGAAGGAAGGGTGGTATCCAATAATTTGCTTGGAAAATGGTTTGACACTTTGCGGTAGATTCTCCTCAGAGACTCTCCGTCATTTATGTATATATCTTATATAAATACTGGGGCATATCAAAGCGTTTTTGTTTGTTGGATGCCTGTTTATTTGCGGTAAAATCTCTATTGATAAGAAGTTATAACGATCCTAAGAAAGTCCTTTAAATTTATTTTTTTGAACTCCTTTCTATAGAACAGAATTAAATGAATAATATTAAAATAGCTAGGCATGACAAAGATAGTGCACTGAATTTAAGATGTGATTTGAACTCTTTTGATGACGTAGCTATGTAGGATGAGATGCGCAGACCGCCGCGAGCAGGTCGACGACAACTGCCTTATTTTATATTTAAAAGATCTCTTAAATAAAAGCGAGATGACAGAAGCATATTATTTATTCTACACGCTTTGACAGACGACGAAAATATAATCTCGGGGAAATTGTTACAGCGACGCTAAATAAAACGGAAAGGATGTTAAAAATATCCGGCATATCCGAATTCTCAGCAAAACCGGAAGATGCATTTATCAAGTTTCCTGTGCTAAGACCTCTGAAACTAACCATTGGATATCAAATTCGACGGAGTTTGGAAGGCAAGCTAAGTTTCTAGTGGTTTTATCCTTGTTACTATCTAACTCTTGAATTTGCGGGCACTGAGTCTACTCAATAAATCGAATCAATTGGGACGAAATTCGTATTTGTCAGTAGAAACTAGATGTGGTAACTGAAATTTAGACGGTTCTTATCTTGTTTTTCAAGGAAACACATTGGAACAACAACAAGCAATCGATTTTTAAATGATCATATAAAAATCTGACCAGACAATTGTACAACACATACAATGTTAATAAAATTAGTTGATGCATCGAAAGGAAAAAGTTAGGAATTGTTGGTTAGTTCAACGACTGTTGAATGTCCGTTCGAAACCAGGTTGTGTTCTGTTATTTGTCAAATAAACTTTTCTACGAAAAACGATCATTTTCAACATAGTATCTACTTTTTAAATTTATTTATTAAGAAATGTTTCAGAGCGTTTACACCTTGCACGCAAAGTTAACTATAGGTATTTTTTCGATAATTTCACGCACACATAAGCGACCAAAGCTGGGTGCGTAGAGCTGCCGCGTCGGCTCCCTGTAAAGTCAGATCAACCAACTTTGATCCGTGCGCTTTAAATATTCAATTGAAATGTAACTTATGATTTATATATTGATAATATAATAAAAATATTTTATTTGCATTATAAGTAGACAAATATTACTGTACGAGTAATTAACAATACAAATTTAGGTACTAATCATATTTTCAGTTGTTAAGTTGCATTCCAATCAGTGTTCAATTAGTAGACACTACGGACGTTTTATTGATCATTTCGTGTTCGAACAGACATGCACTTGTTCGAACACATGAATAGAGTTAGGGACCATAAAACCCCTTACAATTACGAAACATATTTAATTTTATATTACAGTACTTATGTACTGCATAATTTAGCATTTGTCGCAATGTATTATATCAATTATCTACTAATACCTATGCTAGAAGAAATAGTGGCATAGGTATAATCCAGTTGCTATGTGACGAGCTGTGACGTTTTTGATACTTTTCATTCCACGTTAAAAGATGTCATAATTATCCTAATACAATTTTCTTTATACAGCGCTATTAAGTAAAATATCGTAGTACGCATATCTAATAACAATAATTGTATTTCTTTAAAATTATAATACATATAAAACTTTCTAATTTAATAGAAAAAAATATTATTAAACTTATTATGAAACTATGGTTGCCATCATAATGGAATGCAAATCATTAGTGCTGTGGATGCTTTTTTATTTTATTGAATGGGAAGACGAACAAATATAAAAACTTTTATAATTATCGATTTGAAGATGCTATTATACAGGGTTATTTTGTTCTGAGTGTTCAAATTTTAAGAAGAGATCAGAATCATGAGTATAGTCCATTAGTGAATTAAAATATATATTTTTTCACAATATTCTATAATTCTTATCCTCGCAGCAAAATACTTAGACAATACGGATGACCATAGTAAGCCCATCAATAAACTGCACAGTACAAACAGATACACAAAAACGTGCGGGCGCGCGTTTGTGTACAAAAATACTTGTAGCGGATGTTGAGTATAATTTGAACATTGATTAGGATATTATTAAATGAAAATAAATGAATTACTACGTGTAAATTTTAATGTGCATTAAATAATGTATCGTATATCTATTCTCTTCAGTTCAATACAAAAATTTGGTCGGACCCCGAAAAATAACTTTGTATCTATACAAAATAACGTTAATGCTTCAGTAATTAAAGTAAATAAAAAAAGCAATACACAATGGATCAAAATACAAGACCGCCACAAAACGTTAGGTGAGATTAGTTTATTTGCAATTTTAATAAAGTATATAATATATTTGTTCTTGTATTATATTAGGTTTATATTTTATTAGGTTTATATATATACCAGCACTACTTTTCTGACTAAGCAGATAAAGCATGGTACTATTTCCTCCTTTTTACGGATATATTTTTAATATATAGTATAATTATATACTATGTTTAAGTAATTATTTAAAATTGTATGTATATACAGCGCATCCTAAAAAAAACAATTACTTATTTCCCAAAGGGCCTAAAAAGCAACAAACATAATTATAGCTTCACGCTATAACATTAGTATTGCTTCAGTCAATTTTTCAAAATGTTGTTCCTTTTGTTGCCTAGAAATGACTTTGTTTTATTTCCCATTATATTATCTGAGACATAATTTATACTCACTACAAAATCATTGTAGGTAATAAAAAATAAAATAAAATATTTTACTACCGAAGTACTAAGATGCGGCAATCGCAGTACACGCGTGGCTATTTTTACTACGCACGGCAAAAATCAACTGCAACCAGACCGGAGCGACGAGCGATACGTCCTCCCTCTAGAAAGCCTTGCGGCGGTCTGGTTTGAGGCACATCGGACAGCGTGTTTTATTTATTTATATATGCTTTATTGTACACCAAAATGTAAGACACATACAAGTACTTAAAAACTAAAGGCATGGTTACAATAGGCGGCCTTATCGCTAGCTGCTTTTATAGTGGTTTTTGAAATATTTGTAGAAAACATTTAAACTAATTTTGTTGAAATATAAAAATTATAATTTATTGATAAGGTGTTTTTCTATTATAGTATGCGATTACTATATAAAATTATGTACGATAAGTTAGTGAAAAAAAAAATGTTCTTGACGAGACTTTCTGAATAATTTTGCATTGTTTAAATTTTTATTTTTCAGTAACTAAACACAAAAAGATTATTTTTTTAGCAAAATCCCTCCGTAAGGGTCTTATAAGTCTGATAATATTTTTATTTTCGTCTTATATTTAGTGACTTCGGATATCTTAAGCTTCTAAATTACCATTCGAAGCCTAAATAACGAAACCTGTGTTCAGTAAACCTTATAGTACTCACAAATTATCCATCAATTTATAATGTTTTCCACCAAAATCCCTAGATGACAACATTTTCTAAAATTAGTACTAATTATTTTTCCTTTAAATTGTTTATTGGTGGATATGAACTCGTTTGAAAAGTCCTGTTTTTAAGCCAAAAAGCGCGCGGAAGGTATAAACGCTCTTAAGTACAAATTACAATAGCGTGATAATAAAAATAAGCTTTCCTACTAAAAACTGTTGTAGACCTCGTTGCCTAGAGCGTCTTAGTCTTGATACAGTATTTACCTTTCATACTAGGGAGGACATTACCGTGTGCTTAAAGCAATCACGTTTTAGAAATATACGTATACTCCCTTAATGGATTTGTTTTGCGTTAGAAATCATATCTGGCGGCTCACGATAGTAAAGCGATGTATCTCTTTAATATTCGAGTATTTCTAGATTGAATTTATTTTACAAAGTGACTGTACTGAACATGATAGCAGTGAAAGGCTCAGTGGTGCAGGTTAAATCTACTTTAAAGTGGGAAAAAACGAAATTTCCGCATCGAGACATGTTGAGCGATTCACAAACATATTATGCTTCGGATGTTATGACGTCAAAAGCCTTTTGTGTTGTTGATGTTGATGCCTGCAATATAATATTTCTATCTCAGTGTGGCTTCAGTGATGTTTGTACGATTGATCAGTTTATTTATAAAGACGATGCATTAAATTATATTCCTTCATCACGCAATATTATTCATGACTAGCGGCTTGGTTAGATTTCGCCCGAGTTCAGATACTTTTTGATGGAGAAACGGTTTTCGGAACATTTTATTAATACTCTATAAATTTCTCTCTCTTTATTGATCATAGCATGATGTTGTATAGCATTTAGCTTCTCGCAATAAATGGTCTATCCAACACCAAAATCAATTCGAACCAGTAGTTCCTAAGTTTCGCGCAAACAAACAACAAACTCTACAGCTATAATAACAACACAAATTAGTATTCAAATAATTATAGTGAAATTCAATAAGTATATTTCTATTGCAAAACATAATTCCTTTTAAGTGTTTTTAAAATATAATGAAGAGGTATAGTTTCATCATTATTATTTTATTATTTCCGCAGCACTTTAAAGAAAATTCATTGGAATTTGCTATCGATGGAGGCGGAACTTTGCTATCGATGGAGGCGGAACTTTGCTATCGATGGAGGCGGAACTTTGCTATCGATGGAGGCGGAACTTTGCTATCGATGGAGGCGGAACTTTGCTATCGATGGAGGCGGAACTTTGCTATCGATGGAGGCGGAACTTTGCTATCGATGGAGGCGGAACTTTGCAAACTACGAGTTGAATTTTACCTTGATCGACTGATCGAAGTCTTTGAGCAAATCGCCGTGTATTGCGAAGCTTGGTGGGAGGAGTGATATATATGAATTGAACTTATTGTCTTTCAAAAGTAACGTTGAAGATTAAAAATGGCGTGGAAAATGACTAGAATGCTTTAATTAGTGCGTTTTAATTCAAATTGAGAGTTACAAAATGTTGTCTGAATTAAATTCGCGGAGGCTGAACCCAAGACGCAATTTTATGAAAATCATCCAGGTCAAACTAAAATATATTTATTATAACTCCGCAGACACCATGCGAGGCTTCAGCTAGCTTCAAATAAAATGTATTTTAAAAATATTTTCTATAAAACTCTTCTTTATGATACCTTAGTAAGTCAACGCCAAGTAGCAAAGGCGGATAAGTAATAACTTGCAAATCTCATAACTAATTTACAGTTGTGGAGAGTTCTGGAATAAAACAATTTACTTGGAAAACTAAGCACCTTAAAGCTGTATCCTTAGGCGAGAATAAAGATTTAAAAGGAAATGTAATAACGGGAATTATTATACATTATATTTTAGAAACAAAGGTGCGTATGTGCCTAGTACCTGTTAGTAAAGAACTAAATGCGGCGACCGTGACTTCCGAGACCTTCAAATTTATATCATTTTTCTTTATTTAACTCAATATGTAGATGGACTTAATGCCATAGGCAAGAAAAAGTAGGGTACATTATGCTTATTGGATGAGAGTCGGGTATAGGCCTCCTCATTTGCGTACCACATGTTTCTGTCCTGTGCCAAACGAATCCACTGCTTTCCTTTCCTTTCACGATGTCATCCGACTATCTGGCATGCGATCTGCCTCTTAGCCGCCGCGCCTCTCTTGGCCACCACTTCGCCAGTATCTTAGTCCATCTGCCGCCTAAATTTCTAGTTAGATATCCTTCCCAACTCAACTTCAACTTAGTGATGCGTTCTCCCACGTCTACAAGCCTTGTTCTTCGACAAATTTCTGTATTTGGTATTCGATCAAGCAGCGTAATCCCAAGCATGACCATAGTACCATTTGTTTATGCAGCCCAAAGTAAAAAGTCAAAGTAGCCCTAAGACAAATGGATGAGAGACTTACCTATGAATATAATATATCAATGAAAATATGTAATTATACTCGTATACCTACATACTAAATAAACTAGATATTAAAACGTGCAAAGTACGTGTAATAATCATTTACCATGCACTTTAACGAAAGCATCGCCAGGAAACCTGCATATCATTAAGATTTCCAAGGATTTGTATGGCATGTGAATTCCGCCGACCCACACTAGACCAGCGTGATGCACCACGGCCTAACGAGTTTTAGAGAAGTTTTGGGTTCAAAAGAACTATGGGCTGACACAGTATAGTATAGTTATAGTATGCTCACATTGTTAATTAATGAATGATAACTTTAGGCTTTCACAAGAAGCAGAGGATACTGATTCTTCATATTTTGTTTGACTTTGCTTCACTCAGCTATATTATGTAAATATAACGTAAACATTTCCGTATTTAAAATGTTATAACAAATTATTAATGAACTGATCCGATTTAAATCACTTGTAACTTTTGTAATAATTACTAAAGTGGAAACTAGTTTTGAAAATAGCAACACTAGAGTTTCTTGCTCGTTTTTCTCTAGTGAAAACTGTTTTCCGAACCGGGTGGTAAATAAAAAAAAGACAATCTAAATGATATAACATCTTAATGGACTGAATAAATTATTTTCATTTCATTTCATGTATTTACCATTAATTTACCTATATTTTTTTTATAAAAGTGTATGCATATCTGTGAGTCATGCAACTCATCCCATTTAACACCAATTTAGACTGGACCTGAAATAAACGGAATAATTTGGGAATGTCATTTTAAATTGAGTGTTATTAACGAGATGCGTAACATTTGACGCGCGAAAATGTCGAGATTGACACAATATAACCACAGTTATTCCAAAAGCGACGAATCGTATTTGTTATTTTTTTCTATTGTCGTATCTGCGTAAAAATGCATATTTTTCTTAAGATAAGGTACACCCATTTATTTGTATATAAGGATTTAAATTAACAGTTTAGCAACAATTGTGGATTTACCACTATTTTATTTTGTTGCATTGTGTTTATTGTCATTCAAACTACCACCCGACTTCGTTTTCGGTAGCAGTCTTGATACACCCTGTATAAATCAAATACATTACGAAATACTCACAGATTTTTCGAGTTTTATAGGGCACGTTGTTTTGAGGCCCCGTTTCTGTAAGACTACGACGATCGTATTTGAAAGTAGTCTGAACACGACGTCCAACGAGCGTGCGGTGTCGGGCGCGAGGGTGGGGAGATCAATAGGACACTGCCCTCCCTAAAATGCCTAGGGCGCACCTATATGCCCTTGGTTGAATACACCTGAATGACTAATGCGAGGCGCTTCATTCATGACGCTGGCTTCGTTTCATACGGTGTTTGGTAGGTAAGATGAGTAATATAATTTTAATTAAATTAACTAATACGCTGGTTGATGAATGCATGCCTTTTACCACATATTGTTATGGAAAATTGAAAGAGCCTTATCCTTATCAGGAAATTTTATGTTGCTTAGGATAATTATCACATACAGGGTATACCAAGACTGCTAACGAAAATGTTATCCTTAGTGTCGAATTTGGATGGTAAATACATAGGTTTTTCTAAAATAATATTGTACACTCTTTTATATTTAAATACGCTATGGAACGCAAGGGTTTGAATTATTACTTTAACTATTATTAAAAACTATGGATTTACTACCCCAGCACGATGATACATAAAACATCACAAAAAATAGGTGCGTTTCTTTAGAACATTTCTTGTTGCATTGTGTTTGTAGTCACTAAAACTACCACCCGGCTTCGTTTTCAGTAGCAGTTTTGATATATCCTGTATATAAGGAGGCCGTAAATAATTTCATATTCGTACCCTATTTGAGACCGAAATAAATAGTATGTGTCCGTATCCATCTGAAATTACAATAGAACTATTAAAATCATATCACAAAAGCTAGAGCGTAAAGAGAAAAACATTTATCGTCACATTGACCCGTTATAATACATCATCATATCATCATCATTGATTTACTTTAAGTACTACGAGTAAAAGAAACTTTCAAATTGAAATTAAACCTTTGTTAACTTCCTTTCATAGAATTAATTCAAAAATATTATTTTATTATATTTTATTTTATTAAGTAATGCTAGATGATACATATTATACGTATACACAGTGTTATTAGTGGTATATTAAATATTTGTGATACATATGACAATTATAGCGTACATACAATTTTCCAACATTATTGGCTAAATCAATGTGACTTTCTAATTGACGAAAAATATAAAAACGAAAACAACATTAACAGTTAAAATTATTTACTGAAAAATTTGTCTAAGTAAAACATAAGCTAGCTACTCGTCGAATTCAAAACACAAGTGTCTACCAGCATAAAAACCTTTTTAAACTCTATAATTAATGAGATCAAGTTAAATACGGCATCGTAATTTAAATCCAAGGTATTGAAGAGCACTCAGAATAAGAATGAAAAGTTTTACAAAAATCACAAAGAAACTAGCAGAAATATAAATCTTATTTTTGCAATTTAATCACCAATTAGCTACAAACTATGTATATAGAGAGTTTTCTGGTACTTAGGGAGGACTTTGCTCTTTAACAGAACAATACAAACTTATTAATAGATATCATTCGTCAAACGACAAAGGTATAGCTATTACTTTTCATTTCACTTTTCAAAGCCTTTGTTCTTCTGTAGCAGGCAAAACACAAACGGTACGAAGTCCACTGTTCCATATAAAGCAACGAGCATTTTCAGTTATTATGCAATTTAATCGGCTTCCCCGCACACGGCAAGTGTTGTTGGGCTTTTTTTAAAGTATACGGGCGATAAAACCGTAATCGGATCACGTGATGGTGTCTGATCATCGGCGCCATGGACGACATTTCATGAAAATCAAAGCTTTGCGAATAACGCAGAGATTATTGTACGTGGATTTTATTATATCGAGAAATGCCTACGCAGGAAAGTAAAGAGATAAAAATAGACATTTTAAAAATATGTTCTTGTAGAAATTCGATGTGGAAGCGAGTGCAGAAGATAAAATATTTTAGCACACGAATGCGATCACTTGCACGGAACGGGATAATAGTAAGAAAGGTGAGAAATATTTTTGCGACAATATTGATGTGATCGGCTGGGAATTTAAGGAGGACGAGTGGATGCAAGACGGGTGGTGCTATATTCGAATTTGCTAAGGTCAGAAAATTGGCTATTGTAAAGCCCATAAGTGGGTCCATCGGGATAGCGCGAGACGATATTTACTGAAAGTCTTTGTTTGTTATTCGTTGTTTATATCTTATAACCCCAGGATTAATAACAAGATGTAAGTATGGAGCGGGATAAAAATGTGCGGCCTAAATATAAAGCATCACACATAGAACGGTTCCTTCCGAAAATGTATCAAAAGGCACATCGTATTCACGTGTATTCTATTTACATATTTCGTGCAAGGATGAAAGCAGAGTTGAATTTGCAGCTGGGCCGTGGGGTGGAATATTGCATTGTTTACGAGACCTATGTGTAGAGGTTGATAACCTATTTATATTATACAGACTATATCTCGACATACAGCGTTGTGTTCATTTTCTCTAAGATACAGCCTGGATTGTGACCGAAAACGAAGCCAGGTAGTAATTTTAGTGACTTCAAACACAAGGCAACTAGATTAAATATGTAATCGCCATGCCCTATGATGTTGTAGATATTCATGGGCGGCGGTGATAATTTAGTATCAGGTGAACCGCATGCTCGATTGCCCCGTGTAACACAAACAATAATTTGAAGAATCATCGTTTTTGGGTGATTAATTCGCAGTTTCTCCTAAAGTAACAATGTACACCCATGTATTTTTAAAGACGTAACTGTAAGTAGGGTGGTATGTAATTATTAATAGAAAAAAACTACGTTTTTACCACTCAAATATAAGTACGACTAACAATAAAAACATAAAAATATTGTCACGTTTTTTTATGGAATTTTCCGTTGCCTGGTTTCTGTAGTCACTACTACCACCTGGCTTTGTTTTCGATCGCAATTTGAATATACCCTTTATCAAATATTACCCTGCTTTATCAATGTATATTTTATGCTTAAGCTGCTAGCTAGAGACCAAATTTTAAGAATCCTTCTTTTAAATTTTGGTTGTAATAAAAATATATTTCACGATATTCACAAACTTTATAAAGATTAGTAGAGATAGAAAGTTCATCTACAAACGAGGATATTACAGACTACAAAATAGTTGAAATTGTGAATGTTAAGTACGAAAACAATCGCTGACATCGCCCATGACCACGCTAATAGGAAAGAACCAATTGCAGTACCTTTAAATTTACGATTACATATTAAAACTGTGCAAACAAATAAGCCACTTAAATTCCCTAACATATCAATATTGAATTCAAGTTTAAAGGCGAAGGTCAAGAAGAAAGTCTCGGTTTATTGTTCGCGAGTCCCGAGTCCCGTGTCCCGAGTCCCGAGTGATCCCGTGCCCGTAGCCGTTCGTTGACTCGCAGGCAGCTGGTTCGTTGAACTACGCTGTACTTGTAAGGTGACCGTGACGCCCGTCGTCGGTTCACGCATCACGACTGAACACTGCCCACTACCTATAGCATCGACTGAGTATTACTGCGAACGAGTGGATATGTATGTGATTTCTTAATTATTAGGTAGTTAGTGTTGGTAAGGTTCTTAGATTTACTTGAATGTTACACAATGAAATAAAACATGCATGGATTTTATTGCGTATTCGTTCACCCTGTGACGACGAAAGCTGTTAAGTAATCGAAAAGTCGGCCATTTTTTTTAAGAATGTTTATTACAAAATGCAATAATCAAAACCCGTTATAAAATTCGTAACAAAAAAGTTTTGTTTCAATAGTGTTGGGAAGGATTTGAAGACCTTTTGAGTAGTTCATTTCTTTAATAAAATGTTTTTTTTTTGTATTTGCTAATCTAATGAATGAATTATTAATGTTATCTGCGTATTAACTATAAATAATGGATACATTTGATGAAAATAAAATCAAAACTCAAATTGACTGCGATTTTATTTGTATAAAGACTAACTGTTATAACATAACTGTTTTGCACCAAATGGGATTTGCAGACCATCGACAGGACCATCTATATAACTCAATTTTTGCCCTAATTCGACACTTACGTTGGGTCGGGGTAACATGATTTTTATGCATGATTTGGTTTATTTAACGGCGGGCCGCCTATCTGACGTCAACCCTTCAGGGAATTGCGTCAATAGGTCCATGAAATATAATTATGTAGGCTCGTGACTGTCAATAATGTGCGTGTAGCTCAAATTAAATTTTCCTATATTCAGCTCTCAACTCGTCGAATCGAATCGTTGAATCGTGCTTTTAATTACTCTGCTGAATATAAACTAAGCATTTCCACAATTTATAATAATACAATTACGATTATGTATATTGATGTCGGAGTAGTTCTCAGGTTAAATCAAACACTGAAAAACGTACTCTGTGAAACTCAGATTGTTTAATCTTTGTTACATTTGACCCGAGATAAATTTGAATTTAGTCTTCTTCTTTAAAATAGATCTTTGAATCGTCATCCGTTGTTATTCTTCCATAGCCTTCATGAAACTTCTATTTAGTTCTTTCTTATTCCGTCCTCTCGTACTTCAGCATCTTTACCATTCATTATCTAACTCCTTTACTCTAGAGTACTTACTTTCATTCGTCGTTTCTTTCACACAACATTTTCCATATCAGTCATCTGTATAACGTTTCTTTCTACTCATATTTATTCATAAAAAAATCCTACATTGATTCAAAGATATCTTAAAAACAAAGGAATTATATCATGACCGAAAATAAAGATGGACCTTTTAACACACAGATCATTTATAAAAACAAGTGTCTGCGAGCCGCACTGAAAAAATGTCCCAATCTATCCCCTCAAAATGCAGTCAAAAGGTTGACAAAACTATAGTAATCCTTTGTTCCACGGAGGCAGCAGCGAGCGATTTGCAACGACCATTATTTGTTCTTTATTTTGAACCTAAAAGCCTAAAGCTTTTACCGGGAACATGGGACAACATAGTAATCCATTGTTTGGGCAGATTACTCACAATGTGACGTCACAGCAGCGCGTTGTATTATAAACTGCCGTTTAACCTGGCAACATTGAAAACTATCGACCTTTTGATATTCGATAGTAGTCAGCACACAATGTCAAGAAAGCCGCAATTTCCAGACCAATAAACAATCAGGTAATGATTTTATAGGATTATATTTTATTCTAGTACATTTATAGTTCATTGTTTTGGCTATCTTTTTTCTGTTAAGTACATTACATTTATTTAATTGAAAATGTTTATGTTGTATTTAATGTGGCTTAGTGAAGCGAAGTCACCCAGAATAAAGAATCGGTATATTCTGTGTCTGATATGAAAACCTACGGTCAGATTTTTACGAAACTTGGTATTTATGCAATATATTTTACGCAATACAAAATTTTACTGATTTTTTCATTTCTATAGTCGGCAGAGCGGGTCGGTGTCGGTGAACAGTATATTGAGCTATTTTATATTTCAACTAGTATTCCTCGCGGCTTCGTTCGCGTGAAAATGTTTTTCCAGGATTTTCCCGTTATGTATATTCCGGAATTAAAATTAGCCTACAGCCTTCCTTTACGCCAACACCTAGACTCGAACCAGGGATCTCAGACTCGCTCAGGACCGTTGCTCTGCCAAATGATCCATGTCATCACAAGATTAGTTGGCTAACTAATTTATCGCATTCAATTTGCAGACAGTCAGTTCAGTCATTATTCAGTTGCAGGAAGTCACTTGATGCTTCCTATGCTTAGGTTCAGCAGTGGACTTCCTGTGCCTGAGATGATGATGATGAATTTTCAGACTGATATTTCACATTGTGGTTCATTAATATCTTAAATGTTAGTTAACTTTCAGCAAATTTCAGTCACAGTCAGTCAAGTTTCGGTTAGTGTAATATAGGTAGGCTCATAATTCCTTATGAAATTAATATGTGCAATTTTACGAGTATATAAATACTAGCTGTACCCGCGACTTCGTTCGCGTGAAATTTAACAAAAAAGTTTGAGTTTATTTAGTTTTTGGCATTTGCATTTTTATTTTAATTATCATTTATTTTCAATTTTTTGTATTAGCTTTATTGATTTTTTTTATATACAATATTTTGTATGGTGGGAGAAGTGGTGGGAGGCGCCCGACGTGACGGCCTAGTGGTGGCATGCGCGTTACTTAGGTACTTGGGCATTGCAACATTACTTTATTTTTCTAAAATATTTTTTTTTCTAAATAAATGATGCCTAAGTTATTCCTTATTATATCAGCTACCTGACAATAAAATTCCCGTCAAAATCGGTCCAGCCATTTCAGAGATTAGC
The DNA here is from genome assembly GCA_009982885.2 of Hyles vespertilio. Taxonomy (NCBI): domain Eukaryota; kingdom Metazoa; phylum Arthropoda; class Insecta; order Lepidoptera; family Sphingidae; genus Hyles; species Hyles vespertilio. Next base: position 34,279,725 of record CM042833.1, on the reverse strand, counting down.
TGGAACAAACAGACAGACAAAGAGACAAAAAAAAATCTAAGGTCATTTTCGTTATAGGTATCGTGTATATAACGATACGTAGTTGGACATTTGTTTTTATTTTCACTTTACAAACAGACACTTTAATTTTATTTATATGTGTATAGCTTTCGGATTAAAGAGACCAAAAAAAAAAATAATTGGAAATAATATAGAATACAGATTCGATATGATTTACTTATCTTCAAATATTTACCAATTGTTTAAAATTCACTCCATTTGTCAGAGCAAAATGAAGGTAATATTTTTTCACGATATGAAAGTGGCAGAATTTGATGGTAGGTGCGCAGAGGGCGCGGCGAGGAAGGGCGGGAGAGGGCACGGCGCGTCGACGGGATTGCCGCCGCGGATTCTTTTGATGGGATTATTGTCGCCGCTTCAAATGTAACTGAAGTTTATTGGCGATCCACAGATGGTAGGGTCAGAAGCGATTAACACATTCTCCTTTTGTTACTTGAAATATTTTTCTTTTTCTGATACCCATCACACAATTGGTGGTACGTATCTCATAATGAGAGACCGCCTGGATAGGTACCTCCGCAATGTCTATTTCTCCCACCAAACAGCAGTGTAAATGCACTATTTTTATTTGAAATATTTTTCTTTTTCTATAACAGCCCATGTACAGTCAGCGACATAAGTCGCTACACATTCACGAGATTTGGAATTGTCTTATCATCCAAAATAATAATTATTTTCAATATCGTATGGCACATCTCGGCATAGATGACTTTACTTGGTTATATTTTACGACTACAGAGTAGTACGTACAAATTTTAATTCATAAAAAGCTTATCAAAAAATGTGAAGTGTTCAACGACTTATGTCGCTGACTGTACGTTCCACTACAAAGCACTATTCGACTATCAATACACACATGACTCCGATAAGTCAGATGTATGCCCTGGGATTAAAAATTTTTTTTTCATTGAAAAACTTGAAAATTTGTATAAATATATATTTTTCTCTACACAAAGAAGTAGGTATCATCGAGGTACAAAAATATTGGCTAAGACCGATACTCCTTTACCTAGACATGATATTTGCCAAAATATTTTGAATGTTTTTATAAAATCAATCTTCATCCAGTCCCTGTTAAATCAGTCAGCCTCATCAACTATACCCATCTTGCAGCATCCATTCACCGATTATTTTGACTCATCGATCAGGGAGCATACAGCAGACGTGCTCGGAAAATAACATATCCGGGAAATTGTTCTCAACGGAGATATACGGATGAACTTAGGAGAGGTCTATGCCAGTGGATCTTTTAGTGTTATGTGTATAATAATAAAAAAATATTTAAATATAACATTTCTAAATATTTAGATTTAGCACACGAATTTGCAGACATGTGGGATGTCGACTCAATAAGTATTGTCCCGATTGTCGTTTATGTCCATGATTTGATGACCAAAGAGCCTCGACGAACGTCTACAGAGGCTCTCAATTGGCTGTTGGGTCAAGAGTCAGATACTAAAGGCAGTATTACTGGACACGACAGGCTTTGTGAGGTGGTTCCTCACCTTGTCTCCCTAACCACCGGTGGCTTGGGTCTTGAGCCTCGCCACCGAAGGGTCAAATATTATTTAATATTTTTGTATGGATACTGTACCTATATAAAGTTTTAAATATACAAAAATGTAAAAAATGAAATAAACTTATAGAAAGAGCAAAATAATAGTACAATTAATCAATGTTTTTGTAATATTTTAAATAGTATGCTAACATGAGCTCCACTTCAACTCCTTAGTTTATTCCACGCTGTAAGGTGGCTTTTGTGTTCGATAGCAGTTAGGGGCGACGACACTCAAGTTTACTCGCTGGTAACCGGCTTATCGTGGCGGTTTGACTGAACACAAGTTAGTGAACAATGGCACTTATACTCAGTTACGGGGCACCGAGCACGCAAGCAACTACAATATGTGAAGTGTTGTGTATATAATAAAACTGTATCAGCCTTCAATATCAGCCCATATACGTCCCATTGTAGGGCACGGGCCACCTCTACAATCCACAGTACGATTGAGAGTGGTAAGGCCATATAGTTCACCACGCTGGCCTAGTGCGGATTGGTATCAGCCTACTTTAACTAATAAGGTCACATACTACCTACTGAAACGCCACAACTCGATCAGATGCGGCAGGTGTTAAGTCAAATCAAATTTTACTATTTTCTATAATTAGAAACACAGTAACGTGTCAACAAATCATCGCGTATTTGTAGTGTGATCAACATAGGGCATTTTTTAACCCATATATTGAAAGCGAGAGGTTAAGCCACAATAAAATAAAATAACAAGTAGATACTACCAATATAAACGGGAATATAGATCTAAGGTTATTAGGCCTGGATTATGTTTGCCAAAAGCCTTTGCATTAGAAAGCTCCTAATAAATATGCAGTTATCCTAAATACATTTTTTGAAAGTTTCCTTATTTGAAAAATCTATTGATCTTCAGTAAAACTTATTGAAATATGATAATTAAAATTAAAACTGATATAAGTCACTTCATATTGAAATACTCAACAATAGGTTTCTCAATACATGATATACTTTGAAGTTATCGGAAATTTTAATGTTTAAAACTTCACAATAAATTTGAAAATGGAATATGAGCAAACATCGACTCGCTGAATATTTAATGGCAAGCTTTATTTTAATTTTACTATATTTTTTTCCATTTGCTTCACATCTTGCTATCAATTTTCAATAGGTAATAAAATATTTTGTTAAGCATCTGGTGTGCGTAAGTAATTTTGTTTATGTGTTTATGCACAATAGAGATGTCATACAGCACATTTAACATACTAGGGTTGTTACCAATGTATAATTCTGAACTGTTTTTAATAAGAACTTCAAACTAATTAAAATAGCAATAAGTGTTAACTTTTTTTTTCTATATAAGCTTTGAATTCCGGATGTTGTTTAGCATTAGTCCGCCCCGTGACCACGAAAGCTGTAAAGTAATCGAAACGTCGGGAACTCAAAAAATGTAAAAATTAAACCAAATCCGCGATAAAATCCGTAAATAATAGTCTTATTTCAATCATTAGTACCCTAATTTATAAGCCTAGCTAGTTTGAAAACCTCTGTTCAAATAGTAATTGTGTTTTTTCAATATTATTTTAATTTCATTTTAATATTTAGCATAAAATTTAAAACAGATATTAATATTTTGGTTATTCAGTTAGGACAATTGTTTTCTCTTTCGAACCCACGCGCTTTATGGAAGATGACGTCAAAAAATATATATTTGCATTCTTTTCCGTTCTGTATCAGTCCATATAGGTCCCACTGCAGGGTACAACAGAGCACGAGTTAGGCTATATGGCGGGTTTTACATACCACTGTTAAACGTGGTAAACGCTGTCATTGATTAATTATCAATTAATCATGACTCCCAAAGTCAGAGGTGTGCCTTCCCTATGAACCCGCGACCATCTTGATCGTGAACATGTAGGTAGTCGCGTCTGGTCTGATATCAAGCGACCACGCACTTATATATTTATCTCTTTGTTTGTATACCGGGTATATCAAGACTGCTACCGAAAACGAAGCCGGGTGGTAGTTTTAGTGACTACAAACACAATGCAACTAAAAATTTCGCAAAGAAACGCGACAATTATTTTTTATGACTTTTTAAATATCGTCCATAGTTTTTGCTAAAATAATAATTTAAACTCTTTTATACCTTAGAGTATTTATAAATAAAAGGGTATATACTATTATTTTAGGAAAAAAATGTATTAACCGCCCAAATATTGCCATAGGAAAAAAATAACAAAAAAAAAGTTGTCGCTTTTTTTTGCAACTTTTTCTGTTGCATGGTGTCTGAAGTCGCTTAAACTACCACCCGGCTTCGTTTTCGGTAGCAGTCTTGATATACCCTGTATATTACGCATTTATAATATGAGAAGGGATTACAGACTTATACTAAGAGCACAAACAAAAAAGGCTACAGTATTTTTTGATGGTATTGCATTTTCCATCAAATGAAAATGCATTCTATTATTTTATTAATCCAAATAAAAAAAACATACTCTGAGCTGTACACTGATCATCCGATATTGATTCACTTTGTCATATTAAAAAATGATCCGCGATATTCGCCGTATTACATCAAAAAACGGTCAGCTATTGTCGATCAATATTAAAATTCTATACCTTTTAAATAAATAGATCGACTTGGCCAGCAGCATTATGTATAAATTGTACGATACATTATGTTTTCATGCGATGGCCAAGTCTATCTATTTATTTAAAACGTATAGAATTTTTAATTTTGATATGATAATAACTTACGTAATAACTTTACACAGAATGTCCCTTAAGCAAGGACTTAAAATAAGTAATCGAATAATAATTAATCGAATTGGTATTACATGGATCTCACAACTTTTTGCGGTAGAAAAACTGAGCAGCGAGACTTGGATTTTTTTACAGGATGTTTTTGCTGGGATGTAACTAACCGTTAAGATGCGAGATAGTAAAAATAAGTCATTATTTCGTTGGTGGCATAGTCAAATATTGTCTGAAATTTATTCTTATTTTTTAATTGTATCAGCCACATTTTATTTTATGTCTAGGCCCCATCGTCTTTGTAAGCCTATAGAAGTTAAATTTAATTTAAAGACCTCATCAATTGGGCCCCTCAGAGTTTCCTCCACCGGTTCTCTAAACCATCCCCGCGTAGCCGTAGTTTCAGGACGCTAGTCTAAAAACCACTACTCCAAAAAATGAACTAGGCACTAAAATTTAGCCCTAAATAATTGTGAAATAAAAAATATTAATTAGCTTGTACAAAAGTTTGTTGCTATAAATGATTCGATACAACGGCTAAGCCAAAAAAGTATGATATTCGAGCAGGTAGAAAAATCATCCCTATTAGCAATTCCGTAAAACCTCATCAACTGAGGAAGGTTAGAGGATTAGCACCTCAGACACGAACGTAGAAGATAATTTATTTATAGCATCACAGAAGCGCCGTGCGCGTAATCAAATCTGCACGCCAATGACCTCCTAACGAGTCATATTTTTATTTAAAGTATATTTCTACGATGTAGTGTTCCTGAAAAAAGGAGAAAATCTGGATTTGCCTACGAAAACGGAATGGAGTCTATGAGGTTAGAAGGAACGGAATGGAATGAGACTAAACGATAAGTGACATTATAGGGTGAAGAAATCATTTTTAATTTTATTGTAAATCTTTAAGTCGATATAACGTATTATTAGTTTAGGCACTATATTGTGAATCCAGCAGACACTTGGACAGTATTTATTTTGAGCTCTATTTAAGAGTTAGTTTTAGGCACTTAGAAGTTTATACAGTTGGAATTTTTCATAAACATATAATTTTATTAAAATGTAAAATATCTCATATTCTTTGATTTTTTTAGTGATGTACTGATAACTTTAAAACACCGTTTTAATTTAAATTTGAATGTGTTAGGGACAATCAGCGCCACGTGGTACCAACAAAGTTTTTGAAAACCCTACAAGTTCACGAAAAAGGTAAGTCGCTGACCGCAGTTGTTTACGTTACAACAACTTCGATATTAGGAAAGCTATGAATCGAATGACAACCTCCTTGCTTCTTGGCGCAGTTGAACGAAACTGGCTGTAAAAGAGAGCCTTTAAGTTCGATTCCTGCCCCTAGCCAAATTTTTATAAGTTCTATGAAATCCTCAAAAATCGTCAGAACAATCCTTATTTTTGAATGTTTATAAGATTGTACATAATATTTTTTTTACATTGACAGACAATAGGACACGCTAAATTAAGTGTGTACATCGCAATCGTAAAGTATAAAAATAGACATTAGGGACATATCAAACAGTCTGCTTTTTCAGATTAGTAACGAAATCGGGTTGTTCGTTTCATTAGATGATTTCTAACGAAAATATGTGAAAAATTCTGAATATAGAAAACAAACAGAATACATATGACATGTAAAGTTTTGAGACACAATTTCCTCTAAGGGACACAGGTTTATTTAACTTTATTTCAGAGGCAGGCGTCCAAATTTACGCATCGTAAGTATCGGACGCATGGCATCAAATGGATATTTTTAGAAAGAAAGAAATAAATATTTATTGCTAGCCCAAAAACAAAAAAAAAATAAAAACACAAATTGATTTTCAATGAGATTTTTTTTACAATGTATCCGCAGTATTCAATACTGTTTTGACAGACTTTTTTTTATTTTAATGGTATTTGTGTTTGTACGAAAAATAATACAAACATTCGATCACAGTTAAATACCAGCCTATTCAATTGCTTCTTTACTCTTCGCTTAAAGGTAACGTGTAAGTCGATAAATTGTTCTATAGTTTAGTTTAAAGCTTCATATCAATTGTAATATATTTCAAGAGTAGAATAAGAATAAATTTAGAGTCTGAATCTGATACTCTTACACAACAGGCGAGGATAAAAGTGCACTGAAGTTTCTCACAAATTGCTACTTTCCGTTTGCAGTTCTGAAAACAACTTATGTGCAAAGGAAAACCTATGTCGAGAGGTAACTCTAGGCTTTATTGAAAACGGATGTACGGTGGCAGATTTAGAAATCCGACACTATCACGTGGGTAATATGGATAAAAAAGTCTTGATAATAAAAACAGACTGGACTGACTGGTAGTAAGTCTCTCATATGTCAGAGGCTGCCTGGGTGGGTACCACCGCAATGTCTGTTTCTCCCGTCAAGCAGCAGTTTAAATGCACTGTTGTGTTTCGGATTGAAGGACATTGTAGCCAGAGTAACTACTGGACACATTGATACTTAACATCTTATGTCTCAGGATGGCGAGCGCAGTGGAATGCCAAGCATTACTTTGTAATTCAAGATGTTGTTTGGTTTTGCTACTGTTCATGAGCGGTCGCATCGCTTACCATCTGAAAAAAAGTCTGTGAAAAACTGAAGCTTATACAGTTGCAAAGTTATTTTAAAAATAATAATTTACTTCATCGTAAACAATTTGGTTTTACTCGGGGTCGCTCCACCACTGATGCTGGTGTGAAGCTCATAGATAACATATTTGATGCTTGGGAGGATTCTCAGGATGCTTTAGGTGTATACTGTGACCTATCTAAAGCATTTGATTGTGTTTATCATGATATTCTTATCAGGAAATTGAGCCACTATGTAATAAATGGACTTGCGCTTGAACTATATAAATCAAATTTAAACAATAGGGTTCAGAAGGTTGATGTCAACGGACAAAAATCACATGGATCTGTTGTTACTATGGGGGTTCCGCAGGGCTCAATTCTTGGACCCTTTCTCTTTTTGATATATATTAATGACTTGCCTTATTTTATAAGGGATAAATGTGAGGTAGTGTTGTTTGCTGATGATACTTCACTGATATTTAAAATTAAACGACATCAATCAATTTTTGACGAAGTAAACACTCTCTCAAGAATAGTACATTGGTTTGGCGTTAACAATTTACTGTTAAGTGTATTCGGTTTATAACACCTAACGTAAAAAAGTGAATGCCAACATTTTTATGAACGAGGATGTGTTGAGCCTTGTGGAGACTACTGAGTTTTTGGGAATCACATTGGATATTAAACTTCAATGGGGTCCCCACATAACAGCGTTAGCTAAAAAGCTGAGTGCTACAGTTTTTGCAGTGGGTAAGATTCGCTAATTGACTGACATTGATACGGCTCGATTGGTATATTTTGCTTACTTTCATAGTCTAATGAGTTACGGAATTTTGCTGTGGGGTGGTGCTGCTGACATTAATACCATCTTTCTTCTTCAAAAACGAGCCATAAGATCTATTTATTCGTTAGGCTCCAGACAATCTTTTAAGGGTTACTGTATACATTTCTATAATAAAGTTCCCACTAACATAAAAGCTTTAACTATAAATAAAATTAAATCTAATATTAAACGACAGTTGTGTAATAAAGCATATTATAAAATTTCAGAATACTTAGAAGATAGTAAGGCGTGGGAATAAAACATAATACCCAGTCAGGTCATAAATTCTGTCACATGTTTAATATAAAATAATCGAAACAATTTAATCATTATGTAACCATTTATATACCAAAATGAACTTAACAAAACATAGATTCTTATGATACTAAAGTTTATTCAAAATGACCTCCGTGATTTTGAATATAGGCCTTCAATCTGCGCGGCCAGTTGTCTATCGCAGCACGAACGAGGTCCATGTCAATATCGGCGGCTGCCTTAATCAAGGATGTCTTGAGTGACTCCAAATTGGGATGAGGCTTTGAGCACGCCTTTTCCTCCAAGTGTTGCCATAACTTGTAATCTAACGGATTTAAATCTGGACTTGAGGAGGGCCAGTCTTCGTGCCGGATGAAGTCGATTTCACGCGCCGCCAGCCAGTCTTGTGTGCTCTTCGCTCTATGAGCTGGCGCCGAATCTTGTTGGATTACCCAGTGCCTGTTATTGAACATGGTATGAGAAACAGGTTCCACAAGGTTCGTCAGGACTGTATTTTGATACACAACTGCATTCGTTTTTACACCTTTCTCACAAAAATGTACCTCTACCTCTGTTAAGCCCCAATAAGAAACTCCCAACCATACCATGAGCGAGGTTGGAAAATGACCTCGTTGGACACGCGGAATACGATTGCTCGCTTCTTCACTACTATGTGCGTACACCTTATCATTTTGTTTGTTGTAGCTCTCTTCTACGGTAAAATTTTTTTCATCTGAAAAAAGAATTTCCCGATATTTTTTTCCCGCGTACCGCTTCTTCCAAGCGCGGCATCTCTTCAGTCTCAGGTCCATTAGACGAGAATTCAAACGATGTCCTTTTTTTCTTCGATATACCCGAAGTCCTAAGTCTTCATTTAACACCCTTTTCACCGTGGTTCTGCTTAACCCCATCTGAAGGGCCAACAGTTTCTGCTTACGTTTGGGATTTCTTTGAATTCGCGCCTTCACAGCTTTTATCACTGCTGGAGTCCTAACAGACCGAGGGCGACCACTTCTTGACCTGTCATCTACACTAGAGTCTTCATTGTATCGTTTGATGGTACGATAAACGAATCTTTTGGTTATATTCAAATTTTTCAGTATGTCAAAAATTTGAATTGGCGCGTAACCGCAACGATGCAACGCAATAACTGCAACACGGTCTTCTTTAAGCGTCCACTCCATATTTAAAAATTAGTAAAATTCTAAAAAGTATACATTTTTATTTTCATGAACAATTCGAAATTCGAATTCAATAAACTTTTTTGTGGCCAGCATTCTAAAAGAAAAGTTTTTACTGTGTGACAATACTTATGACCTGACTGTGTATAAGTCCCCGAACTGGATGTGTGTGTAGTCTGTTAAATATAATTAAAATAATTATCCCACTTGTTTCACCATAGTTGTAGGCAATTTGAGTACGTCATGCTCGCTTAAAGGTCTGTGCTTGCGGCGGCGTCGTGTGCCGGGTCGGTCACTTCCCTATAATACGGTTGAGGAGACCGATGGCTGGCACATGGGTCATGCTCGTGAACGGGTGCTGCTTGTGTAGACTAGTCTGCTCAATTTGCCTATAATGATAATATTAAATTACTTGTTTTTTTTTTCAATTTTTTTATTGCCTTTCATTGCTTTTGCTGAACAGTGTATACCGATTCCGCGGTCTGGGCGACCACACTTAACTCAGCCGTACAATATAATTATTATTATGAATAATTTATGAACTGCTCTGAATTTCAACTCCTGTATGATCACTATATTGTAAACTTATTTTGGAAAGAGCAACGCTAGAGTTTCTTGCCCGTTCTTCTCTGGCGAAAACAGCCTTGTGAACTGGGTGGTAGTGGAAAAAAAATGACTGAATCTAAATAGTGTATGACATTTTATGGATTCAATAAATATTTTCATTTCATTTCATTTCATCAGGCGAACGGGATGCTAGTCTCGCCATTCAAAGCAATAAAAAAAATGTTTTTCTTTTTCTAGTAACTATAAGTCGCTGTAGAATTTCTTTAACAAGCCTATGTCTAGCTATGTTCTAGCGGCTAAAGGAGAAGAAACATTAAATTCTTATGGATTAAAAAAATGCTGTTATATGTCTAGTTGACCACAAATCAATGAAGTCACGTATCTTTGCTGAAAGCCAAAATATATATCGCTACACTCCGCCGAACAGAACATTGTTTCCTAGAAACACGAACAAAATAAACACAAATTATCGGCTGTTTCATGACCGGCAAAAATGTACTACTACGAAGATGAATATATCTAGTGACACGTTTTCTACCTTTTTGTACATACATAAATAGCAGGCTAGCACAGCTTCGTCCTAGTGCAGATACTTTTTGCAAGGGAAGATCTTAAAAGGAAGACATTTTCCTCGTCATAGCGTCATGGTTATCCAATCATGGTTTTATTTATTTTATTTAAGAGCGTATACACCTTGCGCGCAAAGTCAACTATAGGTATTTCTTCGTTAATTTCACGCACACATAAGCGACCAAAGCTGTGTGCGTAGAGCTGCCGCGTCGGCTCGCTATACAATCGGCTCAAACAACTTTGATCCGTGCGCTTCAAATATTCAATTGAAATGTAACTGTAACATAATATCATAAAAATATTTTATTTGCATTATAAGTAGACAAATATTACTGTGCAAGCAAAGAATAATACAAATTTTGGATACTAATCATATTTTCGTTATTATTACATTGTTAAGTTGCATTCAAATCAGTGTTCAATCAGTATACACTACGGACGTTTTATTAATCATTTCGTGTTCGAACACATAAATAGTGTTAGGGGCCTTACAACCCCTTACAATTACGAAATATATTTAATTTTATATTACAATACATAACATAATTTAGCCTCGGAATTACATCCCATTATATTACCTGAATCATAATTTATACTCACTACAAAATCATTGTAGGTAATAAAAATAATTAAATATTTTACTACCAAAGTACTAAGATGTGGTAATCGCATTCCGCGCGTGGCTATTTTTACTACGCGCGGCATAATCGACTGCAGCCAGGCGGGAGCGACGAGCGATACGTCCTCCCTCTAGAAGGCCTTGCGGCCGCGGCGGTCTGATTTGATCCACGTCGGACAGCGTGTTTTATAGTGGTTTTTAAAATATTTGTAGAAAACATGAAAACTAATTTTGTTGAAATATAAAAATGGTAATTTATTGATAAGATGTTCTTCTATTGTAATATGCAATTGCTATAAAAAATTATGTACGATAAGTCGGTGAAAAAAAATATGTTCTTGACGAGAGTTTCTGAATAATTTCGCATTGTTTAAATTTTTATTTTTCAGGAACTAAACACAAAAAGATTATTTTTCTCAGCAAAATCCCTCCATAAGGGTCTTATTAGTCGGATAATATTTTTATTTTCATCTTATATTTAGTGGTTTCGGATATCTTAAGCTTCTAAATTGCCATTTAAAGCCTAAATAACGTAACTTGTGTTCAGTAACCCGTATAGTACTCACAAATTATCCATCAATCTATAATGTTTTCCACCAAAATCCCTAGATGACAACCTTTTCTAAAATTAGTAATAATTATTTTTCCTTTAAATTGTTTATTGGTGGCTATTAACTCATTTGAAAAGTCCTGTTTTTAAGCCAAAAAGCGCGTGCAGGGTATAAACGCTCTTAATAATAAAATAAATAAAAAAACATTAATACAAATGTTCAATTTGAACCAGTGTATCCTGAGATTAGCGCGTTCAAACAAACAAACAAACCCTTCAGCTTTATTTATTAGCATAGATTTATATATAAACCCAACAAACGTGGCAAAACCGCTGAAGCGTGACAAAGTCGCGATAGTTCGTCGCACAGTTTTGTGTGTTGTTGATAGTAGATGTTAATTAGAACGAGGCCGTATCGTGTGCAATAATTACCATGCCGATACCGTTTAAAAAACACAAAAATGTATGAGCGCCAGAATTTATTTATATTTATATATTGTTTTTGTTTAATTTTATTTTAAAAAAGACAACATTGAAACAACATAAGGTTTCTCCAATGAAAATATATATCAATAGATTTATTATTCGAAACAGTATGTTTTTTGAAGTGAAAACTTCTTTAGCGGCGTTGAGCACTTTTTCTGTAATGGGTATAAAATCTTAAACTCGCGTCAGGACACGTGACCTGATCGTAAGACGAAAAGCGTAAGACGGATGGAGAGTAGACAGCTGTCAGTTAGCTGTCAGTTTATAAAGCTTTGATGAATTGCCAATGATTTTGAGTGGAGATTTCAACATAAACTTTGCAGACGATAAAAATCAACTATTAATTGAATTTTTAAATAATGAATTTGGTTTAACTATGTCGAATGATCGCAATCTTAGCACAACGAAATACAAAACTACTATTGATGCGGTCTTTATTAGACATTTAAATAGGTTCGAATCAAAACTGTTCGTTTCTTACTTCAGCTACCATAAACCTATCGTATCAGTTTTAGAGATTGGCGATGATAGTTCTGGTAATGATGATGGTGAAAAAGTCGTTGAAATTATGGATGAAAGTTGATTTTTCGGAGAGATAAACTTTTTAATGTAAAATAGTTGTAATAGTTTTAAAGAGTTAAATTTTTAATGTAATATAAATTGTCATGTTTGTATACGATAGCGCAATAAATGAATATTGTATTCTACCACATAAATGATAGTACTTTTATACTGATAAAGCAATTGGTGCAAAATTATTCCCTAACCATTCCAAAATATCAAACATGCTCAACGTTAATAATCAAGTTTTTTTTTAATCTTTGTCTCCGTAAGCTAGCCACCAAAATTACTTAGAGAATTATTTATTAATATTGTTATATATTATGACATTTAGAGATGATTAAGAATTGCATGAACAAAGGTCTTACCAATGTAAGGTGGAAAGACGATTTGCAGATGATCGCTGTTGCAAGCCAAATATAGGACAAAATGGCATACCATGACTGAATTTTGAGCAAAGACTTCTATAAAACTGATGATGAATTCCATAATATCTTATGAAGATATGGCTACCAACACTCAAGTGCAAAAAGTGCAAAAGTGCAAAAAAGTTGTTACGAACTTCTGTAACATTTATATTCTGGTCAAAATCTGTTCCTATTTATATCGGTATTTCTCTACCCCGTGCGCTCTGGAATCAGTTTCCTGTACATTGCATACAATGGCTTGAACATCTTTAAATATGATTTAAACAAAGTAGATAGGCGCTTGAATGTACTATGATGATATGATGATGAGTGAGTGATGCCTAAAATCTAGGAGTGATAGTTGCTTCATGTTAGCCAGGCCAGAGCGGCTACCAACCGTTATAGTTCAAGGTTTGGGAAATGTTTTCGGAGAACAAAAACTAATTTAACAGACTAAGTTAGTTGTATAACGTATACAGGGTATATCAAGATTGCTACCGAAAACGAAGCCGGGTGATAGTTTAAGCGACTTCAGACACAAAGCAATAGAAAATGTTGCAAAAAAAAGTGTCAATTTTTTTTTTGTATTTTTTTTCCCTTGTCTTATTTCGGTGGTAAATCCATTTTGTCCTAAAATTATAGTGTGTACGCTTTTATTTATAAATACTCTAAGGGATAAAAGAGTTAAAATTATTATTATAGCAAAAACTATGGATTTACCACCCAAAAATGATGATATTTAAAAAATCTTAAAAAGGCTTCGTTTTCGGTAGCAGTCTTGATATACCCGGTATATATATATCTGTATATTTTTATTTATGTGTTGTCTATTTCAATTATGTACCATTTTACTATTTTAATGAAATATAAACTTATTTTGCTCCATTTCTGCTTCACCCAGAGGTAGATTGTAGGTGGATGCCTCCGGCATTAAGTCCGCTTGTATACTACTTGTAAGTAAAAGAATAAAGCACTTTAAACGGAGCAATAAAAAATAATACAAACATACGAGTAGAATGAAAATTGCAATAAATGTCTCTGCCACAAATGGTACATAAAACCTACTTGTTGCTTAGTTTAATCAAGGAATATTTTATAAAACCATTTTAAATAGGAGATTAGAATTGAGGGAAGTAGGTTGAGTGGAGCATTGTGCGGAAAGGTTTAAGGAAGCACAGTTTTTAAGTAATGTTCTGGAGAGTGTAGTTTTTTTTATGCCGGCATAAAGAGACCTGCAAACGGTCGTCAATTATCTGTTGTCTTTTTTATTGCACTAAATGGCAATAGTATGCCGCTCGCTTGAATTGGCTATTTGGCGGGAGAAATAGACATTGGGGTGAAAAATACCCAAACGACCTCTCACATATGAGGGACCTACCACCAGCAAACTACTGTGTCTTTACCAGCGTGGAATATTTCTAATATGATCAGTGTGAAAGTTGGTGACAATGACAATGCTATTATTAAATGCTAAAACTACTGAATCGATTATGATGAAACATGACAATATAACAGGTTATGTGTCAATGTTTAAGCGAAGCTGCGGACAAAAGCTAATAGTTTATACCCGTAGTTCAGAAACTTCTTTGAATAAAATGGAGCGAACCCACATTTATTATTGAAGGTTTTCTCTGTTGTTTATAATGGATGTTTGCATAATTAATTAATGCTTTAACATGAGTTGGACTGCATTTTTGTCCCATTACGGAAATTCTCTTATTGAACTAGGAGTATACGTATACGACGTCGAATTCTCTTGACTTAATTCCCAGGGTTGAAAATGACTTTGATTGAGTTTTCTATTTGAAACATTATATTTGCAATGCATTGTGTAGCACAATTGTTATTCTCTGTGATACTGTGTACAGTATCTTCTAGGTATTTTCTTCATTAAAGTTGGATTGACGTCCAGCTGACTGGAATTGTAAATTTTGGGGATTAAAATAATCTGATTTAGATTATATTTTACTACATAAACCTTTATATGTTTAGCATTATTTCGATTATTGCCAGGGACGGCCATCTTCGCCTGCTCTTTGAAATTATCACGTACGATAATTGACTCTAAAATCTTTATTGACGACATCAAGCCAGCGCTATTTGACATAAGAGACTTGCCTAAGATATACGAGTATATTAGCTCCTCATAGAATTTATCCGAGAAGATTTAACATCCTAATGAACTTTGAATCCACAGTCCAGTCTGCAACAATCTCACTCGTTTTATTATGCTTAATGCACGGATCTGTAACGACATGCTTTTAATGTTATTCTCGTGCCTCTAATTATATCGGGGAAATGTACTGGACGTTTGCAAGCAATTAATTTCGTCAAGATGCCTTCATTTGATTCATTTAAACCATTTATAGGTGTTGATGCGTTAACGTCAGTCTTGTTGTAGTTATAAGTCCAATTCTGAAGCGAAAAATCAAGCTGGGCATGTTGTGTATCAAAATTCAGTTGTGGTAGATATAAAGGTAATATTATATGCCGTTTTAACTTTATTTAAATGTTCACACGTTATTTCTGGAGGACTCATAATGTAAATTATTGCTTTTATGCAGGTGAATAAAATGATAAAATACTTTAAATGATACAAAGTGGTAAGTATAACAATATTTCCAACAAAACAATCAAAGTATTTTTTAAGAATTGTAGTTTATGTTACAAAAAAACCTTAATGCAATAATAAAATATTCCTGAGCAAACAAAAATTTAAAATACGTTGAAAAATTGATAATACAAAACGAAAATGTACCTACTCGTGTTTTAATGAAACAGTCTGCGAGTCGATGATCGCGCGAGGCCGCTGTACGGTTGACCTTCTGACGAATTTAGGGCTAATCGTAACCACTTGCACTTAGGGTTCACACGCAGTGCAGTTATTAATAAATTTAGAATGTATGGAGAGATGAACTTGTATAAACGTTGTACATTGAAATAAAACTATTATTTATAGATTTTATTGCGGACTTGGTTTAATGGCTTAAGTCCGCCTCGTGACCACGCTACAAAGCTATAAAGTAATCAAAACGTTGCATTAAACAATTTAAAAATGAATACAAATCCACGATAAGATCCTTAAATAATAGTTTTATTTCAATTGTATGAACATGTTATATGTTTGGGTGGTTGTGTGTGGAGATTTAAAGATTATGTGTATTGTCTAACTACGTTACATTCACTAACACCATAATATATTTCGACCCGAGTTTCGGACACACGACCTCACTTTTTACAAATCATAGCTCTAAAATGTAGTAGAATTATTAGATAGATAATGGCATCATAGAGCGACTACAATAACGGTAAGTGTACTAATACCTATTTTCCATTATAAAACTGTTATTTAGGGATTTTTGGTTTTAGTTTTACATTCTTTTCGTCCCCACGTTTCGATTACTTTACAGCTTTCGTGGTCATGGGGCGGACTCAGGTATTAATCATCTGCTCAGTGGTCCACTATTTTCCATAATTATTTACAAATAATAAGAATCTTATTTTAACAGTTGCACCTTTAAAACCGAATACACCTATAAATTCAGGAAGATAAGGCGTGTAATATTTTTCTTTGTGAGTAAAACGTCGCCATATATCGAAGTAACAAGGTACATCGGCGATAAACTATCTGCCTCGTAAATATGTAGAGAACACAATGGCGGCACAACCCTGGGCTACATATTAGCATAATTGTCATGCGTTTGTTACATTTATTGCTTATAGATATACAGGGTATATCAAGACTGCTACCGAAAACGAAGCCGGGTGGTAGTTTAAGCGACTTCAGACACAATGCAACAGAAAAAGTTGCAAAAAAAAGCGTCAATTTTTTTTTGTTATTTTTTTCCTATGGCCATTTTTGGGTGGTAAATACATTTTTTCCTAAAATAATAGTATATACCCTTTTATTTATAAATACTCTAAGGTATAAAAGAGTTTAAATTATTATTTTAGCAAAAACTATGGATTTACCACCCAAAAATGACATTATTTAAAAAATCATAAAAAAAAATTGTCGCGTTTCTAGGCGAAATTTTTAATTGCATTGTGTTTGTAGTCACTAAAACTACCACCCGGCTTCGTTTTCGGTAGCAGTCTTGAGATACCCGGTATAGAATACTAGAGCATACTGCTATATTTGGCAGGAATTGTTTCATCTGATTTCAAGACGGTAACATTTACGCCCGTATACTGGAACGCCATTCAAATTATAAGTTGCTCTTAACAGCGCTCGGCACACTTACGCCCAAATACTGGAACGCAAATTAAATATAAATGGCGCTTAACTATGTTAATCCCGATTAAATGTACTGGCTGAGTGGGCCGTGCGCTGTTAAGAGCAACTTATTATTTGAATGGCGTTCCAGTATTCGGGCGTTAGCCAGTACATTTAAGCGGAATTAACGTAGTTAAGCACAACTTATATTTAAGTTGCGTTCCAGTATTCGGGCGTTAGTGTAACAGTCTGTCGTATCAGCAAATTTTTATTGAAAGTAAAAAATACCAATACTGAAAAAGACGCACAAATACATGTTTAAAAACAATAAAAATAATAATGAAGAAAGAAGAAAGCACACCGTGGCTGTGACAAGAAGGTGATCACTCAGCATAAAAGTTGCGCTGCGGTGCGGACGGTAGCATCAATATCAATGGCGAGACGTGCAAAC
The DNA here is from genome assembly GCA_009982885.2 of Hyles vespertilio. Taxonomy (NCBI): domain Eukaryota; kingdom Metazoa; phylum Arthropoda; class Insecta; order Lepidoptera; family Sphingidae; genus Hyles; species Hyles vespertilio. The sequence continues at coordinate 34,262,108 of CM042833.1, read as the reverse complement.
CGTTTGCCTGATGGTAAGCTACACAACGGCTCATGAACAGTAGCAAAACCTAAGTCCTTGAATTACAAAGCAATGCTTTGCATTCCACTCCGCTAGCCATCCTGAGATATAAGATGTTAAGTCTCAATATGTCCAGTACACTCTGCCTACAATGTCCTTAAATCCGAAACACAACAGTGCATTTACACTGCTGCTTGGCGGGAGAAATACATTGCCGTGGTACCCACCTAGGCTTTCTATCATATGAGAGAAACCTACCAGTAAACGACAGGTGTTAGCTAGCGTTATCTACCCAGACTTGTATCTGAGCAAGCTTCTATCTAGTAAATTGTATTTACAAATATTTTCCTTTAGCGTGCAAACCATTCATGCTCCTAATGAATGAGGTGTGACGTATTCTCTCTATAATAAGTTCATTGAGAACCTGTGAATAGTACAAATGTGACTCACTCGAGTGTGGATTTAGTCTGTATCAAGTTTCTTCTAAGCATAATTTATAAGCCAACGATACATACGTATAGTTTTACGCCTCTTGTCGCTTTTTGGAGAGATATTGACAAATGAAAAGTAATAAATTTAAACAAGTATTTTTATTTGTATAGAACGGTCTTACGGTGGAAAGATACAGCTTGTTTGATTGGTTTAAATCGATTACCTTCGTTTTAGGGAGGTTTTCAGGACAGATTTAAGGGAGGACCAGCAATTAACCTTTCATTATGTCCACTATTTATTATTCAACGTTCAAATTTCTTAAATCAATAAAATAGTAAAATATCGGCTCTTTCGAGGTCGGGTAATTATGTAGGTCGACAGGGAACTTGTTCCGACATTTACACACTCCCTCCGACATCCACATTAGCATACCCGACGGCGTACATTTATAATTCCAATGAACAACGACCCCGACGAAAATATGTATACAGAACAAAGAAACTAAAAAACCTAATTTAATTATAACTTGGCAAAAAAGAGTGCGATGCGGTGACAATTGGCATTAAACGAAAACAATTATGGCAGCACTATTCAAAATGTCATTGTGTTCGTTGAATAATTTTATACGTAGGTATTTTTATACATTTTCACATAGTTTTTATTTGCTTTTTAAGTTAAAATTAACAAAGAAACAGCATTAATAAAAATCACACGTATCTAAACATTTTTCCGTCGTAGTATATCGGGTTGCCATATTATTAACAATGAATTCGATCCTAGCGTCCCTATTAAAAACAGAGTCTCTTTTGCCAAGCTATAGATTTGGTTTTTAGAATTTAGAACGGCTTCGTGCTTTCGCTAGTTGGTGTAAAAACCGAATAAAAAATATGTATTTTTCGGCAAATAATAAGTACAAGTAATAGTACTGATGTCATTAACCCTCACGTCACTCAACTGTTTATTCATTCGATCGATTAGTACAATTGAATGGAGTTCCTTGGCAATGTTTTATCCCGGAAATGGAGAGTAAAATCGGAATCCACAGCTACACTAGCATAATATAAAAGAATTATTATCCCACTGTAACCTTAGCTTGTAGAAGTTAATGAAAAATAATTATGCCAATAGCTGGTAATTGTGTTCTAGTTTCAGATTATTAATGTTTGTTTTACTTTTAGTGCAACATAAATATATTTCTTTATTAGCAAACTCGTAATCAAACATTAATTTGCTAGGTCTGGTTGTAATGAATGTTTATGAAAATGTTTGCATTAAATAGACTTTGTAAGTATTCGCTGATTCAAAAAAGTCTGTCACTATAATTAGAAGCCTATGTTATATTATACCTTACTGACACGGTGGCCTTGCACCATGGTACGGTTACAAAAATAAAGTCTCAGGTTCGAATATTGGTTTCATTATAGTAATATTGGATTTTTTTATTCACTATCAGCCCGGATACAAAAATTTGTGCGTAACACGCGCAAATTGTGGCGATAGGCTCGCCCCAAAGTCACATCGTGGGACGGAACATACAACGCGAAATGTGGGTGTCTCGACACCTCTGCCTACCGCTTCTGGGATTAAAAAGTGTGAGTTTATGTATGTATGTTTAGGTATATTATCACTGATGATCATAGAATATAAAAAAAGTGTAACTGCACCCGGGCAGGGCCCGGCCGGGCCGCTAGTATCAATAATAAAAAAGTATTTTAATAGTAAGCACGTGTTCTGTGTTATGATAATTTTCAGGTTAGGTTTTGGTTTTCGTTTGAAGAAAGATTTCAGGTTGGGTTCTGGGTTTCAATTTGCTTTGAGATAAGTTCGGCGAACTATAAGTTGCAGGGGTCGTTCTGCCTACCCTTTCAGGCATACAGTTGTGAGTTAATGCAATTAACACGCAACTTGAATTGGCAAGTGCTGTTAGAATATCGATTTTGATAACGCAATTAATGCGGCACCCTCTGCACGAGTAAACGCTGTTATATAACTCACGTGTCATGGACCTGTCACGCGCACCTCACACACATTTATATAACCAACAGCCATGATATCAATTATATTATAAATAAAATGGCGCAACAATATCACTTGGTACAAGGTGATAATTCACGATTTGCGAAATATCTATAAAACTATGTAACTGCTTTTGTAAATTTTAACCCAATTCAAAAAAAGAACAAGGATCTCAATTCGTCGGATTTTTTGTTATAGATAAATGTAAAGATCCTTGTGGTATGTAGGTTGAGTCTTTTCTTACAGCGTTAAGCTTGACTAAAAATATAAACTTCAATCAGTATGCGCTGTGACACAAGCTAAATCCTAATTTCACACGCGACGTGCAGGTATAATAAATATTGAAATCAAAGGTAACCTACATTTACCATCCGCCTACCTCGCTTTCCAAGTTATTCAGCGGAGATTGTGAGTATAAAGGAAATGATTTGCCGTGCTCGACGCTGGTGCAATCCCATTGCGAGCTATCTAGTTACTGGCAGACGAGTTCAAGCTTCAATCACCCGTGCGGTACCGAGAAATGAAAAAGAAAGTCTTAGCAATAGGGCGATAAGGAGCACCAGATTGATAGAATAGATCGCGGTGTTTCCAGCCCAAGGTACGTTACACCAAATAGCTTTTATTCGGCTGTTTAGATCATAGAACCAGAACCACTTAAGCATACGCAATGAGTATCAGTAATCAAGAATCGTTGACCAGGTGGGTTGACACCAGTACCGGAGTAAAAGAATAGACGACTAGACCAGCGTAGTCTCACTCTAATGGTGCAGCTGAATGCTGATCGCTGATCGGTCGTGTCATTTCTCAGCCCGATATATTATTACATGGATCATAGATGTACTGTTACATCAATGACCTACAAATATTAATACAGTGTCAAAAAAATTGTGACACCAAAATTTCTCCTGTAGCTTCTCCTATCTTCGATCAAATACTCGAAGATCTCATGATCAGGTCTAAAATAAAATAACCTGTCTTATTTTACTGTGGCTCTATATCGCTTCGGTGAGGTCTGACTACATTGGCCGACCTACCGGTTCACATGCACGGTACTCCACAAGCAAATTGCGTAGGTCTAACAACGGATATGGCTAAAGTTTTAGTTCCTCAATCACATTTGTCAATATTCCCTGCTTGTTCATTGGCGAACCTATTGAAAAGAAGATTACAACACAATACGAATTAATCAGATGATTAAAAAAAACTTGCTTTGTGTGGCTACTAGCAAATTTAACAGCGGATGACTACAAGGTGAGCAGTTGTGATAAAATTTGCAGGATATCGCTGAATGCAAACAACTTCCAACAGGTAAGCAGCAGTGCACTTAGTATAGCTGGAGTTGATACAGATGATAATGATGATGAAGCTATTGACGAAACTGGTCGCGAAATAATCCTTGTATAACTACTACTTTAGAATTATCTAGAATTGTCAGTCGTAGCGTAAAGTTGAACCGTCTGACACGATGAAGCTAGACAATATTTATCTTCATTTTTCAAGACTAACAAGTCACATTACTGACAGGTTCCTATGTCATCAAAACGTTGCCCATTAAACTGTCCGTACACTTCAAGCATACTACATAAAAGGGAGACAGTAAAGGGCAGCCGAATCGCGAATATCGGATTACGTCAACCGGTTTCCCGCGGCGCCTGGGGTGACCGGCCTGCTCTGGATTGCCTGTCACATCACGATGAAATTGCCAATATGCCGAATGTACTTGTTGCGTCTTTGTTTAATCCATTACGGATACAGGTGCGACTGTGGCGGGTGTGATTAAATTCGGTCATCGTTTATTGCTTTCTATGGGCTTCGGAAATTAAATTGGCAATTTTTTGATGGGATTAAAGACGGATTTCATGTTTTGATGGTCTTTCAATTTATTTTGAGGTGATTTTATACTTTATGTACAATTGGCAACATTCCTGACTGCATCCTCGGGCTAATATGTTGGTAACACAATAAAAAATAATTAACTAAACACCAGCACTTAAGCTTTAACTTATAAGGAAGTATTAATTATGTAGTACATAATGTTTCTCACCAGTTCTAAGAGAGAAACACTCAACAATAGACCAAGTCCACCGGATTACTAATTTAATCGAAAAAGGTCTAGAAGAGAAAAAAGTTTGTTCGACGGTTTTCCTAGATGTGGCACAAGCATTTGACAAAGTATGGCACCACGGCCTCATTTACAAACTAAAGCAAATGCTGCCCAAGCAATTTTCAGAAACCCTGGAATCTTATATTTCTGAAAGAATGTTTCGTATAAAACATGAAGATTCTTACTCAGAAATAAAGTGTATAGAAGCTGGAGTACCACAAGGAAGTGTATTAGGTCCGGTCCTGTACTTATTATACACCTGTGATATGCCTAAACTTGAAAACAATGCCATTGCAACTTTTGCAGACGATACAGCAATTATAGCTACAGGTTCGACTCATAAAGAAGCAGTGGAAAAAGTCCTAACAGCTGTTAACATCATCTCTAACTGGAGTGAAAAATGGCGGCTGAAAATAAATGAAACAAAATCTGTTCATGTGGATTTCACCAACAAAAGACCAAATTATGAGCCTGTGTTCATAAACGGTACAACCATACCATATGAAAATACAGCCAAATACCTAGGCATGACTCTAGACGCAAAACTTCGCTGGAAAGCACACGTCAAAAAGAAACGAGAAGAGCTGGAGATTCGCTACAGGAAAATGTATTGGTTACTGGGCAAATACTCCTCGTTGTCGATATACAACAAAGTACTTTTGTACAAACAAGTCCTGATGCCAGTATGGACTTATGGTATACAGTTGTGGGGATGTACCAAACCAAGCAATATACTAATAATACAACGATTCCAGAACAAAGTACTGAGGGGTATAGTAAATGCTCCATGGTACGTAAGAAACGAAGATCTCCATCGGGACCTTAAAGTGGACTTCGTCAGAAATGTTGTGAAAAAATATGCCGAAGCTCATGACCTTAGACTTCATCATCATGTGAACGTCGAGGCAATCCAGCTCCTCGACAACACGGACCTAGTGAGAAGACAAAACAAAAAGGAGAAAACCTTTTGAGTTAGTGCAATGAATAATTAGTGCAATGTAGTGTATATATATATATAAAAAAAAAAAGTTCTAAGTATTTGGTACAAATTGGAATTTTTATTATCTTGTGTAAATAATAATGAACAAGCATCAGAAAATTGTAAATCCTTCAAGAGATACACATCTTTTAAGCTACCGCTACGGCTATTGATATATAAAATAACCAAAGACATAAAAGGTTAAAATACTAAATCGTTAAAACAGAAAGGAAACGAGTTAAATCTGTGTAAGTTACTTTGCGTTAAATAAAGAATGTGTGGGAGAGCGTGTAATTAAATAAGATTTGCCGTCCAGCGCCAGGCCAAGAACACAGTGAATTCAACTAGAAAACATATTGTTCAGACTATATTGATTCCTGATTGCATTACAGAAGTCTGCCAATTTGTTTTATTTTAATATAATACATGAATGGACGGATTCTATTTGCTGAAGGAAATTCTGAACAAATTTAAAAAATTCCTTGATTTTGAAGGTTTTTTACAGTCACGGAAAATTTTAAGAACCTAAATTGAAATACTCAGAGCACGCACTTTTTTTGTTTTACTTGTACTAACCATAAAATCTTTGAGTTTATATAATTAGCAGTCCACTGCCGGGCATTAACTATCCAAACACCCGCCATCGACCTCAATGGTCAATTTGTCTCCTCCAACTCATTCATAAAACCTTCCTTATATGAACAATAATGCTTTTTTTTTATATAGATCAGCAGCAGACCAGTGTTCACAAAATCCTCATCAATTTTGAAACATGCGAAAAAGCCAAAAATATCGTTTAAACGGTCCAAAATTAATTTTTTGCCACAACGCAGTGGCCGGCGAGACGCGGCGGTAATCAGTTTTGGTGTTACTACACAGAAATTAAGCTGCCATTTGCACCCATTACCTGCCAAAATTTCGAGCACCAGCCTGAAACTAACTGAATCACATGTTGCTTAAATAAGTTCAAAGTGATCCTGAGCACATCAAATTATATTGTTCGCTTCATATAATCATTAGTGATGCCTTAAATAGTTTCCGATGATGAATACTGATTGTATTAATCGCTTAAATATTGTAGTGATCGATGGTGTTTTTATTAACATTATATTAAATTAATGAATGAATGTTGCCCGTCTTCAAGGTGCACGGATGACCTGGCTAAGGATGCAGGAACTCGCTGGCCACTTCTAACAAATCGATTTGGGGATCCTTGGGGAGGCCTATGTTCAGCAGTGGACTTTCTGTGGCTGAAATGATGATGACTAAGTTGAAAGAAGGAATGAAAGCAAACATGGTGAGCTATTTATAACAATTACGAATGCGACGCGAGAATTGTCTTATATGAATTGCGTTAGTTCCCCAACAGGGGGAATTGGCGCGAAAATACTGTGCTAAGATACAACAACACGGAAATGTTGGACAAAGTGGACCAAAACTTCAGATTTCGACTTCAACATATTGAGAACAGTTGTAGCAAACTTAGAAATATTATTTTATAAAAGTAATGGTAAAATCTTTAAGTCTATCGCTATGTAACAAAAAAATACTAAAATTTTATCTCCAATACTTTTAATTTTATTTTTGTATTATAGAAAATGAGGAAGTTACCGCGCCGCATCCTTTATATTAAGTTTTATATGCATTTTATTCAGCATATTATAAAAATAATATTATAGATTTTCATTAGATCGTAATATATTTCATGTTAATATTGCATTTCTAAGGTAATAATACCGCATATTCAGTCTATTCGTATTCGTAGAAACGCAGTATGCTGTAATCAGCATACTGCGTTTCTACGAATAGACTAAGCTGCAAGGCTTTGTAATACACATTTCACAAACATAATACGTCGATTACGAATAGTGACATAAATACCATACTTAATATAGACTAAATACTCAATAGTATTAGTGGCAGCAGATCAGTTATGTGCTATTACTACAGCGTATTGAGTGAGCCGCTAGGTAGTTTCTATAATCAGCTCTATTCATTGCAAATTTATCAATGAACGATACGCGTGTGCCGGCCAGATGGAACGGAAAATAGCTTGAATGGACGTTTCAATAGCTCGTAGTTTATACCATTGTGTTTATTTCTTTAGATTTTTAATTCACTGGTAGAATAGTTGTATTTACGTAAATAAACTCTCATTTTTCTCTTTTTTAGTAAGTCTCAGATTACGAGACGTTTCAGAAATATTCATGGTCGTTATTTTAATCGATTGGAGCTAAAACAAGCCCATTGAGTTTTATACTTAGAACTGCGTTGCGCCGCGTAGTTCCAGTGGTTATGTAAGCCCACTGAGTTTGTTTCGCCGGGTTTTCTCAGGCAGGGCCGCGTTGGATCCAGTGGTAACATTAAATCACTGCGCGTCGTTTTAGTAATACTCATGGTCCACTAAAATATGGATTAACGTAAATAATGTATTTCCTTGAATAGCATATTACTTACTATAAATATTTATTAGTAATACACACACACACACACATAATAAATTTAATTTATATAATATAATCAATTATTTTGTAAATATATAATAAGTAGTATGTATTGACATTGCGGAGGATAGTGAAACAGCTTTGCTGGTAGCAAAGCCAAGTACAAGTAAGAAATATTCCGCATCTGTGAGAGAAAAGTATCCAAGTAATAAACATCGGTTTGTTTGTTATAATTGTGGAAAACGGGGACATTATATATACAATATTACATCCCTTATACATTTGTACTTAACCGCAGGTAAAGCTTTAGTAAAAATATCAGCAAGTTGATCGCCACTTTTCACATATTTTATTTCAATCATTTTTTTCTTTACTTGTTCCCTAATAAAATTATATTTTATATCAATGTGTTTTGTTTTTTTATGGTACACTGGATTATTGATCAGTTTTATGGCACTTTGGTTGTCTATACATAATACTGTGCCCATTTTACTGACATCAATTTCAACTTCTTTAAAAAACTGTCTCAACCATAAAAGATTCTTAGCAGCTTCACATCCAGCTATAAATTCAGCCTCAGTTGTTGATAACGCAACAAAAGATTGTTTTTGACTAGTCCATGATATGGGTCCACCATTTAACATAAAAATATAGCCAGAAGTTGACTTTCTTGTGTCCAAATCGCCACCAAAATCTGAGTCTGAATAACCAATTAAATCCTCTTTACATGATGTATATCTTATGCACAAATCTTTCGTTCCCATTAAATATCTTAATATTCTTTTAAGTTGAGTTAAATGGCCATGACCTGGTTTATTAACATCGACTTAACAAGTTGACAGCAAATGAAATATCTGGCCTAGTTGCCATTGCTAAAAACAACAAAGATCCTATTGCCTCTCTGTAGGGAAAATTAATTTGCTCATCATCATCATCATTACTTATTTGAACATTTACATCAATAGGTGTATTACAAGGATAAGCTGTATTCATATTATACCTATTGATTAACTGATTAATATATTGTTTTTGACTAATACATATGGCATCTTTAGTTTTTAAAATATCTATGCCTACAAAGCGAGTCAAATCTAATTCTTTAATTTCAAAATGTTGTTTTAAATAATCTCATCTAATACTACAGTAGAATGAGACATAATCAAAGCATCATCTACATACAAAATCAACCAAGCCTTAACATCATGAAATTTACCTACAAATACACAACTGTCTACTTGTGATTGAATAAAACCAAATTCTAACAAAAAACTTGAAAACATACTGTTCCAGCAACGAGAAGCCTGTTTCAAACCATAGAGTGATTTATTCAGCTTGCATATTGTATTTGCAGGCGCTTTTATTCCATCAGGAACCTCCATGTATATATCTTCTTCTAATTTGCCATATAGAAATGCTGTTTTGACATCAATTTGTCTAATATTCCAATTGAACTCAGCAGCAAGAGACAATAAAATTCTTATTGACTCATATCTTGTAGTAGGCAAAAAAATCTCATCATAATCTAATCCTTGAATTTGTGTAAAACCACGTGCACAAAGTCTCGCTTTATACTTCTCAATTTCATTTTGAGAATCTCGTTTAATATTAAAACCCCATTTTGAAGTTATAGTCCTTTGATTTTCATTTTTGACAAAACTCCAAGTATTATTTCTTCGATGAGCTTTCAATTCATCCTGTATGGCCTCCAGCCACAATTTGGAGTTCTTGCTATTAATAGCATCTTGATAAGTTACAGGAATATCTAATTCCACCAAGTTAGCTTCAAAATATCAATTTTTTCTTGGTCTTAAAGTCATATTTGACCGTGGTATGTCATTCATTCCAATTTCTTGGGAAGGCTCAAACATCTCATCATTTCTATTAGTGGCAATGTCAGTGTTATCAATACTATTATAACTGTCTTCACTGGACTCAAAAAATCTAACTATCGTCAACTTGACAGCTCGTTTGTTGGATGAAGCCAGTTTTAACACGGAATAGTTATAAGAGCTTTTTGATTGCCTACATGATCAATAAACTAAATAAATAAACCAAGAAGGGTAGGTAGAGGTGCAACCAGGACACTCAAGTTTCGCCTTGAGTATTCCGTCGCACCATGTGATAGAAGGCGAGCCTATCGCCATCGTAGTTGTATGTACGTTTAGTCTAATGCACAAAAATGACTACTGTGACTAAACAGAAAGAAAGAGAGATAAAGGATACTGGTGTTTTCTGGTGGGAAATCTGTCGTAGTGACACCCGCAGGTTTCAGGTTCAGCTTGTTTCTATCACGTTGCCTGAGGTCCTGCTGCATGATGGACCACCGAATTGAAAAGACTGATGGATAGCGGATGGATGAGGAATGCTCAACATCGGGATTGTTGGCGCTTACTTGGGAGACATAATATTTACTTTCACAATTTTGTGGCTCCGATTGACGTATAAAAAAAAATCATTATTTTTTCTTGTTTACTGTGTTCGATAATATTCTCATTTCTTATAAATTACATAGAAAAAATTACTATCATTTGTCTAACATTCCAGAGAGAGAGAGAGAAAACAAATATGCGTGTCATATTTCATATTTTTCCCATACGCAAACATACATCAATTCACGCCTTTTTCTCAGAAGGGGTAGGCAGAAGTTGCCAGGACACCTATATTTTGCCTTGTATGTTCCGTTCCACGATGTGATAGGGGGCGAGCTTATCGCCATATCGGGCACAAATTCCAGCCTTCGGGCTGATAATGAATAGAAAAATCCAATATCACTTTGCCCAACCTGGGAGCCGAGACCTCAGCTTTGTAACCGTACAACCGTACAACTACGCCACCGAGCCATTCATATTTTTCACGAACAACGGAATGCCGAAGAGTGAATCAATTCACGGCTGTTTCATCATGTGGCATACGAAAAAGCAGCGGCGATTGCCAATTAAGGTCTCTGCCCAATTACGAGTACAACGGAACGGGGTCCACTAGACCATTCCGTCGTCAGTCTGTGACATTCCACAGTAATTTGGGTAAAGAATTCTTTTTGCCTCATACGTTCATAGCATAGTCATGGAATGCTACGTTGTTGTGGACAGAGACTTTTAAAATCAGTCCGACAGTATGGAAAGCTAGTCTGCTTTGTACTCTAGTTTTATTTGAAGTTAGGCTTAGGATTAAAAAAAAAGTTAGTTTGGCAGAATACTAAAAACCAAGTTCATTTAGCGTTCAATGGACGCTACAGTGTTCAACAAGTTTTTTGAGGCAGATAAATGTACAATTGCTTTCCCTACGCCTTGCTGTCATCTGTATTATAATTACGCGATTGTCCGCTGTATACATTATTTTATTACAATACGCATAACTTTAGGCTTGTTTTCTAAGAACCTTTGAAAATGGTATGTTTAACCTTTCTTTAAACTTAGAAAAATAATTATCTATACATATAAATAAAATTGAAGTGTCTGTTTTAAGAGTGAAAAAAAAATGTCCTACTACATATCGTATACACGATATCTGTGCCGAAAATGATATTTTAAAAATTTTTGTATGTCTGTCTGTCTGTTTGTTCCGGCTAATCTCTGAAATGGCTGGACCAATTTTGACGGGACTTTTTTTGTCAGGTAGCTGATATAACAAGGAGTAACTTAGGCTACATTTATTTTAGAAATGTTATTTTCTGTCTGTTTGTTCCAGCTAATCTCTGAAATTGCTGGACCGATTTTGACGGGACTTTTATTGTCAGGTAGCTGATATAATAAGGAGTAACTTAGGCTACATTTGTTTCAGAAAATTTCATTTATTTAAAAAAATAACTTAAAAATACTAATTAACTTTTTTGTTAAACTCCACGCGGAAGAAGTCGCGGGCACGGCTAGTTTGATATAAACTCAAAACTTTTTATAATGGTGGACTTTCGTAAAACTTTTCCTAGATGATCCGTACTCAAGAAACCTGACCTAACCTGAAACAAACTAAGCCAGCGATATTGCAATGAATGCGTCATCTGGCAAAATATAAAATATGTTACAATAATACATAATTATTTATTTTAGATAAATACTTTGTATTTACCCACATTTTACTATTATTAAGATATTGATTAAGGACGAAATGAACAATATTTTTTACAATTATTGTATAAGGTACACTGAACTAATAATACAGTCTTTACTCTTTACCAATAGGATTTGGAAAGGTTACTGGCATAAAATTAGGACAAAAACTCCTAAGGTCAAGTTTTAATGGACAGGAAAATTGTACCCTTGAATTTGTTTAATTTTTAATTTTTCTTTGACCCATATCATCTTCAGCATGATAAAAAATATAAAATTATATACCCTTAATTATTATACCTATATGTTCCTACATTAATATAAATCAGTCTATTAACCCAAGTCCAACCAAGTCTCCAAAGACTCCAACCTAATTTCTCCTTAAATTCCTTTTCTAGCCGATTCAAATTAGTTTTCCTTAAGTTTAGTTGAAAGGTAATTTTGAAAAGACATTGAGAAAGAAAATGTTCTTAATTTATTGTTTAACGAGCCATGGGCTAGAGGCGCAAAGGAGAAGGCTGAAATCTTCGCTCAACACTTAAGTGACGTATTCACCCCAAACGAATCATCCATGACATAATTCGAAAACATGATAGACATGATACTCTCTAGTGATCAACAGTTATCCCTACCCTTACCGCTTGTCACTCCTAGAGAACCAAAACGAGAAATCACCAAACTTGAGAACAAAAAAGCACCCGGCTTTGATCTTATAACAGCAGAAGTAATCAAAAATCTTCCTAAAAACCTATTGTATATCTGACTATGCTCTTCATTTCAATACTTAAAGTATTTTACTACCCTAAATTATGGAAGATCTCACAAATATGTATGATTGCAAAACAAGGGAAACCACCCAGTGAACCAAGCTCATACCGACCAATTAGTCTACTCCCTGTTATATCAAAGCTGTTTGAAAAGCTACTCTTATCCAGACTGAAACCCTAAGAGAACAAGTGTATTCCTGATCACCAATTCGGATTTAGAGAGAAACACGCTACAGTTGAACAAATGCACAGGGTAGAAAAAAAATCAGACAATGTCTTGAAAAAAAAAAAGAGAACTGCTCGGCTGTGTTCATAGATGTACAACAAGCTTTTGATAGAGTCTGGCATAAAGGACTACTATACAAACTTAAAACCACCTTATCTAACTCATTTTTCATGATCTTGAAATCATATTTGGATAAAAACCTGCTAAATGATCAAGATAATATAAAACGCCTAAAACGATGGAACATTCTCGATCTAGACCGGAGAAATTGAAAAAAAAAAAAGACACTTGAAATCATCTGATTAAGGCTAAATAGCCGATTGCAGACATTAAAAAATATATATTCTTTGTAAATTCTTGAGGTTGATATTATAAAGAACAATTATCTTTTATGATCCTTTAATTATCTACGTTATATGATATACACAGTCAGGTAATAAGTATTGTCACACAGTAAAAACTTTTCTTTTAGAATGCTGGCCACAAAAAAGTTTATTGAATTCGAATTTCGAATTGTTCATGAAAATAAAAATGTATACATTTTGGAATTTTACTCAATTTCAAATATGGAGTGGACGCTTAAAGAAGACCGTGTTGCAGTTATTGCGTTGCATCGTTGCGGTTACGCGCCAATTCAAATTTTTGACATACTGAAAAATTTGAATATAACCAAAAGATTCGTTTATCGTACCATCAAACGATACAATGAAGACTCTAGTGTAGATGACAGGTCAAGAAGTGGTCGCCCTCGGTCTGTTAGGACTCCAGCAGTGATAAAAGCTGTGAAGGCGCGAATTCAAAGAAATCCCAAACGTAAGCAGAAACTTTTGGCCCTTCAGATGGGGTTAAGCAGAACCACGGTGAAAAGGGTGTTAAATGAAGACTTAGGGCTTCGGGCATATCGAGGAAAAACAGGACATCGTTTGAATGCTCGTCTAATGGACCTGAGACTGAAGAGATGCCGCGCTTTGTAGAAGCGGTACGCGGGAAAAAAATATCGGGAAATTCTTTTTTCAGATGAAAAAAATTTTACCGTAGAAGAGAGCTACAACAAACAAAATGATAATGTGTGCGTACAGCACACAGTAGTGAAGAAGCGAGCAACTGTATTCCGCGTGTCCAACGAGGTCTTTTTCCATCCTCGCTCATGGTATGGTTGGGAGTTTCTTATTGGGGCTTAACAGAGGTAGAGGTACATTTTTGTAAGAAAGGTGTAAAAACGAATGCAGTTGTGTATCAAAATACAGTCCTGACGAACCTTGTGGAACCTGTTTCTCATACCATGTTCAATAACAGGCACTGGGTATTCCAACAATATTCGGCGCCAGCTCATAGAGCGAAGAGCACACAAGACTGGCTGGCGGCGCGTGAAATCGACTTCATCCGGCACGAAGACTGGCCCTCCTCCAGTCCAGATTTGAATCCGTTAGATTACAAGATATGGCAACACTTGGAGGAAAAGGCGTGCTCAAAGCCTCATCCCAATTTGGAGTCACTCAAGACATTCTTGATTAAGGCAGCCGCCGATATTGACATGGACCTCGTTCGTGCTGCGATAGACAACTGGCCGCGCAGATTGAAGGCCTGTATTCAATAGCACTGTGCAATGCCAAGCATTGCTTTGCAATTCAAGGCATTGTTTGGTTTTGCTACTAACAGCATGCTCGTTTCGCTATTCAATGCAATAAAAATAGATTATCTAATAATGAAAATACTTAAGATGAAAAGAGTTAGAGGATGAAAAATTAAGGTGTACGGAAGGAAGGAAAAGAAGAGAACTGAATTGAAGGCGATGATCGAGGGAAAACGTTTAAGGAGGCAAATGAAGACGTAAATAGAAGTCAAAATTAAATTCACGATTATCGAAACAATCTTTATTTGATTTGACCCGAGACGGAACTAATCCCACCTATATCTATGAATTTTAGCATGTTTTTAATATTTATATTATTTTCCCTAAATCTAGACTTATCTACTCGTATTTGAAAGCCGTTGTTTAAAGCGTCCTTTGTTCTTCCTTTCTGATTTTTATCCGTTGATTCTCTGTTAGAGATAGCCTTTTGCGATAATACCGCTGGTTGTGAGTTTTCTTGTAGTAAAAATGTGTATACAAAACCTTCTTGTTATGAAGATGTGTAAGTAATCTACGTCTCGAACTCATTAGGAATAATTTATTGAGAATATTGAAGGGAACATTAAGAATAAAATAGCCATAAATCCAAGATATAGGATATTATTTATTTCTAAAACCTATTCCCTATATCGGACAAAGGGAATACAGAAAAAAATGCTGGCCAAATTTATTTCAAGCGATGTATAAAGGAATTTTTTAAATTCATACCTTAAAGTAAGAATGAGTGTAAAGAAATTATATGCACTTGATTAAAATTGTCATATTGTCCAGGCAATGAGCAACGAGTATTACTTTAAATGAATCCGTATGAAGCCAGTTTGTGGCGCTAGTGTGCAAGAAATTAGTATAAAACCAAAACCGTTTCAACAATATTGACTGTTGAAAAATTGGAGCACTATTTAATGAAAGTGGATCGTAATTTGATGAAATACAAACATGCAAACATGTTGTGCATTTTTAACCTGTGGTTTTTACGTTTACAAGGTTACTTCGGTAACCGGGTTATTCTTTGTGTATCTACGATCAAGCATATTATGTTTGGCTTTTAGGTTTTGATGCAGTGTGTGGGCGGAATTGTGAGGTCCTAAGTTCTTAAGTGTTACATTGTATCTTGAGATGATAATAGCCTTGTTGAAGTGTAATTTACATTAGCGCTACCTCTGCCTATCCTTACAAAGAGACAGACTTGTGCTTGTAAAACTCAGCTGAGATTCCGTTCAGTTATTTCGTTATAAATACACCTAGTTTCTAGTACTTAACAACTGTTAGTGTTTGTTGAACGCTAGCCTAAGCTATCAAACTTAAATATTGAGTAGATGGTAATTGCAAGTCCCCGCGCTGATTTTGTTTACGCTCGCCAGTTTGTCTTTTGTTTTAAACGCACAATATCAGTTATAGGAGCTGTTTACTGTTACGCAATTTTATTACCGGATTCTAGCAGTCAAACCAGCCGTAAAAATGGAGTTAAGGAAAGCCATGCGTGATTCTATAAATTAATATTACATAAAACATTTTTCCTTTAAAATTTTATGATACTCAAAACAAAGACGCTTTGTTTAATATTTTGACCTATTCGACATTAATTCTAGTACAAAAAGGGCGTAACAGACACCGGAATTGCCGATAATATTGGAACAAAAAGGCCGAGGTTGGAAGTATTATTCGAAAACAGAGGGCAAAGGATGTTTGGCGATAAGCAAACGAGCCGAAATTTCTCCAACCTCGACCTGACCCGAGTGTGGGAAAGAGACGCAAGACCCGTGACGAGAAGAAAAGGTACCCTTCAAGTGCGCATGTCACTGTTTTTGGCTGGGAGACAAATAAATTACGGTTTTCAGTTGAATCAACTGCGAATAATTCTACACAGACACGCCAGAAGATTTAATGTTAGGTTGATTATCTATTATATATAAGCCATTTCGAAACTGATTTCGACAAAGAGGAATGTCTAATCTCCCTACATGTTTAGCCTACAACTACTACTAAGTTCAATAATGAAACAAAAGACATCTAATACAGAAAACAGAACAGATTCAATGACTGTATACAATATTATTATAAGAAACTGTATTTTCAAAACTAATTTACAATGACGACGAAATTAACGAAATTGAATGGCATTAACGTCGAATTCATTTCATTCACACTTTTATTTTCGTTTATTTACTGGTGGTAATTCAAGGTGTTGGTAAACGGACTAGACGCGACTGCCAACATGTTCACGGTGGTCGCGGGTTCGAATCCCAGGGCACACCTCTGACTTTTCGGAGTCATGTGTGTATTGATAGTCAATCACCACGCACTAAAACGGTGAAGGAAAACATCGTGAGGAAACCTGCATACCATAGCGATTTATAAAAAATTCTATGGTATGTAAGTCCGCCAACCCGCACTAGGCCAGCGTGGTGGACTATATGGCCTAACCACTCTCAATTGTAGTGTCGATTGTAGAGGAGGCCCGTGCCCTGCAGTGGGACGTATAGGGGCTGATACAGAATTCAAGGTGTTACTGTTCATGATCTGACTAAGGTCGCAGGTAGTCGCTGGATGCAGGCCGCTTCCAACAGGTCATTGTGGAGATCATTGGGGGAGGCCTATGTTCAGCAGTGGACTTCCTGTGGCTGATATGATGATGATGATGACTGTTCATGAGTTGTCATACGACGAGCTTACTAACAAACAGGTGTACCGCATGCTCGTCTTGATATTCATTGTAATAAAAAAATTCTTGCCGTCAAATGAGGTTTTATTTTGACTCTTTAATATTAATAAAATTTACTGTTACCTATTTCAAGAAGATCTGTGTATATTAATGAAATATCTAGTGTTTGCTCGACAGTACATATACTTATCCATTTGAACCGAATAGGATAATAATTCACAGAAAAAACATGAAATGGAATTACTTCGCAAAGAACCGGAAAAGTCTAGTCTCTAGAAATATTCGATTTAGATAGATAGCTGTACAAAGGCAAAAGTTAGGGGAACAATAGTCAAACAGATACCGGCAAAATATTTACGGCTTTGTTCATAGACATTTATAAACCTATTTTACCTACCCATTTTTTTGTCTTTTCTGCTCAAAGTGAATTCAAGATTTGTTCAAAAACGACAAAATTCAAAACTAATAATAAGTGCTCTGCGGTAAAAGACTATGGGCTGAAACAGTACAGGTAAACGTATTTTATTAAGTGTATCACCCCATACACATCACACTGCAGAACACGGGATTCTTCCACAATCGAGAGCACGATTTAGATTGGTTAGGCCATACAGTCCATCACGCTGGCCTAGTACGGGTTTGCCGACTTTACATACCATACAAATCGCTATGGTGTGCAGGTTTCCTCACGATTTGACTATCAATTCACACATGACTGAAAAGTCTGAGTTATTCTCTAGAATTCGAACCCGTTCTTCTGATGTCCGTTTACCAACAGGCCACCACGCAAATTGTTTTGTGAATATTTCTCGTGTACGTCTTTTTCAGTTCCGATTGAGTGCAATGTGCACCTGACATCCTGTAGCGTTGTGAAAATCGAGCGAACGATTTCAAGTGAGCGTGCATACATAAGTGGAAGGTTAACGAGTGTTAAATAACTCATTTATCACTCGTGGCGTTAATTGTTTTAATTTAAAGGCAATACATTTTAAATGTGGATTTAAAATATTTTGTTAATATATGGTGGCTTTGGAAAGACAATGGTTTGGGATAACTAAGTCAGTTAATTATAATATTGGTACAAGCAAGGATAATAAAGTAAGTAATTTTAAGTTTAAGCTTTTCTTTATTTATAACTATAAGTATATTGGCTATTTCGCGGTTAGGATCTCCCAATTTTTTTTTTAGGAAACTAATCACTGAATTTCTTCACAGTATATTTTATTATAAAAAAAATGATTCAAAGGTACAGACCATTAATGTTACTAAAAAAAAAATTTTTGTTAACATAACTATTTTTTATCTGAGGAATCTTTGTACCCATAACTTTGCATACTTTAAAAATCTTCAATTTTGGCCAGTAAAATAGGAACTATGTAAAAAATACAAAAGTTTTCCAACTGAAACGCATAACAGAAAATTTGGTTACGGAAAGCTCCAAAATATTTTACATTGCAAGTTTCAAGTACAAAGTTTTTGTAAATACCATTTTTATTACCGCATAAACGCTTAACTGCATTGCCGTGACGAATTTAGTTGAGCCTTACCACTTTTTATGAATTAAAAAAACGTTTTAAAAAGAGCCAGGCCATTTCCTATTCAAACGTGTTAATGAGATCTGACGACGCGTCCTATAAAAAGGACGCAAGCAATAGTTTTGTTATATTTGCTATTTTCATTGCATTTTATATTTCATTAAAATTATGACTAGGTAAGTTTATTCCAGCGTTTAAAAAAGAAATGCCTTTGCAGTTTCCCACAGAGTCCAAGTTAAAATAGGCCAACAGCGCTGTTAGCTTGTTTGTTTTGGGAAATAATTATTTTAATTTAAATGGCACGAATGCAAGTTATATGGAAAAGTTTTCATATTTATTATTACAACGTATGAACACATTTTGTGGTTGTTTGTGAATAAATTTAACAAATATTTGTTTTATAGGAGTGAATGGCGATGTGAGCATGCTATATATTTGATGATAAGTGATAAAATCTCTCATAGACAGAATCAAAACCAAACAATACCATGAATTATAAAGCGATGCTTAGTATTCCACTGCACTCGCCAATCTGAGACAAGATGTTTAAGTCTCTATATATGTCTGTTATAAGTAGTTACTCTGGCTACAATATCCTTCAAAGTACAATACAACATTGAATTTCCACTGCTATACGACGCGGCGGTAGAAATAGATATTACGGTGGTACCTGCCCAGGCGGTCTCTCACATAATATGAGAGACATACTACTAGTTTATTATATTAAATCTATATTTTATGTCGTATGTATTTTCAAGATGCTTAAGGTCCATGTTGGTTTCTCTTCTCTTAAATCCATCCTAAGGTTAGCTCCGAGTGTTGATATTGAATGAGTGCCATTTTTAATTATACTCGTAAATAAAAAATATATTTTATAATAAAATAAAATAAATGACTACTTACAGACTTATTTTGATGACCCCGTACTAAATAAAAAAAAAATATTACGTAGAAATTCAATTGCCGCCTGTCAAATATTAATTGTCCCGTCCGGGCTTCGCCGTCGACAGATAATCCTTGTAAATTGACAACTGGCGGCTTTAATTGTTTGCCAACTGAAGTTGCAGACTCAAAACTACTCCGGCGAAGTTCCATTCACTTTTAAGTAGAATCTGTCGACATCATCTTTAAAATTCACCGAGATATTGTTTATGTTTCGTGGTAGACTTTGTTCAGTAACTTATTGAAGGAAGCATCATTTTTAACTTTAAAGAGTTACTTGGATAGGAAACAAGACATCGGCAAAATATTAAAGCGATACGAGCGCGTAAGCAACGCTTTGATGAAAAGCGGAAAACAGATGCTTCAAAATTTCAAAATTACATTCTACTTATTTGCAAATTATTAAAATTTGTGTAAATGTAAAAATATTGATAATTGATAATCTCTATCAGCCGCTGCCAATAAACAATCCCAATCCAAAATTTGCCGTTTTAGATTGACAGCTCAATCTTTTTTCTGATATTATATTGCCAATAATCAATCTCAGTAGTGAAAAAACTATGGCAACATGACAATAGACCAATCGAAAAGTAGAAAACAATCCAGATTGACTTCAATCTAATTTTTTCGATTGATTATTGGCATCGGCCATAAATAGTATAAATCAAAGTTGTTTCTGTCTGTGAGGATGTTTACATCTTTAAAACTACCCAGCGGATTTTGATGCGTTTTTTTAATACTTAATGTGATTCAAAGAGAAGGTTTATGTGTATGTTATGGGCCAAGTGATTAATGCGGGCAGTATTCATAATGCCCGGGCAATATGAATAATGCCCAGCCATATCGGGCCAAGTGATTAATTACAATCTAAACTCACCTATTTATCACATTGCCCGGGCATTATGAATATGGCTACATGATGATCGGGCAATGTGATTAATAGGTAATTTTTTACGTGGTACGCTGCCGCATTGTCGTATCTGCGATAGACCCATAAATTATAATAGAAAGGTTGAATTGATCTGCTTATGTTTAGTTGTTTTTTAACGTCCGAAATATTATCTTCAGAAGGAAATTAGTGTACCCACTTTATGGACCAGTTAGGTCGACTGTGCCCCAAAATTGACTCGGGACACTCTGACTTCACGTAGTCTTTTGGCTACCGACCCTAGAGTGTATATAAAAAGCGGGAGGCGCGGAGGGAGAGCAGCCCCCGCCCGCTGTAACGAAGGATAGGCAACCGTGCGAGCCGCTTTGCCCGCTCTTATTGGGCATTATTCATATTGCCCGGGCATTATGAATAATGCCCGATTGATCACTTAGCCCATAACATGTACAATACACATACAGAAAAATAAAATTTCTGGTGTGGGATGGAATCAAAAACATCTGCACCCAGACGAAGCTAAGACGGACCGTAATTAAATATAAAAAAATAAGATAACAATATGCAGCACATTCATCCTTCCATCCATCAGCCAAAGGAAGTCCACTGCTGAACATAGGCCTCCCCCAATGATTTCCACAGAGACCTGTTGGAGGCAGCCTGCATCCAGCGACGTCCCGCGACCTTTACCAGGTCGTCGGACCATCTTGTGGGTGGACGTCCTACGCTGCGCTTTCCGATACGTGGCCTCCATTCGAGCACTTTCCGACCCCATCGGTCATCAGATCTCCGCGCTATGTGCCCTGCCCATTGCCACTTCAACTTGCTAATCCGGTGGGCTATGTCGGTTATTTTAGTTCTCCTACGGAGCTCCTCATTTCTGATTCGATCTCGTAGGGAAACCCCGAGCATAGCCCTCTCCATAGCTCGTTGAGTGACTTTGAGCTTCCTAATAAGGCCCATAGTGAGAGGCCACGTCTCGGTGCCGTAAGTCATCACTGGCAACACACAACTATCGAAGACTTTCGATTTAAGGCACTGAGGTATTTTGGACGAGAAGACGTCGCGTAGTTTCCCGAACGCTGCCCAACCGAGT
Source organism: Hyles vespertilio (assembly GCA_009982885.2). Taxonomy (NCBI): domain Eukaryota; kingdom Metazoa; phylum Arthropoda; class Insecta; order Lepidoptera; family Sphingidae; genus Hyles; species Hyles vespertilio. Next base: position 34,240,340 of record CM042833.1, on the reverse strand, counting down.
TGGATTCGACGATTGACCTCTCTCTCGAAGTAATGCAGCACATTGCTTTGAAAATAATAACATTTTCTTTTGATGAGACGTAATCGCTGAAAAAAGCCTCATGATTATCCGTAGACAAGCCACGAGTATTTCCGTCATAGTATTATGTCAGCATCCTAAATTTACATCAGCCTTGCTGTAATTATTACTTATTAGTTTCGCCCACTTTGTTTGCCTATTAGCTACAAAGTTACGCTCCATACAAACTTGTCCCAACTATAAACCAGAGTTTGACGTGAAAATTGTTGTATCTTAAGGTTGAATTTTGATTAAAGAGGCTGTAAAATAATAAGATGCATCATCATCATCTAGGTGCTCGTATTTAAACTTCCATCAAGTGGTTGTACTCGAACCGCTTAGCGCTCAAATATCTTAAACGATGAACTGGCGGAAAATTCATTCAAGAATGTAAATTTTAAATTGCGCTTTGATGATAAAGATAACTTTAGATTGCACCCGTAATTTCACATCCCTGAGCCTCGATATAGCTGTGGCATTAGATGAAAGTTAATCAATTTTCTTTGAGCTAAGAAAGCTGAAGCCAAGCGAAGACTACGCAAGAAGGCGGAAGCCTATACACGGATGAAGTTGAACATTCTAGCCAAGATTACGTTATTTATATTGCTTATGTCTATAATCAAGATCGGGTGATCGAAGCAATGAGCGTTGCCCAAGACCATCCATTAATATCGTTAGTGGTTTACTAGTTTTAAAGGAAAATTTAAATACGCGAGGGAAAGAAAATTTGGGAGTTTGGACGTTTTACTAAACTGGCATGCTAAAGTGACCTCCATACTTATAGATTTAATTGATGGCTGCGTTGATATTTAAACAGACCATCCACGGACAATAGGCAGACATAGGCAAAGACTACGTGTAATATACATTATGGGCCTCATTAATAATCTCGGATGAGTGAAGGATTAACTTTAGGCATGGGCTAGAGTATTAAATCTATTATTATCAATAGCTAGATAGTAATGACTATATTAACCAAAATCTATATTCTCCAGCCTAACACGATAATCCTGTTATGGCAATCCACTGATTTTAAAAGTAAAAAGAACGGTCAAAATAAATTAGTCAATTTTAACGTTTTGGGCTATAACTTAATCCCTCGCTCATCCGAGTTTATTAATAAGGCCCTATAAGTTTGTTACTTGTTAATTACTGGCAGGTTAGATCTTTCTTAGACTGCTTATTTATGAATGGACTGACAAAATTATTTAGTTGTTCGACTGCATGATAAAACCTCATGATAAAAAGATAAACTGAACCCCATTTCCATATATTTTTTTATCTTCAGTTTAATCCTCTTAGAGACTGGATTTCCAAAAACCACCTGTGCACAATTTTATGCTGCTTGGTCCATCGGTTTAGACGCTGCGCTGTCAGTCAATCAGTTTCCGGCATATTTCAGAGCTAACGAAAAATGCGCGTGCACTTTTTTTATCATTGAAGAAATAACTTTATCAACGTTGTATTAAAGTTTGAAATTGAATGCAAACAACGAAGATACCCTCGCGCATGTCCGTGTATTATCCCGCTTTCAATTTTAAACTTAAATCCGATGCTGACATCGTTTTTTATCCTGTGGCAAAAAAGTTTGAAAGCATTTGTCGAACACTCTTTGATTTTTATAATATATAGTGTCATGAAAATGTTCTTGTTAAAACCATTAATTTTTAATAAAAATTAGCTTTAGCAGCTTTTATAAGAAATATAAGTGTCGACATATAATAACAAAGGAATGTAGACATATTACGTATTTGATACTGAAAGGTCCCCACGTCCTTGAGAGAAACCATTTTGACGTACAGACAAGAACTTAATTCTATAAACGTTCCTTTTGAAATAACTGCTAAAAAGGAGTGTAATATTATTGGTTTCTTTTAAGAAAGACCTACAGATAATGTAAATATCGAAAACAAAACATTTTTGGGACTTTTTGCCGCTTCAGTTTATAATTCAATGTAGTATATTTCATAATGCTATTATTGTTCAAAATCACGAAAGAAAAAAAAGACACAAATGTTGGCAAATGACAAAAAAATCCTCAGGTATATTTCAATTGTAAATGTCGAAAACAACCCTTGAGTATTGCTATTCCATATTCTGCAGTATCGCAAGCAATGCAACGCTTTCAATAGAGCCCAGTGACGCACAGATATCTCAAGATTAGCCAAGCCGGGCTTATTGGCGTTATGTCATCAATTTCAATGATGCCGGCTTTGTAACCTCTCAGCCCGGTGGCTTGTGGCTCCGGCGCGCTTCACATAACACCTCGAGACGTAGGAGTTATGTGTGTTCTGTTATTTCTCTGATTACTTGATGTAGTTGATTCAGATTTTTTATTGAAGAAATGCCACTAGTTTAGGATGGGTATAGCGGGATAAGCATGGCCAAATGGCCCCTTCTCTAGATCTTGGGACTTATTTACGTTGATTATTTGGTGAGTGGAACTGTGCAATAATATAGCGTTTTTACCCCTTTATCATTAATATTTTTGAAGATAGTCACAAAAGTATTCATAACTGAGGGTTCGAAAAAAAAATTTTTTTTACGGGATCTACTGAATCAAATCGAATTTGGCCAAATGGAATTTGTAGAGGGAAAAAAGTATTATAATATATATTTTTTTGAGATTTTTCAAGCTATAGAAAGTATTGAAAAAATTAGGGATTTAAAAAAAAATGATATTTCCCACAGTTCTATTAGAGTGACACCTCTATAAAAAATGTCAATAATTATTTATTAAACCTAGTTACATATTGTTCAATTCACATTTAAATCAAAACACTCGAACACTTCGAAAAAAAAATTAGTATGAACGTTATCATTCAAAATCTACAGCTGGCTATCGTTTGATTTACATACATATAACACTTATGTTGTAATATCTTCCACAGGGCGTGTGAATTTTTCTATTTTACGCAGATCATGTAACCATCATTACTAATCATCATCACTATCTTGGTTAATTACTACTGGAATTTTGTCCGTGGTAAATATACTTGATAATATTTCCGCAGGTCGTATTATGCGTGACAAGTATCTCGCAAATGATAAATAATATATAATTGCAGCTACATGAGAGCAGCAACCCACAGTACGGTTGCCATTGGGACAATCACAACAATAGCGTTGAATACTTTGATGTCCTATACCGTTAGGAACATAGTCTATGTACATATGGTAGACTTTGCGATTTATATGCCGAGATTTAACTTCTGCTTTAATTATATTTGGTGTTTGCTTAACATATTGTACATATAGGTTGCCCTGATCATCCATTATCTCAGCTAAGTATGAAACAGCTTGTGAAAACTGGTAACTCCCTGTAAATAAAATTTTAAGTTCTCGTTCAGATAAATGTGGAAAATCTAAAAGTTTAAGAGTATTTAGATTTTGTAGATTCGACTTCCTTCTATTCCATCGTTGTTCTTTAACTTCTTCAGCTAAACTATTCACTACATTCATTTTACTCTCCATATATTCAATAATTATTTCGGTCAATTCACCGTCAGAACTTAGTCTTTTCCCATATCTATTGTGTAAAAATCCAACTATTTTACACAATACATTTACTTGAGGTAGCATTTTGTTATCTAAACTATGATGCAATAGACGATATTTCTGAGCTATCATACCATGGACTGCCTCGACTACCCAACGTAATTTTGTTATTTTTCTTGATAAGTTTGCTTCTTCCGTTGATAATTGATCTCTTCTACCCTTGAACGCGGGCATAAGTGCAATATATCCTTTATTTGTTATGTGATCGACTGCATCACGAAATCCTCGATCGACTATAAATAAGTCATTAGCTTGTAACAAAGATTTTATACCAATTGGATCTTCTAAGATTTGTTTCATTATCGTTGCATCATTTACATTTCCATAAAAAGGTCCTGCTATATCTACAATGTATCCATTTGTTGAACAAATTGTGAATGGCTTGCATAAATGAACTTTCTTTTGACCAGAGTAGGATTGTTTTTGATAGTAATTATTACTACTCTTTTGATGACGTAAATATGTGCCATCAAAAATTAATATGAGCTGATTTTCTCCAGCACCCAACAATTTTCGTGCAGTATGGGTTGTATTAGAAATTATTTGTTCACGAGAAATACAGTTGTAACCAAAACAATTTGGTAAAATATCTTTCTCAAAGCTTTTCATCACATCATTGAAAAAATCAGATACCTGTTGTTCGTATTTGAGTTCAAAAATATTAGCAATAATTCTATTTGAATTTCCAGTACGCAACTTGAAAAGAAATATAACTAATGCTTGCAATATTGTCCGATTACTTGTATTTCTCATTGAAGTTAATAAACTGAGCAGTTCTTTGATACTCGCCCATGTAAAACCAGTGAGAGCTTTTAACTGAACTTCAGGCATAGAAGATTCTGTTATTCTATCAAACAATGATAATGTACTCTGTCTGGATAGTAGATTCAAGAAAGAAACTATTTCCTTTTCACTCACTTTGCTAGTATTTGAAACTGGACGTAATAAAGAGAGTTCATCCTCGTAAAAGTGGTTACCAATCATATGACAGCTACAACAACGAGCACCAAGTGGTATAAAAATATTTTTCTTAAGAAACACGTCACAACGTGTTGCAAACGGTATTCTATGGAGATTTGTTGTAGATCGACATATTATACAATATCTATGCGTAGAGACAACACGTCGAAAAGGTAATTCTATATAGTTCACATCAGAGGTAGAAACACTAAGATCGCTATCTTGATCTGAACTCAACATTTCATCATCACTACTGGCACTGTCGCTATGATCAGAATTACCAAGTACATCGCTAAGAGAAGCTGTGCTTGTACTTGCTTTTTTCCTATAAATGAGAAGACGACATTTGCCACAAAGTATATCATTGATGGAAATATTAATTTTCAAGTATTGACTGTATAATCTTGCTTCTTTGTTGTCACTTATAACTTTCTTCTTGCCCTTGACTTGATGCACTACCTTATTACAATTTATACACTTTTTACTCATTTTGAACTACAGAAAATGGTTTGTAAATGTAATTGAAATTTTCTACTTATTAACAAAAGCATATGCACTCCGCACGCTGATGGATGAGTAATGAATATTACAATATACTTCGAACGACGCGAAAAAAGACATGTATAAACGTGTTGGCTTATGTGAGTAATATGATATCTTGTTTTGACTTCTTATTTATTGAAATGAAAAGAAATAATTTGATAGGTCCATGATACATCTCTTTTGTTGTATGTTAGCAATAGTCTATAAAAGGCCACTTTCATACTAATTTTTTTTTCGAAGTGTTCGAGTGTTTTGATTTAAATGTGAATTGAACAATATGTAACTAGGTTTAATAAATAATTATTGACATTTTTTATAGAGGTGTCACTCTAATAGAACTGTGGGAAATATCATTTTTTTTTTAAATCCCTAATTTTTTCAATACTTTCTATAGCTTGAAAAATCTCAAAAAAATATATATTATAATACTTTTTTCCCTCTACAAATTCCATTTGGCCAAATTCGATTTGATTCAGTAGATCCCGTAAAAAAAATTTTTTTTTCGAACCCTCAGTTATGAATACTTTTGTGACTATCTTCAAAAATATTAATGATAAAGGGGTAAAAACGCTATATTATTGCACAGTTCCACTCACCAAATAATCAACGTAAATAAGTCCCAAGATCTAGAGAAGGGGCCATTTGGCCATGCTTATCCCGCTATACCCAATAAATAAATACATTATTTATATAGAAATTATTGTGGTGACTACTAACTTCGCTCGCGATAGAGCAAAGTTAGTTCAAAATATTTGATTTTACTGATGAAGGTGTAAAATTTTACCCCGGTACTAAGACCACGAACAGATGATTGTAAGTCAGCCCAGAGACGTGAGGTAGAACAGATCGATAATCATTTCTTACGAAATTGTGTTTGAAAACCAAAACATGCAACAAAAATCATAATTACACGTTTTTGTTGAAAAATATGAAGTTTCACAAACATTCGAATCCGAAACGAATATCTGTGGCTTACACAAATAGTTGTTTCAGTATGGGGATTAATCCCACGGCTTCTGATTTCCAATAAAGGTTATAAACCAAAACCAAAATAATATTCCATATATGCAAAGATAGCTTCAAGTCTTCACAAAATCTCCAAGAAATCTTAATTATCCACCGTTCGAAAGATATATCGAACGGTGGATAATTAATATCAATATTCTTATCACGAAAAACGCCCATCGCGGCTACCCAGCCTCGTTGTGAATCCTACGGCGCGGCGTTTAATATAAACTGAAGTACACGTTGCTGTAGCCTAGTTCCCCATTCCAAAGAATTTTAAAACTATTATAGCTATTATATTTTGTTTTCTTGACTTAAATTGAATTCAAAGGTCGTTTGAAAGGGACAAAAAATCGATAACTAAAATAGATTTTAAAAGAGTCCTTGAGTGGATGGGTTTTCAAATGTTTGATAGAGAAGTAAACCACAGACTGAACGTCCTGGGGTCAAAATCTTTAGGAGGCCTATTTTGCGTCAGCATTTCAATTCAGTAATCTTTAAAAAAGCGTTGTGTAAATAATAGTTAAAGTCAGCAGTGTTAATAAATATAAGACCAGTGTTAAGAACAGGGCTCTTCTACGATGTAGACATGGATTGACAAGACCAATAGTACGCCAAGCTGGTCTATTGTGGATATCAAATTTTGTTTCATAAGGATCCGTTACTACATGATTCTATTGAGATTAGGTTAGATTAAGCCGTACAGACATTATTTTAAAGATCTTAAGAACACTTCAAATCAAAGCAAGTATTGGTAAGTGCAATGTCATCCAGAATGAGTATCGATTCACCATATCGGCCACCGCCATTATATCTCTCGTTATTCGACAAAATAATCTCCTAGTGCCGACGCAAAATAATAAATCAATCGCAACGCTTGTAGCAATAAACCCGAACATATTTGTTTCCCGCGGAATATTGCAGATTTTTTTTATTCAGCACCGGACCGCTCTGAAAGATTGATATTAAAAAAGGAACGAGGTTGCACTGCACACGAAGAAAGCGCTTTGTACGATCAAAAATAAAATTTTTAGAGCGCGTGTTTGGAACGGATTTTAAACTATTGGAATCTATTCGGCGTAAATAAAAACTGTTGTGTGTATAAATATAGTTTTAAAACTACTTCGCGAATTTTATGAGGATTTGGAGTGTTACCGTTAAATTAAAACACAAAATATAAAGCAAATATGAACTGGCGATAAGAAATTCCTATCCATCCTAAAATCTTTTAAGAGTTTATATATACATCCGACCGTATTTGGTCTCGGCGACTGTTTTTTATATTTCTTCTGTGGAGAGTCATGCTTCTGATGTGCTTTCAGGTGACTGACATAACCAATGAAGAGAATGAGAACTTTACTGACCCACATATGTAATTATATTTCAATTCGGACAAGCTGAGAATTTTTCAGCCAGTGTAAATAACCATACCTATAAAAGTCGAGAATTATACGAATTAGAAATTGCAAAAACCTTTCAATTCTTCAACTACCATTTGACACAATCATTGAGGTTTCTTATCCAAGATGGACTTGTCTGATGGTCTGAATCTATAGTTATTGGAACTATGGGCAGACAAAATGATGCTATGTATAATATAATACCAGACCGACTACAATAAGCCCAAGCAAACTAAAAGAAAAAATTGACACAGGAATTTAATACGAGTACACAATTGTTATGTGGGACAAGTTATAAGTTATGTGCATATTGTTAATATGATAGTTATTATACACATCATAGACTGATAAAGAATCGATGTAATTGTGAAGTCTACTGACACAAAGTAGGTCATCACAGTATGCCTCCCCATCGAACTATTGTTGCTAGAGGAGACACGTACTCCGCAGTGGCCAATTATGGGCTGAATTAATTATGACATGAATCATTGTAACGATAATTTAGTAATTACATTGGTCCAGCAAACGAGCAAACAGGTCACCTGATGGTAAGACAAATGCCGCCGTGAACATTCACATCGTTTGGATAAAAGATATGAAGGGATAGGAGGAGCACTAAGCCAGTGTGGTGGACTATATGGCCTAACCACTCCCAATCGCACTGTCGATTGTAGAGAAGGTCCGTGCCCTGCAGTGGGACGTATATGGGCTGATACAGATGGGAAGAGAAAAGAGTATTGGGCATCCGTCAATCTCACTGAGCCAAATGTGTTAGCAAAGCTCTCGCTTCACGTCGATTAAGAAAGTGGTACCAGACGAACCTGTCCATTCATGCTGAGTCATGACTGACAACAACGTGGCTGTACTACTTCAAAACCTAAAAAGAGGAAAAATCAGATGACGGTTCATGTTGCGGAGCGAGTTTCTTCTTTATAGCTACAACATGTTCCGAAACGGTGAGAGCAGTTATTTATGATACAATGAACTGACTACATTTTGATTGAAGAAAACATTCGCTGTAATTTTACAGTATCCCTGTACTAGATGTGTAGAGTAATCCCTTGTGTAACTCTATAAAAAAACATACGAACTTCGAATGTTCAGATGCTCAACATTCGGAGTAAAATGTAAGATTTCCACTTCTAAAATTCCAATACAATTCTCTATTATACTTATCATTTTCTTACTTCGTCTATGCTTGCGACGTATGATAGAGGAATCCAACATTCTGTGAAGTATCTAGGCAAATTAGTGAAGTTTTGCGTACGGCGACAGAATATTCGATAACGCATCATTTTTATAGAGTTATATTGTCACCATATTATATATGTAATATCATCGCGAATGAAAATGGTTCATATAAGACTCGATTAATCCGCCATAATACAATACTTCCTAAGCAGGAAGCGGGTCGCGCCGCGCGTGCCTCGTGCACTATTTGAATTATTAATATTATTTCCTGTTGTAAAAGCTCCAGTATAATGCATTTATTTACAAATCCGATAAATAAAGCTACTTATCTCATAATATAAATCTCATAATATATATAATCTCATAATATATATCTTATATCATTATAAAAATTTCTATGGTATGTAAGTCCGCCAAACCGCACTAGGCCAGAGTGGTGGACTATATAGCCTAACCACTCTCAATCGTACTCTCGATTGTAGAGTAGGCCGTGCCCTGCAGTGGGACGTATATGGGCTGATACAGATACAGATCTCATAATAGAGGAATATCGGTATTGGACATGTACATATTATACGTATATTATGTATCTAACTCGTTTTACCGCGATAGTACTATGACTGGTGGGTCAAAAGAGAAAAAAATACTTTGTTTATCGTAAGATTTGTTGATTCAAACGACTGAAAGGATTAAGTGTAAAACTACAAAAATTACTGATAAATTTTAGTCTATGAGATAAATGCACTCGATGCCTCTTATTTTAGACTTGGGGCTAGTAAAATGATAATGATAATCATAATATTTATTTAGAATCATTCCCTTTTTTATTTTTTCACTACCACTTCAGGTTTACAATGTTGAAAAACGGGCAAAAAACTCCAACGTTGCCGTTTTCAAAAAAAGTTTATAACAGTGATTATAAGAGAGACAGAGCTTAGTTGACTTTAAAACAGTTCATCTAATATTTGTGATAATAATTGATTAATAATAATATTGGTTAAGTGATTATGTACGGCTGAGGTAAGCCCCCAGAACTCGGCATCTTTATATACAGTTCTGGGAAAGTAATCAATACTAATCGAAGTTGTTGAGTAATGAAAAGTTATCATTATAAGAAAATCGAGCAAATCGTTTTATGTTACGTCATATCTGCTATATGGCAATAACCACTGATAGCAAGATCAATGATCTTGTGCATAGGCAGATATAAAACCTATTTTAGTTATCGAAAGTCTGTTTTCTTCGTTCAAATTGAATTGAAAGCCGTTTCGGCCGATGCCAATAATCAATCAAAAAAATTAGATTGAAGACAATCCGGATTGTTTTCTACTTTTCGATTGGTCTATAACCATGTTGCCATTAAACAATCCAGGCCACAGTCGATTGCGTCTGTTAGTAGATTGAAAACAATCCGTTTCCTCTTGACAATTTTAGTTTTTTTGACATAAAACCATTATAAAATTAATGTTTTACGCAGAATTTTTCATTGCATATAAATATCCTTTCTGTAATAAATAATTTATAAAAAATATTTTC